>CM031879.1:4336863-4733323 GCA_018697195.1 Certhia americana
CCCAGCACCACGGGGATGGGAGCAGAACCTCCCCAGCACCATGGGGATGGGAGCAGAACCTCCCCAGCACCATGGGGATGGGAGCAGAACCTCCCCCGAGCTGCCCAGTGCCCACGTGAGACTTTGGAAAAGGAAACGTTCACAACCAAGCAACAGATGAGCAGCCCCTGAAACCACCAGGGTTTACTCCCCAGACTTTGACTTTTCTGCCTTCTCCTGGAAGGGATAACATGAAGAGCACAGGGATGAGTCCTTGCCCAAAAGCATGAGAAAACCTCCCTGCAGCCTCTGTTCACACCTGAACTGGTGCCTCCCAGGTGCTGAGCTACTGCTCTGCCTGTGTGGGCACAGCCTCTGCATGAGGAGACCTCAGCATTCATTTTCAGGCTTTAAATTCAGTTTCAGCACAATATACAACAGAAAAATAAAACCTTAAATATCGTGAAAATTGTGACAGGGTGAAAAAACATTTCTTGCTTTATTGCAGCAACAGCATGTTACATAAGTTACACCAGTTACTACGGGCTGCTACACAGACTGTTGTGATCCATACCACAAAGTGTGGATCTCAGGCATCCCTCCATCTCTCATTGGGATACACTGAAGGAATCACCAAAAAGCACAGTAACAGAGAGAGGAGCTGCAAGGCCCTTCTGTTCAACTTTAATTATAATCCTAACATACTTAAAGCATTTCACAAAAAAAAAAAAAAATTACTGAATTGCACACTACAGCTCAGTTCACCAGAGCTGAACAGCTTGCTTCAATTACTCTGTCTCTGAGCTATTCATCTTTGAGCAGATAAACATTTTAAATGAAGTAATAATACCTTAAGTACAAATAGGATCCTCTAAGAGAATCCTCTAAAAAGCCTGAATGGCACCAAGAAGCTCATATGACACTAAACCTTCTATTGGTGGCTCTGTGATAAGTTTGAGTAAGTCCACAGAAAGACAACACGGCAAATTTAGATACCTGCCAGCTTGTATCAGTCATGTCTACACAGCACAGAGCTGAATAACTGGCTACTTACAATATCTGTCATTCATTTAATTAAAAACTAAAATGACATTTAAGAGAGAGGGAAAATGCTGAAATCCCCTCTGGACATTTAAAATCATCTTAAGTGTCAGCAGTAGATCCATATTTATGTTTATAAAGCAGTTATAGGAAAGACTGGAGGAGTAAGAGACAGATAAAAGGTAAACAAGTTTGTCAAAGGGCAGCAGAAACAGGGGAAGTTTCTTCATCTTTGCTATGAGAAAAGGAAGTTAGTGGTAGACAAGAAGCTTCTGTTGTTTTCAGTTTCACTGATTGAGGACTGGTAAACAAAACAAAGTAAACAGCCACGGCATTTCCCATGGAAACAGGAATTATGGCCTCCAGGGTTGTCCTGTGTGCCTGGCCCCACCCCCAAGCTGAGGGAAAACCCAGCAGAGCAGCTGCAATAAATCCCGGTGCCATATCCACCAAATCACAATCAGGTTGCATTCATACTGCTAATTAGCAATATCAGCATGTTTTGTTTGCCTCCACCCAGTTTGCATCAGTCAAAACCTCTGTCAATCTAAAACAACTTCAGAGTTTGGATAGAACAACCCAAAGGTGGGGAGAAAGGAGGAAGAAAAAAGATCACAAACTTTCTATAGAACACTGTACCAGTAAGAAAAACTTTCTGCCTACATTATATCCATCACCTTAATTTTTTTTGCTAGAGGAAGCACCAAGTTAGATTTTAAATGTAATCTATTCCTAAAACTTAGGAGACTGTGCCAAAAAAGGTCTTGGTCTTTTTCCCCAACCTTGACTCCAGTTAAGTACAGACAACACTAAGATATCAGCACCATGAAAGGCAGGCACAAAGCACCATGAAAGGCACAAAGCTGTAGAAGAAAAAGACCACCAAAAAAAAAAAAAAGGCATTTGTTTGAATCTTTGATTTAAAAGGACAGTACAGGATCAGAACAAAATTTTCCCAAGAGGTGATAAATCTCCTTCAATTAAGAGATCACAGAAAGAGGCATCATTTGGCTCATTCTTTGGATACTCTGAAAACATTTTACAAATTTTCAGTGTTGACGTAAGATGGCAATTATTAATTTATACTGCTGTTGCACAGAAACAGTAACTTTAATAATCAATGCTTAACAGGCATATCAGTAACACTTCCTTTTTATTGGCTCAGAAGATAAGCACTGAGGTATTTCAATAACACAAACCTACCATCAAGTTTTCAATTCTACTTCTCTCAAAATCAGTACTTTTATTTCATTACTGATCCAAAATGAAGGACTACAAACACATGCTGTGAACACCTTAACAAGTTCCTATTGCAAAACAAACATGTTTATCCTAGTCTAAGCCTTATACACAGGCATCAAGAAAAAAATCCATTTCTTTATGCTGAAGTCAATAATGCACTGAACCTACTAATGATGATCTGTTTTAAAACCACTACACTCTGCTAAAGAAAAAAGCCAAACCAAAGAAAGCCACCCATAACCCAGAAAAATATGTTTGTCACAGATTCGCATATCTCAGCAGAAAATTATCTGAAATTAAAAAAAAGCAGTTTCAAACCCAGTAAACAGAGAAAGTCTACCTCATCTAATACAAACACTAATGAGGTACTTTGGAAATCCCCATTCCAGGCTAGAAGCATTAGCTCTAGGACAATACACAAATAAAGCCTTTTATGGATTCCAGTCCAGCCCATATAACCTGTTTCATTCCCAACAGATCCCTCTCAACCTCTGTGAATTTCATCCCCCACAAAATCCAAATCCACAGGAGGAGTCACAGTTGGTTGAGGCTGTGGAGCTGCACCTGGCAAACAGGATCCTGTTCCCTGGGAAAAGCAGACCCACTGCAGAGAACCCTCCCCAGGGCAGATATGAGCTGTCCTCTCCACCAGAGGGAAGGAGGAACAGCACCAGCTGGGATTTAAACACACATCCACCCACTGTCTGCTGTGCCTGCAGATATGCAATTAAGGTACTCAGCACTTTGGGGAGGGTTCAAGTTTCTCCTTTGTGCCACTCAGATGGACCAGGAGCAACAGGGCTGACTGGTTACCCAGGCATGTACCAAAGAACCCAACCTTCACAAGACAACAGCTTTGAGCTCTAACTAAAACCACCTGCAGAGAGAAAACTCACAGGTCAAAGCTCTACATGAGCATCTATGGCCTTTATATCCTTTTTGCTTTGGAGAGGTGGACACAGTGGTCAGCCATGAAACCTTCCCACGAGGGGCCGCACTCATTCTGAAATCCATCGACCTCATATGGAAATTCAGCAAATTCATCAGTGAAATTTTCATCAGTAAAGTGAAACATAAAATTACTTGCAAGAGAAAAACGTATTTTAGTCATGAATTGTGGTTCCGTCTTGCCGCTGAAGACATTTCTCCAATACATTTTAAAATGACAATTTTGCATTTATGATGTTACTGCAAAGCCTCTTCTTGAAGCAAGGAACTGTAATTCAGTAAAGCAAAATCATCTCTCCAAATGTATTCCTGAAAGGTCTAGCAATAGGATGGGAAACAAAGAGGATGAACATAATGAATGTTCCTTCAATTACAACCTTTTGGAAAGCTAAGGAGCTATCACTCCAAGGGCTTCAAAAGCTGGATGAAAATCCAACAGCCTCTCATCAACTCTTCCCTCTTCAGCAAACATACAGTTGTCATCTGCTGTCACACAAATCTGAAAGTGAATGAAAACTACCAAATATTTCTCCTGTTTTAGAGTTTTCTGAAATGTTAAATTTAACAACAAACTTCTTGTTATGACAGCAAGCTCTTAAAAGAATTTACAAACAACTCAATCTTCCTTAAGGCTGGGGAAAAAGAAGAAATACAATTTTCAACTTAAATTTGTTTTACTATAATCCACACTAGAAACAAGAATTTAGGGTGCATTAGCCATCAGTATAAGCCTTACTCTACTTAAACAGTGAGCAGAATTTCTACACTTATTCCTTCTCTAGCTCACTTTATTCCCTTGCAGAGAAAAATCCAGGGGTGTAACTATTAAATACTATAAAATTACTCACACATACTCCATTTGCCACCACCCACTGTTTTGGAAGAGCACACAAAACCTAAGCATTGACAACAGGAACCAGTGGTTCACATTATTGTGATAACATGTGCTATAAATGTAGAAAAACAAAAGCATCAGCGAGTACTTTGTACCTGAAGTACAAGAGGCTGCTTAATCCCAGGGTAACAGTCAGGCCACCTCAGACACATTGATGACAGGTTTCTCTGAAAAATGAGTCAGCTGCACGCCCTGGGGGAGTTCTCTCTCAATTAAAACAGTATCACAAACACACATTATTCTTCAGGTGCTATTGAGCCCAGGCGGTGTTTCACTGAATCACCAGCTCCAACAAAGACTAAGTCACTTCTCCTCATAAACAGACAGGATTTTAAGCAAAGGCACAAGACAAATACATGGATTTGAAACTCAACTAATCAGGCTTTACTAAATTAAAAAATCTTTGGTGGGAATGCAAAACCTCCTGTTTGAGAGGTCCAAATCTATCCCTGTGCTGCAGATGCAGGTGAAGGCTGCAGTGCTCAGAACTCCAGGGCTGATGGAAGTACAGCCTGAGCACTGCTGCCCACCTGGACACTGCAGCCTTCACCCTGACACACAGCCCACAGAGAGGCAGTGACTCTGTCACTGTTTTCAGGTAATGTAACCAGAAAACCTTCTGAGACTTGAGAAGCAGAGTAGTGAGAATTTAGAAGTCACCTAATGACAGTACGAATGCAAACAATAAGAAAAGAGGATACAGAAGCAGGGGGGAGGAAGTGTGATGTTTTAGCTAAGGAATGACATTTTTAGAGGATGATGTAACAAATTGCTAGAATATAATTAGCTGTCAAGTGAAAGCATGCAGAGGTCATCATCAGTAAGGGGATGGGATTACAACATTCCATCAAATCTGAGTACCAGTTTTCCCACCACCTTGCACCTGTTTTTCCTCCTTCACACCTGCATATTACATCAGCACTATTTGGTATCTCTCTGCTTACACAAGCAAGGCTGAAATGAAAGAAAAAAAATTTACAAAATCAAAAGCCTAAAGGAAAACTCATGGAGGCAAAATATGGATGCAAAACAACTGCACATTCTTAATAAGATGAAGAAGAACTAGAAAAAATTGGAGAAGAATAAGCTATGGCACAGTGTAGCTAGCGTGAAGGGTCTATGAACTGTAAGCAACTCAGAGAAGCACAGTTTTCTCCAACACACAACTGAGATTTACCAGCACAAAAAGAATATAAATAAGGTATACATTAGCTTCTTTTTAAAAACTTTACAGTCATCTTTTAGGTAGCTCCAAGTTTTAAGGATGTAAGGATATGATACAAGGACCTGCCATATTTATAAGCCACTGCAATGATGATGATACATCTGCTTTGTGGCCACTTCAGAGCAAGCAAGGCAAATTTCTGACTCTTACACCTCAGAGGTAACTATTCCTCAGTGAAACTAGTATGTCATTACCAAGTCCAATAACAGACAGTTCCCTGATACTTCATTTAGCAATCAGGATTTTAAGTTCAAGCTTCTTAGCTCATATAAATAGAACACCAAATATTTACAGCCTTTCACATGGGACTGTAGGATTTAGCCCCAAATTTTAATTGAAGGACTTTTCACATTTGGCTCAGAATGAAAAAGAATGCTTGGGAAACAAGCTCATCTGCAGGTTATTTAATTGTGAAGGGAAAAAAAAAATTTAAAAAGAGCTGCAATAGTTTTCATGTTGGAGCCATTTCATAATGTCTTTGTATTAAAATAAATTATTCCAAAATATGAAGCTCTAAGTTGGGTTTTTTTAGTTTTTAATTGGAAACAAAGGTTTTCCCACTAATCAGAAATCTATGAACTCAACTGATGAAAACTGCATGACAGATAAAAGGCAGGTAAAAATAGGTTTGAGAGGAAAAATAAAAAATACTGCAGAAAAGCTGTTTTAAATTAAAAAGGAATCAGAAATTGCCAAGGCAGCTTAGTCAAACAACCAAAGCTCAGACCAAACTATTAAATAGCAATTTGACAGCAGCAGGAATGATTCAGATATTCAAATATGTGTTGTGCCCCTTGTCCACCTGCCCCCTGCAACCACCTCACATTCAAGTGAATTCTCATTAGCCCTAATGTGATTATCTCTTCTTCAAGCTTCTCATATCATGAAATTATATCATCGCTACGATGCAAGGGATAATTTGTTGACATTTCCTAATGGTAGCAATGACTTTAGAATTTCTAACACCAGCCAAAATTGCTCAAAAATATCCACTGGCGTACCAGTAAATACTGTTTCAAAACCAATTACTACACACCAATAGCTGGAAATGTTAGGAAGCTTATTAGCTTTATTTTTTAACACAGACAGATTTTACCTAGGAGTATATTAAGAAAGCATAAAGGAAAAGGCAGGAGAGCATCATTCAGACATCCAGTCCAGGATTTACTGTGCTTGTTGACCACATCATTGCTCTTTGTCTCCCACTCTGCTGGAAGTTACTGCTCTGGGCAGAGCTGGTAAACAGGATCATGTGAGTGCACTGCAACCCATGACAGAAAAGCCCAACTGCTGAATTTGCTCATGCTGCCATCACTGGCAGCTTCAGGGAATCTGGACAGGGGAGAACTCACAGGAACAGAGGCCTGCAAAGTTCAAGTCATGTCCACACAATACATTGCTGTAGTGGGCTGACCCTTGGCTGGCTGCCAGGTACCCACTGACCTGCTCTCACTCCTTCTTGATTGGGGGAGAAAAAAAGAAGAGAAAGCTCATGGATCAAGATAAACAGGGAGGTCACTCACCAATTACACTCATGAGAAAAACCTACTTGGCTTGGGAAAACTAATTTACTGGCAATTAAAAATAGTATGGGTCAGCCCATAACACTTGGTTTTGCTGCTCCTTAATCCTGACACTGTTCCCATGCTCCAGCATGGGGTCCCTCCAGAGGGACAGAGACCACAAACTGTTCCAGCAGGGGCCCGTCCCACAGGCAGCTGCTCCTGACAGAAAACCTGGTGTGGGCTCCTCTTCCAGGGCAACAGTTTCTGTCAGGAGCCTGCTTCAGCACAGGCTCTCCAGGTGGATCTCTGCTCCTTCCATGGCCCTCCATGGGCTGCAGGGGCACAGCTGCCTCACCATGGTCTTCTCCAGAGCTGACAATGACTCTCTCTGCTCTGGTGCTTAAACACCTTCTCCTGCTCCTCCACTGACCTTGGAGCCTGCAGAGTTGATTCACACATCTTTTTATCTCACTCCTCTCTCACAACTGCTGCACTGTGGGTTTTAGCATTTCTTAACTATCTTATCTCAGAGGTGTCACCAGCTTCACTGATGAGCTCAGCTTTGGCCAAGGATGGGCCTGTTTTGGAGCAAGCTGTGTCTGGCTGTGTCCAGCCCAGGGGCAGACCCTGGCCTCTTCTCATACAGGCCACCTCTGCAGCCCCAGCTACCAAAACCTTGGCATGTAAGCCCAGTACAGTGGCCAAACAGAAACTTTGCCATTAAGTTAGCACTTAATCTCAAGATGCATATAAAAAACCCAGTCATAAGTGTCAGTCTTCAATGCTTTAGTGCATAATCTCTTGATCCCCTTTCTGCCCCTGAAATATCAAGCCTACCAGAAATTCCATTTATTTCCAAGAAAAACCTCATTAGGCTATTCTGTCCAATGCCAAGATCATAAATCTGGGGTAAAAGACTATTGATGTTCCACAAAATTCTATAAATAGCATTTTAGTCTAAATTGGAAGAGCACTTTGGAGCAAAGCTCCAGATCATCTCTATTTACTGTTCTCCACTTTGTGCTGGGAAGAGACTTGGAAGAATGCAAAGCTGGATTCCTTCCAGGTTCCACTATCTGAGAGATGCACTCCTACCTCCAAGTTATATTCTACCCAAAGGATAAGGCCAAGGTTTGATCTAGCCTGGAAAAAAACTGCCAAAATACAGAGTAATGTTGAACTCCCAGCTTTCTTCTCTCCATCTCTGCCTCCAGTGCCACACTCCCTGCCAGCATGGACACAGTTTGTGAGCCACTGTGATGTTAAATACCCAGCTCGGGCCCCAGCACAGTTGTCCTTTGATTTGTCTAAGTATATTTGCTCATTCCTCCTTTTAGAGCTTATCTGCACTATTTATAGAATGGCTTTACATTCTTATTAGTTGCCAGACAATGATTTTTAATACATGTTCCATCACTACAAACACTCCTCTGCAAAGCTTTACGCATTATGTAAAACAGGCAATTATCACTGCACAGATTAGAAGGTCATTCCAACCTAAAAACTGAATAGTAGTGGGAACTGGAGTCTGTGTAGCTTATTTTCTTTTTCATCTATAGATTTGGCAAGCTCCAGACTAGCATTCATCCCACGTATTTCAAAACCTAGCCAGGGTACTAATTCACGGCACAGAATTGACAAAAACATATCTTTGATTTTTGCAGTGTGTGATCCACACTGCAGTCTGTGAACACAACATTTTCTTTTACCCAGTGATGTGACATGGTGGCTTCAAGACTTGATGCAGCTGCAGCATAGATGGGGACATCTTTCAAAACATTTAAAAGTCTTTTCAACGTACAGCTGCCATCAGAAAAAGGAAAGGATTAGTCAGGTTTTTTCTTTATAGAAGGAGAAAAATTAGGACACAGAGCAATGGTGCAGCCATTTATACATCACACAGCAAAGCGCAACGTCTGAAATCAGCAGTATACTGCACACTGGGGAGCCCTGGAAAGATCCCAGGAACACCCAACACTTGAAAGTGATGAAGAATTGTTCCACCAATCCAAACACTGTGACTTTAAATGAAACAGAAAATATTTCTCTAGGAAAGATCACAGCATATTTAGGTTACCAAAGTCCCTTCATTAGCACAAACAGTATTTCCTTTTCTATCAGCAAGAGGAAGTCTCAGATCAAGGCAACTTCTCACATTCCAGTTGAGACCTGTGAACTGCATTATAACCATGTCCTTCAGACTCCTGCCATTTCCCACTCAAAAATGAGGTCTAGCAACAAAAGCTTCACTTCCATTCTAACTGCGACAGGAATCAGTAAACCAACATTATTAATTAAAGCTTTAAAGGATTTATTTCTAAAAAATAAGTCTAAAAAACTAAGTGGAGACAAAAAAGGGCTTGAAGAATGCCCTGTAGTCAAAATATTTTGGGGGGAAGATTAGCACATAGTGATATGGTGGAACTTGCCAGTTCCTAGTCACGTTCCTCTCCAAATGCTTACACATTCATCTTGCTTGGTATATTAGGTACTTCTCAAAAGAAAAATGTCTCATCTAAGAACAAGGAAAATAAAAACCAACCAATTTCCCCTTCAGTTTCTAAGGAATAAAAATATTTGCCAGCTGATAAACATAGAAAGTTTTGTGCGATCTGATTTGCCCACAAAATTTACAGGATTTTGCATTTGCTTTTGGAAGAATAATAGGCAGAAAGGTTACATTTGAATGCTCCACGTTCAGATATAACTGGTGCCTGCAGTGGTGCAAGGGAAGGTGCAGCCACCACTCACACCACTATAACATAAACGCTAAGAAAACAACATTTGATTTTTAGATCCTTTAATAGAAACCTTTTAATAAACCACAGGGAAATAAAGAGACTGCTTTTCCTAGTATTCCACTTACATTTCATTAATATCTGCATTAGACTATAATAATCCTGTGGCTAATGTGCCATAGGAAGCATCCAGACTAGGATAATGTGTTGTTTGGAAAGCACAACAAGAGCCAGAAAAAAAACCTACTGTTTAACAAAGAAAAAAAAAAAACAACAACACACCAAACAAACAACAAAACCAACTAGCACATACACAGTGAGAAGGGAGAGAAGAATATCAACTGCAGCACACAACTTTCACTCCTCAAGGATGTAATTTCAACAGTGTGAATCAGGGTGATACCTGGCTTAAAAGCTACAAAATCCCTGAGGTCTTCAGAACACCCTGAGACTAAAGGAACAGGCAAATCCTATCTTTCAGAGTTATTGCTCAAAGCACCAATTCCATGTGAAGCGTGCTCTCGAGCTGCTCCCAGTGGCATTAGAGAACACCTTCAACCCAGCAGTGGTATCAGGCAAACAAAGAGCATCCAAAGTCCGCAAGGTGAATATCCATGAGCTTCTCCACGTGAACAGAACCTGCTCATGGGAGATGTGGCCAGTCACCCCAGATTCATTTCACACCAAAGCCCACTTGCACACATGGAGCCCTTGTGGCAGGTCCCAAGATTTATACCCTGGCTTGGGGTGCAGAGTTAAGTGACCGTGACACCTGGCACAGGGTTTGTGCTCTTCTCCTGGAGAGAAGGGTGTGCGAGTGCCTGCACATCTATTGCCTTTTATTCATTTGTGTTGACATGCAACAATGCTACAGAAAATAACAGTAGGGGGGAAAAAAACCTGCATCACCTGGGACATGAAGCAGAAGGGAGCAGAATTTGTTCCTTGAGGAAATTATTTTCACCAAGCACTTGCTCCCTCTAGGTACTGCTAAAAATGCTTTGTTAGCTGCTTTATTAGCAAGGAGACAGCAGCAGTCTTGGGTATCTGTGTACTTATTTTCTCATTTCCACCAAAAATTTAATTAACTGACATGAATTAAGTTTTCTGTTTGATCTGGAAATTCAGTTCAAATTAACATTTTTATGGATAGTTTAATACTAATGCTGACAGATAATTTCCTTTAGAAGGAACTGCTTGGACTTGCAGACAGAAGGACAAAATAGTGGAAGCTAATCCACTGAAAAACCAAAATATTTATTTGCTGTTAGACAGGATTAACTAATAAAAAATTGCTTGAATAGCTGATTGGAGAAGTTATAGTTACAAGCTATACCAAAAGATCTAGACGCTCAACAGGACAAAAAAACTTGGAAGAAGCCAGATAAGATGTCCAGGGAAGTTGTGAATGTCAATATATACCAAAGCACTGTCTAAGCCACCCACCTGCTATAATTACCTGTTGTAGAAAATGTCCAGCTGGGACCCTGTCACTTGAAATATTCACCACGTTTTAAGTTATTGTAAACAAACAAGCAAACATATTAGCATTTACCTCTGCACCATTGCTTAATCGTAGCAAATGCAATTTACCAAAAAAAAATCTGTCACCTTTTCAAGCTTTTTAAATAAATTCTGTATCAGCTTCCCAATTAACAAACATGGACATCAGCATTCATGCTTAACATTGGATTCCAAATTCCATAAGCATGAGGACAAAATACTGAAAACTTAAGTTCTTAACACATTAAAAAAAAAAAAAATTAGATTACTTTCTCATTGCTTGAAGTATGCACATCTCAACAGCAAGTTTTTCTTCAAGGAAAGGAATATACTTATTCATGTAAAGTACATCAGCATTACCCTTTGACAGTCAAAAAGAAGATAAAAGTTCTACATGCTTGAAGACAGCTTATGCACAACTGCCATCCCACCAAAATCAAGATCAGAAAAATATGTTCACCTGAACTATGAAAATGCAACACTGAGAATGGGACTTGTTTTACTAGATCCTTCAGGCAGGGCTTCCCAGACTTTTCTCAAAAGTCTCCAAACCAAAACTGTCTTAGTTGTAAAATTCACACACTGAGAGAAGCACAAGAGCCAGTAGAG
Source organism: Certhia americana (assembly GCA_018697195.1). NCBI lineage: Eukaryota > Metazoa > Chordata > Aves > Passeriformes > Certhiidae > Certhia > Certhia americana. The sequence goes on from CM031879.1 coordinate 4,348,549, forward strand.
AAGGAAAGGCACAGGATTCAAACACCTTTTCACCATGTTCAGGTGGAGGCTTGAGATCTTGGCTGTACTGCAAACATTGGACAAATACCTCAGGCAAGACAGAATCTTCGTCTCAGCTGGAGTCAAAAAATCAGAAAGCCAAATATATTCATCCTACCAGCTCAAAACCATGTAACTCATTAATCTTCCCAAATGTTAAGCAAAAACTTGAATGAGTCATTAATTGTCCTCTTCCTTCAAGGAACCCAACAAATCCACCTTGTTTTCAGTTGGTCTTTTCACCCAGCTGCCAGGTGCCTCCTGCTGCAGTGAAACCAGGACAGGGTTTGCAGATCCCCACACACAGCAAGTCAGATCAGCTTCAGTGATGCCAAAACAGCTGTGCTGATGTACACAGAATTGAATTTCTGATGTGTCTAGCAGAAACATCAATGCAAACCTGTTGCACTCTTCCCTATTTCACTGTTCCCTACTCTTCCTTCTTTTTCAAGTCTACTTGTAAAGGAATATTTCAAGTTAAGCTCCCGCATTTCCTACATGCTACAAATAAGAACACTAAAACTGTATTTCAGGATTATTGACAATATTACAGTTGACAGTTCATGGATATAGGGTCACACCTTCCCAAAAATAACCCCAAGACATACTAGAATAACAAATCCCAGTAAGAAACTGAAGATGAGCTGCTTTTGCTGTGCTTACCTATTTGTAAATTACCTCATTTCAGGTGACTAACATTGCTGCACAAAGAGAGAAATAGTGCTTCTTTTCTCTGTAGTTCCTCCATAGCTAAATGAATTCTAGCTGTCTGTTTTAATTTTGTTATGCCACAGACCAATTCCCAAGATACAACATCTACAGACTTTGTTTAATGATGCTACCTACTTAATAACCAAATACACAGAGACTAAAGTAAGCCATTAACAGCTACATATGGTAAAGCAGCACCAGGACCTTTCTTAATCACTGCAGCTGGTATCACACAAAGGAGAAGAATAAAATTTCAAATGAAGTAAAAAGGCAATAAAATGTCAGGATAAGAAATTCAATAGAAAAGCCACGATGTATGTGAAACCCATCAAAGTTACTACTACTTAAATTGAGACATAGCAAATGCCAGCCACAAAAATAGAGTATATCAGGTAAAAACACTATGGATGAGTCACTCTGTGTCCAGCTGTGCAGTGATCCAAGCGTATTATTACTTGCTTGTGTCTGTATTACCCTGAGGTGAACTCCTCCACTCCAGCAGAAGGAAGTGCCAGCAGCATTTCCCATTAGCCTGAGCCAGTGGTACCACTGAAGGAAGGCTGTCCCCATGGATTCACTCATCTCACTGCTGGCTCCTCCTTGGAGCTCACAAGCACCTCTGTGGAACTGCACCAGCAGGTGGATGAGTTAAACTGATCAAGGTTACAGCAGCTCAACAAGAATGAAAAGTGCAGTGTCCCACTCCAAACCACTGCATGGCTACACAAATGCAGGTGAAGCCCTGTGGGGATTTGAACTGGGATGAAAAGACCAAGTGAAGAGCAGAGGCAAGGCAGGAGGAGTCATTTCTGACAGCATTAATTATTTGTGAAACCACAGCTGAAAATTCAGCACAAATGTCATAAGAACTGTTGAAATACAGTTAAATTCTGTCACACTGCTAGAAACTTTGCCACTGTAAATTGTGAATTGAAGCTGTGTACCAGTACTGATGAGCTGCAGACTACAGTACAGTATCTTGACTACTGTGGGCAGAATTTCATACTTAATGACAAAAAAAAAAAAAAGAGATTTAACTCCCTGCTTGCAGCTCACTGAAGAGCTCATTAATTTTTATGAACTTGGCTATTCTGGCCAGTCTCCTTTAAAAAATGAAGTAATTCATGGATAGATATACAGGTCTAGAGAGACCTTTATTTCTAATCCAGCATTTATCAGTTAAAATACTCAACCAGGATTACAACAGCATTATATGCAGAAATAAAATAAGAAATTCAGGTAACCCTGGAACCTCCCATAAGAGGCAAAACTCTCAGCCTTCCTTGCAAAGATGCTATAACAGACAGAAAGAACAAGGGATTAAATAAAGTTTCCCATCTTTCAGAAGATGCCTCAATGGAATGCATTTGATTTGAGTACACTTTTCTTCTACTGTCACCAAAAGTAAGAAAACACCATGACTACTTGATGTGGACCTTTATTTTATTTTCTCCATCTTGCAACTAATCAACTTAGTCCATGCTCAGAGAAACAAACAAAAAAAACCCCACTGCTCATTTCTTGTCAAGTCTAAGTCTGAAATACGTGTACAACCCCAGTACTGTCTGCACCGAGTCCAGGCAGTGACTTCCCAAGCATCATTTACTGCTGCAGAATTTAAACACAGTTATCCTTGACTGGCCCAACATTTACACATCTCTTAGGCCTAAACAGTGCCGTGACCAAACATATGCCTTCTCTTGCATTCCATAAAAAATAGTATCAAACTGAAGTTTTCTCTCACTCACTCACACTGAAATACTGCTTTCCTTTTTAATTCTGTGATTTCAATTTAGTTGTCCCATCTGCTAGAAGTGTTTTAATACAACGTCTCTTTATATCCTAACATCAAGGTGATGTTGCCAACTAAGTTCTGCTGTAGCCATCTGTAAGAGGAAGAAGGAAGGAAAGAAGTAAACATGAGAATTTCTCCAATAATTTTAAACAACCTGGATTTCAACCAGAATTTTAGTGATGGAAAAGAAGAAAATAATTAGTAGATTTACACTCTATATATTTATATGAAGATTTGTCTAGGACAAGTAACACATGGATTTGTCTAGGACAAGTAACATTTGAACTATTTTTTTAAATTCTAAAACATTACAGATCTCATGAAATGTTTGGCTTCAAATTACTGCCATGATTTATCATTTTATTCAAAGAAGACTTTCAATTTCATAAATAAAATACGGCAACCTCTTAAATTTCTTCACAACTTCAAGTTTACCTTCAGACTTACAGGGCGTGTAGTGTTACCACTGACAATAAATGACTAGTGGCTATATTTTCCTCTAATGAATCTGATATTATCTAAATATGGTATGGGTCTGGAGTTTCCCAAAAACTAAACCCATAAAAACCAAACAAACTCTACACACTCAACTTCACTGCAATTGGAAGACTATGGAAAACAATTATAAAACATTTTTTTCCTAAAAAATTTGAATAATTCAATTTTTAAACAGCATAAGATGAAAAAAAGTATGGAAATGTGAGACATTATTAATCAAAACCTACTGTTTAGCTCACTTAATGTATTCACTAAGCAAGACTCCCAGGCCTGAAGGATTTTCTGATGTCAGCCTCAGCAGCCAAAGACTGAAAACAAAACCAGAACTGCAGGTCTTGCACTGGGAAACAAGGTGGACACTCATGCTCACACTGCCTGACTCTTTGTGGGATTTAGTCTTGTAAATCACCTGTTTATCAACCTCTTATGATACAGAAAATTAAATTTAATTCAACCTGTGGCATAGGTCACTGACACAATAAAAAGTAAACTGGCCCATAAAAAAAAACCCAAAATTAGACTCCACAACTCTGTCAGGCTCTTCAGCTACCCCATTAAATCCACTTTTCAACTCATGAAGCATTAGCAATGGAGTTCATTGAAATGACATTCTGCAGGAGTTTCTTCTGCAGAGACTGAATTTTCATCTCCACAGTAGCTGTGCTTACTGCAAACCTTATAACAAGCTTCTGATGTTGAATGATGGATGCAAAAAGACACTCTCTTGGCTATTAACTGTGCTTCTAAGCCTCAGTCCAAAAATAAGTCCTGGGAAAATTGGAGAGCAGAGGAATCCTTTCCCCCCAATCTTACATACTGTTTATAAACTACTTACTTGGTTAGGACCTTCAGTCTCAAAGAAGTTTTTAAGTTGATACTACATATGAAATGTGCAATTAATACACTGTGCTCCTTTGTAACATTTACCTCCGAAGAAATTATATTCTAAATGAAAACACTTTTTAAAGGGAAGAGGAGGATGTACCTGAGGAGTGGGATTCAAAATCTTTACAGTTTAATAACACCAGTTTGAAAGCACTTTGCTAAACACACCACATCCCCCATGTCTCAGTGGATTCACCTCACATTCACAGTGGGCTTCCTAGCAACTCTTTCTTTACAAGTCCATTTTTCCATTTACTGAGAACAATACTGAGAATGAGTCATTTCTGCAGAATACAGCCCTTCATGTACACCAGATGCCTAATGTTGCATGCTGTGAAGAAAAAAACCTGATGTCTACTCAAATTACTGTATTGATCACCAAAACCCATCCGCATTTCGCATCTTTTGGAAATGCCTTCTTCGGAATACTTGAAAGTTTTTTAATGTTAAGATCTTAATATTGCTCATCAAAATGCTCCACCAGGTTCTGTAAGAGCTAACACTTTATTAGCTCAGTTAGTAACAGCTTGAGAATACCACCCAAACAATGACCAAAATTAATGTCTTTCCTCAAGGGAGTAAAACAAACAGAAAAATAACCTGAAAGCTTTAGAACTGAGAAAGAGCATTTCCTCATGTTTTTCAAAGCTCTCCCTTTAAATTCCATTGAATCTGTTCCTATAAATGAGTATTTTTATGGGGTTTGGTGTTACATCTTTTTGAACATTTCTTACAGTAGTTCTATAAAAATCCTGCCTGACTAGTGAGGTATGTGCAGAACAGACAAGTAGACAAGTTCTGTTCCTTCGTCCTCTGGAAACAGCACAGATCAAAAATGAACAGTGAACAGTGCTGAAGTCGAGTAATTCACTGGGATGAAATTATACAACTCTGGGGGGGGGGATGTTCAGCCAATCAGTGCAAAATCTAAGGAAGTAATTAGGAAGCTTACCTTTTTTAATTTCAGAATAAGAGGGTAGCAGCTGAGCCCAGCTCTACCTTCACTCCTTTTGTTTACTTACAGAGATGTTTCATTAACTGACTTGTTAACAATTTGAGCAGCCTGATGTTATTTGGTTTGAAATAAAGGTATTTGCCTGTAGCCACACACTACATGTTAAGGGCAGAACAGAAAAATGACACAGTAACAGGCAGATGCTGTAAATCCTAGATTATTCACAACCTATTCAATACAAGATAAACTTGTCCTAGAAGATTAATTCTAGTAAGAAAGGAATTAAATTTTTAAGTTATCCCTACAAATTATTTAGTTCCTCTACAAACCAAATATTTAGCAGTTGCAATTAATTAAGATGTAAAAGACAAAAGAAGTGTTCAATCAGTTCCTCATTAGATCTGTGTGCCAGATACCACAAAAGATGGCACTACTTTAGCAAAGGAAAAACAAATGTTCAACACACTGAAATAAACAAGAACAGCATTTAACATCAACTACATTCAAACAACCATTGATTATTTCAAGTAGTTTTTCATACACTTGCAAGAGGCATTTTGGATTTTGAAGTTAGTTGTCATCTAGAAATAGTCTAATTGTAAAACCTAGCTAGCAGTGCAGCTGGGTACTTCCAGTCTCTCATTTCAATAAGCACTAAAAAAGCCTGGTTTTGCTCTTATTCTCATTTAGAGCATTAAGATTCTAAATGCTATCTTGATGGGATTACACAAAATACAACTGCTATTTTCACAACCTGAGCTCTCCTGACAACAAAAATGTTTTTACCACAAAAAAAAAAAAAGGAAAATTTTTAGTACAACAGTAACAGTTACAGATGCTGACAAACTCGATTTTCAGCATAATAAACATCACTGGGATTCTCTTTGAGACAGCGGCAGTTGCAAAAACGATAATAATTAGGCTTAATATAGTTCTAAACCAAATTATGGCAGCTGTATGCCACAACAAAGAGCATTTTTAAGTAATCAAGTATGCAATTTAACTACAACCAAACTCCAAAATATTTCTGATTCACAGCAAGTTACTGAGAACACTGAGTATATCCCAGAGCTGCTCTTACCTTTCCTGGCAGCCTCTGCTCTCCGTCTTGCTGGCGACACCAGATCCTTCACAATCTGTAGCACTTGAATCATTGCTCGTTAGCAAGATCAAAGGAACGAGGTGTTCCTCTAAAATTCCAACAGGTTTCATTACTACACCTTATTACATGGCTGTCTTCAGCATGCTCAAGCAAAACTGATGCAGGAAGAACTCCTCTACCTTCCCAGGAAGATTTCTGCCTGACGACTCTACAGGCTGGGGTGATGGATTTAAAGTGACTTCAGCACAAGAAGACAAAAAACCACAAGCAGTCTTAAACTGAATATTTCTACTGAACATTTTAGAATTATTTACTGCAGAGTACGCATACTGATGTCTCTAAATAAAGTTTAAAGGAAACGTTCACAAAGTAGCCAAAGAAAAATAAAACCCTTGAAATGACTGCCAACAGATGCAGTGTGCTCCCCCAGGCTCAGTAACTAACAAGTGTAGCTGCATCTTCTTTTCAAGTCAATCTCAATTCCTGAAATTTCACTTAATGCTTAAAGAAAGACTCGGGTGCGGTGCAGAGCCAGCGTCAGACCCACCAACAGAACTAAAATTAAACGCAGCCTGCAAAAACTCCATGAGGCACAAGCAAGCTCCTGCTAAAGACATTCACTGGGTTCCTTTTCTCCCCCCTCAAAGAGAAGCCTCTGACACCCTTGTACGTGACAGGAATTCTCACACACCGGAGGCACGCTGGAAATCCTGGGAGTATTTCAGGCATTCTCTCACCCACCAGCAGAGGCCCAGAGAACTATTTCAGCAAAGGTATTGTCATTACTTCTGTCAGGTAATTTTAGGCAGGCAGATTGCTGTATGTGCCCCACGACATTTTTAATGACATTTGGAAAATGTACAAAGGCCCTTCAGAAGTGCCTTTTGTCAAAGCCTCTGCAGAGCTAACCCAAAAAAAAAAAAAAAATCATGAGGAATCATGTTTTATGTGTTCACTTTAAATAACTGTCAGGCCTGAAGAGGCTCCGTGAATACTTCAGAAAAATTCCTTTGCAGCACTGAGAGGCCTTGCACACAGAGATCAATTTAGGAAACCAACTACATGTTCTGAAAATCATACCATGAAAACAAACCACAGGCCACATTCTCTGGCCTTTAGACCTTCTGTTCCCACTGCTTAAGTGTGAGACTGGGGGGGCGAGGGGAGAGAAGTCATCTCTTTCCATTTTTCCATGTCCAGCTGCTCATCACAAGCATTTCAGATTTTAAGATTTACTGGCATATTTATCCATGTCAGTCTCTTGAATCACACAGAGCACAGGAATGACAAACTATGTCTGTTATGTCAGTCTCATTCACAGCCTGCCCATTAATCTCTGCCAGAAGGAAGAGCAACCCAAAGTTCTATCCTATTTGGTTAGGCAAAACAAAGACAAGTAAAATCCTTCTCCCTGCCAGGCTGTCCAATTTCTTCTCCCACTCTGCAAACATTCAAGTGTCCACCCAAGAGGAAGCCTGTAGACACATTGTGCAACTATGACTTATCCCTTCCTAAAAAAGGATCCTTCAAAATGTTACAGACAGAACCCTCAACTTTTCTATGTTAAGAATAATTTCTAACTCCTGGACCTAAAGTTAAATTCCAGGTTTAAGACCAATGACTTTATACCTAGAGATGTTTGGAGAAGATCACTACAAGCAGACCCTTCCAGAACAACTATAATTTCAGAACATTTAATAAGATATAAAATGCACGGTTGTGCAGAAAGGTTTACCTGGAGGTCCATTATTTAATAATCCAGTGCTCAAAACTGCCATTGGAAGAATTTTCTCCATCGTTAATTATCTCACCACGATGTCTTTGCTCCTTATTTAGTTGGGTAATCAAACAACTTACCTTCAAGTCAAAGATATAAAACCAAAGGAATATCATTACTTGCAACTATACTAGATTGCACATTTTGTCTAAAAAACTGACTTCAAGTTCATGGTGCACAAAACACAACTGCTACAGAACTACTAAACTTTTGATGGTCCTTATATTAATATATTATGGAAAGGAGGAGAAAGGAAGATATTAAGGTTGAATAAAATACTCAGTAATAACATCCACTTGGTATTCCAAAGCAAGAATATACCTTGCAGATCCTACAGATGATTTTTAAATGAACTTGATTATCTCATTGCTACCCCAACGTTCTCAAGTGCTGGAATAAGGAGAGGATGGTGGACTGACAAGAAGTAACAGTTGGGAAGGGGGAGCAGAGGAAGAAAGTACTAGAAGGCATGACTTGTACCTACTTCTGTGAAATTATTTAAAACAGAAGAAATTAAGCACTTCAGTACCTACTCTCGACCGTGAAAAGGAAGTCATTCCTTTTTCTTCCAAACTGTCCCTTACCTTGCTGGTACAAGTCCCTGTCCTCCCTTTTAAAGAGAGATACACAAGAACTTCAGCACTGGAAGTCATTTTTACATACACCTGCCTTCCTCAACATGAAACAGTTTCCAAAGTTGGTATGCACAGTATTTTCACTCTCTTCTGTATTGTGACAATTGGCATGAAGAAAAAAACAGAAAAAACTTGCAAAGTCTGAAAATAATTTAGGAAAATGTAACCAACATTGCACATGCAAAGTAAAGAAAATGGTGCGAATCTGAAGCAGGCATGATAAATAAATTTCAACAAATCACTGAAATTTTGAAGAATTTCACAGTAAGTTTGACAACTGTTGTCTTTCCTCAAATCAGTTTATATACTAAGACAGCAACACTAAACCTGCTTTAGTATAGAGGCAATACTAAGAAGACTTGTAGAAATAAAACACACCAACTAGTTAAATTGTGTAATTTCATCTGTTACTCATGAGTCAGAACTTGGTTATAGTTCATTCTTATCTTTGACTGATACTGAACCAACTGATACTTCCATACAATCTGTCACTACAACTGCCACCTCTCAGACCACACATCCTGACAAAACACCCACTGTGGGCAAGGATACACCAGATAGAAGTTCACAGCAATTCTGACACAGGTACACAAGGTGAACCACAAAGGAACCATGTCATAAATTCAGTGTAACAATTTGAGTAGATTCTGTTTGAGAAAGAAAGTAGTGCTACATGTTCAATGCATAGACCACAGATCTCTGCCAAGCATTTTTCCTCTTCAACAGAGAGCTTGCTAAACAATATGTGCTTGCTGATGTTCTTGGATTTTACTTTTCTTCCCTGACTTCAAAATTATAGTGAATACAGAAATCATGCACATGTTATCAACCTGATAAACTACATTGGTATTGGAAGGAACAGTTAGCCAGGATGGGATTTTAAGGATCACTGTGTACAGCCCTTGATGTCTTCCAAGCAAGATAAAAAAAATGACCTGCATCCTGATTAAAAATGCTTCCGTTAACATAATTATAATTAACTGATCTTTGGAAGCAGTTCTTTTTCATGAGCATATTGCCAGGAGGTAACACATTTACAGCACGAATGATGCTGCAGAAGGATGGCTCAGTGGGTATTTGTCAAAGGTATTTGACAGGGGTGAGGAAGATCAGAATTTAAGTCTCAAGAAAACTTAATATTTTCTCTTTCACTCTCTTCTTCTAATCTGTAATGTTTATACATTCACAGCATTCTGTCTAGGCTATTAAAAAGCCATCAAGAACCCTCTGAGTTTTCCCAGGCAGCATTGCAGCTACCCAAAAAGCGCCTGCTTATGTCCTCATTTACAGAAAGATGTACAAGCTACTAACAGAAAAAAACCCAACCCACTGCAATGGCTTGAGGGCTTTCATTCATAGAAACAACAGCCCTGCACACATTTAAGTTGAGATTCAAAGCTACAGTCACTGTTCCTCTTCCATCTCTTATCAACCTGAACTGTCCAGAATTCAGATATTCTGCATATTGATTATTCCAAACATCTCTGCAGAAACCTGTGCAGGTCTGGCTTCATCATCCTCCCTTGTGTTCCCCACTGCCAGAATTTTATCCTTTTCCCTACCTGCTAGACTCCACATATGGTTAAGATGCCAAGCTTTCAGGCCTGACACCCCAGGGAATTGAGAGCCCAGAACAAAATGGCCAGGAAGGTGTTAGCCCAGGGCAGTTCTGTCACTAATGTTTCAATGGCAGCAGGATCAAGCTTTAAGTCCTCTAGAAAGCAAATAAATACACAAAACACGACTGGTGACGCTGGTTCAGCAACAGAGCAAAGTCTGACGTTAGAGGCAGGAGAAGAGGATTTACAAGAGAGGAGAGTACATTTGCTCTTTGGACCCTCCTTTCTAGGCTGTAACACCCAGGAGGTGTTTCAGCACTGTAGGAATCAGCAGGGCTGTCCCAGCAGGGCTGTCTGTAACAGGGGCTGTAAAAACTCCAGTGCCATCGAAAATGAGGGCACCTGCTCTTAATGACCTGTTGGAATGTTTGCTTTAAAAGCTGCAGTTTCAGAAACCACACATGGCACAACTGCTTCAACTGTGTCATCATCCCTCCCACCTTAGCAAAGGGGCTCAGAAAATGAAGGTGACCTTCCCATCAGGAACAACTATCTCATATGCAGGAGAAAAGTCTTCAAGAACAGATTAAAAGAGTAAGGAAATACAAGTCAGGCATCAGGAAAAAGATTCTTTAAATATCAAATAAAAGGAAGAGTATATTATAAGAACATTAGCATAGTTCCTTCACAAAAAAACTGCTTATTTCCTGCAAAAACAACAAATTCAGATAAAGTCTATCCAGCAGCTAAGGCAAATACCTTAACTATCCCCACTACCCCAGAAACATTTTGTTTTATGATACTCCTCTCTGACTTTTCCTGTCACAATTGGATTTCAAATTATTATCTCAAGACAATTAGGCATTGAGCTCTAAGACAGGTAATATATCATAATACTAATTATTACTGCAGCTGCTATGAAGTAGGTTGTCTATTGTTTCTCACTAATATTTTGAATTAATTTTCCAATCTCTGAACTGAAGCCTACAGTTGTTACTAAGTTTTCAATAATCTATTATAGTTGGATGAGAATTCTAGAGTTCCAGACCAAAAACTAACTGTCCCCATAAATCTCTGAAACTTTAAATTCTTAATCTTCATTATTTTCTACAGATGATTCTTTGAAACATGAATGAGGCAAAAAGAAAGAAGCCTAATGCTCTCAAGAATTCCTGTGTGAAATTCTGATAGCCTTTCTTGTAAAAATGTTTCCACCAATGACATAACTCCATTCATTATTCAGGAGCTCACTTTTCAGAAATGACTGCTTTTGGCTACGCATTTTGCAAAGTATCTGTAAAATAAACATCCTCACAATCTTCTCAATGGTCCTTCAGAGTCAGTAACTGCTCAATCCAACAGAATTTGCACCCACTTCAGAATATTTTTTTCTTCATTTCTAGCAGGTTTGCTACCAATTTTAAAGCATGAACCTATGACTGCAGTTTTTAGAAGAAAAAACTAATGCAGATCTAGGAGCCTTATTTAGAAAGGCTTCTAAAAAAAAAATTTTTGGAAGAGAAGTAGCTTGATCTAAAGGCTGGAAAAGCAATAATTTCAAAAGAAAGCTATTTTTTAAGTCTGTTTTTCTCTAAACATACAAGGAACTTCTTCATTAAATTCAGATGATGGAAAACTTTAATAAATGCTCAATGAAAGTAATTCTACCTGTACCAGGAAAAAAAAACCCTATAAACCCAAAATAGAAAAACAAGTGCTATAACTGGGAAAAAAGGAAAGACAGAAAAACACAGGGCCACATTCTGCAGCCCTTACTGCACAAAGTGAAGGAAAACTACACATTGCACAACCCCATCCCTGCTCGGTGCTCTTACTGTCAACCCTTCTTGCAGCAGTTTTCACCCCCTCAGCTCTTGCTACAACACATTCTGCACGTGGTTCTTGACTTTAACAAGACAGACAGCAAGCTTCCCAGAGAGCCAAGATGAAGCCAAGGGAACTGTCCTGTAGATCACTTTTATCACCCTGGTAACAGACACCAAACACTAATGGAGATCAGTACCAGAAGCTGGTGTTCACATAAGTCTTGATGCATTCTTTCAAAAAAAAGAAAATTACTAAAAGGAAAAAAGCATGTACAGATGTACAATTTATGTTTTCTTCCCAATAAATGTTTTATACCTGTCACCTCCATGAGAAAAGGGTACTGCTTCTTCTTTGCTCATATATTTTCGGTAAAACTGTAGATTTAGACATACAAGTGCATCTGAACTGCACCATTTAACAACAGTTCAAAGGGTTCCAAAAGCTCTTAGATATTTAACCCAAAAAGACCTGGCAAAAGAAATAGCTCAGGCTGCAGTGCAGAATTCCTTGGATACAGAGATACTCATGTCTTTTGGGTCTACGTGATTAGGATTGTGTTAAGCAAGCTACAAAGCATTATGCAACTGGAATCTTCAAATTAATTCAATTTCTTTCTCTTCACACTCATACCCTTCACAGGGTACTCATACTCATGCCCTTCAAAGGCCAAATGATCATTCTACAAGGCTCATGAAGTGGTCAAGAAAGCAATAACAAAGCAAATGGAATTCCACCCCTCACCCCCAGAAAAAAGGCTGTACCTAAGCACTCCATTCCATTTTAAATTGGTGGTAATGTTTGGGGGGGGGAGTTTAAATAGGAGGAGGGAAGAGGATGGTAGTACAAGATCTCATCTCAGTCAATGCACACAGCCCACAGAATTTCTCAGTCTTCTTCATATTAGAAGACAAGTTTTCATATAGCTTTAGCTACAAATGAAGATTTTTCTGAGGAAAGAAAAAGTCCATACCAGAAGTTCCAAAAAGAAATCAGACACTAATGAAGTTGCAATTATAATAACAGAAACTATTTAAAATATATTCCCCAATAACATGCAGCACTTCCTGCATTTGCAGCTTTTCAAACAGAATATGCAGCAATTTTACACTGCCTGGATTTGGGTCATGGCTGTAGTGCTAATCAACAAATCTATCTTAAGCTAAAGGATATCATTAAATGTTCTGTCAAAGCTAGGCACACAGAAAGAAGCCACACTACCCATTAAAGACTTTTTTGGTTTTGCAATATTAAACAAAAATCAAAACTATTACTATCTTACATGTGCTAATACTTAAGTCAAAATACACTCATTAGTTTAATCAGGCATAGACTGATAAAAGTGAATGTGTGTTCAATTCAAAGAAAGAAGAAAAATAAAAACTTTGCTTTAAATTTAAACCCTTACTTGGCTTCTTTTTGAAGAGGATATGAATGAGGCTAATAATCTAGTACCTGCCTGGGGCACAGAAAAACTAGAAAATTCTATGAACTGCTATTTGTTAGCATGATTAAATCCTTCACTGCATGTACATTTCTACACTGATATTTAATCCAAGTAATAAAATGCAGCTGTAGAGAGAGAAGAACATCAAACCTTATTAGTCCACTGCAAAATACACACTACTTTAATTAAGCCCATGTATTGGCAGCCACAGTTTGTGCAGCAAAGAGTATACAGTGTGGCTTTCTGTCTCTGCAGGAAAAATCAAAACTTTCAAAACAAGTTTTTGAATATTCTGTAATAGGCTAATCTAACACTAAAGTGGCATCTAATCCCACAAATGCAATCTCCCTTAGTGATGAAAAAACTATTACAAAGAGACACATTCAAAGGAAGAACAAATTCAACATTTCCAAAGTAGCCAATGAAAATTACCCAAAGGTCACACAGAGCAGAAGGGAACCACCCTCCTTTAAAAGCAAGTGTAGCTGTGTCTGCTTCCAGTATAATGGGAGTTTCAGACTTCTGCCTCCTGCTCTCCTTCTATGGTCACTCAGAAATGCAGTCTTTCAAAGCAGAATTTAACTAATGTGTTTTAAAAATCTAAGCTTAGCACTTAAATGTGACAATCATGTTAACTGTGATTGCTTAAGGTTAATGCTAGAGCAGTATTTGAGATGGTTTTTTCTGTCTAAGTGGCTGGTTGTGGCTAACTTTATGGTTATCTGTTTTGCCTCTGCTTTTACATCTGGATTTATTTAGTGTGCTGTAACAAGCAGGTCCCCCTTTCCTTCATATCCAATCCTATTTCCCATAAAAACAAATAAATGCTTCCTCTGTTGAAGACTTCCCCTATTCCCTCATCAATGAAAGAATGGTGGAAACATTTGGCCATCTGGGACTTCTTTAGTTAGTTTCACCTTAAGACAATCAATTTATCCAAATGAAGAACACCTTTCCTACTAATTCCATTAAAAAGAACACAGGAACCTACTAACATTGTCCCAGTTTTGGCAGATAGAAAACCGTAGTGTATTTACTCTTCTCTGCAGCTGTAGAGAATTTAAAATCATGCAAAGTTTCAGCCCACTGAAACTGGTCCAGACATGAAGGGTCATCACTCTACCAAGTATCATATTCAGACACTGCAACCCAGCATTCTAACTCGCACTGGCACTACAGCAGTGCTAAAGGAACACAAGTGCTATCTGCAGTGGGTTGATCCTTGTTAAATTTCACTGAGTAACACCCAGGTAACCCAGCCTTGCTATGTCATCCTGTGAGTCCACTGAATACACAGTGTTAAACAAAAACACAAATTGTGTTAGTTCTCCTAAATGGATGCTCCACTTAATGATTGATTGCATTAAGAAGAGGGAAAAAAAAACCACTCAAGAGCCTTACAGTGAGTTTCACATAAATATTATTTGTTTTAGTTTGTTTTAAAGCAGAAGGGATAAATAAATACTGAAATGTCACTAAAAGTGACTCATTAGCCTGTGCTCTAAAAAGAAAACTTTCCTACAACATACTTAGAGCAAAACAAATATTTTTGTCACTGCTTCTGACATAGAAAAGGGGGATGGGGGGCAGGGAAGGAAGTGAGGAGGAAATAAAAAGCAAAACTGACACTTCAATTTGTACCTCATCTTTTTACAGCAAGCAACAGACCAAATTCTTTTCTCTCCAGTTCTCCAAGACCAACCATGACATCCCTCAAACATTCTTACAGTAATTTGATGCAACTGGGGAAGAGAGGAAGCTAAAAGCTTGTCAAGTTTTTACAGCCAGATATAAAATAATATGAACTGTAACTGCACTGAAGCTCCCAAGGCAAAACAGGATCTGTAGAGCTGCCTGACCACAAGCACGGAATCACTCCAAGAACTCAGAGCTGCAGCCTGAAAGTGTCACCTCCAAAGCCAAATTTGGGGGAGTGCAGGAAAGGAAGGTTATGCCATTGTACTGTTTGTACAACTCAGACACAGTAGCACTACAAAATAAAATTCCTGTAATGCTGTATAAAATTCTACTACAAAGTGAAAAAGAGAAGGAAAAAGCTTTATAGTGAATGCAACAGAACATTCTGGTAAAAGACTTACTTCCCTATGTCCCTAAAAATTCTGGCAAGTGTGACTTGCGCTCAAAAGAGCTCTGAGTAAGGCTTTCAGCACTCCACCACAGAATCAGGCAGGTTTTCAAAGAGCTTTTCAAGGCTAAAACAGAAAGACTGCATTCAAGAATCCTCTCCTACGGCAAACCAAAGTGCTTTATTAAAACAAAGTGCCCTTTTACATTAGTGATCTGTTAGATTAATGACTGCCCTAGCCAAAAGCACTGAGGTTCTACAGCGTGTTGGTATGCCTTCCATTCTGGAGACCATTATGTTAGAGAAAATAAAACTGAGGGAAAAAAGGAAGAGAAGAAAGAAAACACATCACACCAGCTTCCCAAACCAGAAGAACTTGGGAGTTCTACATAGCTTTGTGCTTGCTTCAGAAATTTTGAGCAGGATAGGTCCAGGTTTACCAATAGCCTCGAAAAAATTCCAGTGCTATCTTGCCAGTCTCCCACATAATTTTAGGAATTAAAGTATCTTAACTATAGGGGAGAGGGTCCTTTCCAATGAGAGCTTAAACAAGCTCAAGTGCAGCTACTCTGTTACCACAAATATCTGCAACCATCCTTGTAAACAGCAAAAGGATAACAGGCTGGAGAGTTTAAGTAAAGAAAATATCTTAAATTTAAACAAATATGGAGCCAATAATCTTGCTGACATTACTTACGTAACCCCACTTCTGGCAACAACCCCAAATATTCTCCAACTGTGTTACAAATCAAAGAAATTGTTTCCTATCAGTAGCTGGGTAAATGTGTCAAAATAGTTTTTCTTGAAACACAGTCAATTTAGCTGAAAATAACCACACATCTTTTAAATCAGGTGCTTTGTTTCTTGAATATGAACATGAATAACCACATGAAATGAGACTGCAAGTCAATTATCTTTCACATCTGTGATAAAGTTACACCACTGAGCAGCACTTTTCCTACACAGGGCTGCATATTATTCAATCATTTGCATGGAAAGTGAGAATTAACACGACTCACGACAGGCAAGGAAAGTCCTGTGAAAGTCCACCTCATTTAACAATGCTTTTTGGGAAAGTTCTTCTTTAGTTCATTTTTAATCTTTCAACCCATTCAGCTGTTTTGTGAATTCTTTGATTCAACAGGAAGTAACACCACCATTAGGGAGTTTAAAACTCCAAAAGTCCTCCTACAGTAACTGCAACATAGTTCTGTGACCACGCAGCAAAGAAGGGGGTGCCCACCCAAACATCTCCATTTATAACTGTTGCTTTTCATCTGTATTTTAGTTGGGAATTTCTGCATCCTTCCCCCTTCAGAATGTATTTGAACACCACCCTCAACTTATCACAGGATGAATAGGATCCCAGAAATATGAATTGCTTACAGAGTGGCAGATACTTGATAGTCACTTCAGAGAACAAGGTTACAGTGTTCTTGTGCTACTCACTCCTTCTGCTGCAGGAGCACCAAAGACCCAGGATAAAGGCATCATTGTGCAATGTTCTATATAAAGGAGCACAGAGAGAGGCCCAAAGACTAAGATTTAAATAAAAAACTATGTAATGGGAGAATATTATCATGCCAAAGGCATGTACTCCTGTGTATGCCAATTAGTCATAATAATTCAGCGTTCCTTACTGGCCATCAATCAAAACACTGAGGCAGACAAATTTGCAAAGATTACTCTCCTTTATTTATAAACACATAAATAAAAGAATTTTCATATCTTTTATGTAGGGATATAATTTTACAGTGTAAAGAGAAAATAATTACATAAAAGATATATCACAAATAAAACATGTAATGAATGTTTAAATATACATAAATTACTATCATAACCATCTTTCTATCATCCTTGTTGCTTCAGAGACACACACAGCTAAAGTATCATAAAGTAAATAATTTGTCAACAATCCAACCTTAATTTCCAGTACAAGCATGGCAGAATAAACATGAAGTGCAAGTGCCTAAAAAGGACACATCTGGGGAACAGTGTGTGTATATGAAAACACGAGCTCCAACATTAATGATGGCAATTTTCCTGCCACAGCTCTCCTGTCAGTTCAAAACTAACAATAGTCTCCTGCCAGTGCCAACATTTTGGTTTACAAACAGAAATTACATCTCAAAGTAGGTGTCATGTTGCACTAATTTATTTAGAGAAGCCCTATCAAACTGCCAGGAAAAAGCCCAAATGAAAGAAGATAGATTTGAAATTCCCTTTATGGAAAAATAAATATAAAAAATAAATATAACACCTTTTTAAAAATGTTCAGTCACTGTATCTGAAATGTATGCAAAGGGGTTTACAAATTTAACTTTACTACACATTAACTAATTTAAATTAAACAGTAAATATACAATACCTCTTTGTTAGCAAAGCCCTATAAAAAGTGACATTACTGAACTTGAGCCTACCACCTGCAAACACAACATCTGGATGTGATGAACACATTTTTGGTAACTGCAACCTCCTGCAAAGATGCAACTTCATTTCAGACTGTGTAGATTGAAGTCTTACTTTGTTCAAGTAAATACATGACAGAATAAAATTCAAAAAACTGTTTACTGCCTCTTTGACCTTAATTATAAAATATGACCTTAATTATAAAATAAATTTAAATGCAAGGGAAGCAACAACTTACCAGCTGTAAACATCCTAAATAAAAAGTGACCAAAAATAAAGGAAGGATTATGAAAACAAATTTAAAAATTAATTTTAAAACTGTTTAAATACAGACAAATTTCATTCGTGTTCGTATTTATTTAAATAGCTGTACTATGAGCAAAAAAAATTAAAAATCCACAAGATCTGAGAAGCTGCATCATGACGTCACTTGAATAAATAAAAATCCAACATAATAAAATGCAAATATTAAAACAACAAGTAAGTTTCTACTAATGTGCCTGCATTTCCCTCATGTGATGCATCAGTTTTGTGCAACGTATTTGGGTTTATATTTTATTGCTACTCATGCACCCTGTGTATTCAGAGGAGCAGTTTAATTACAGTATTGGTGAGAAACTGGGTCATCCAAGATCTGATTAGCCCTCTGGAGATGCCTCTCCTTGCTTAGCATAGAGGAAGCCCAAGATTACCACATTCCTGAACAACTTAAGCTATAGTTTCACGCACACTTCCAGAAGGGAAAAACAGCATTTACCAGAATCTCACCCACAGATCACTGATCCCCACCCCTGCACTGCTCTCCCTGCAGGGCAGCAGAGAATCCATGGATGCAACTCCCTAGGCAAGAGCTTAAGGAGCCCACCCAATTCCAGCCAGCCTCATGAATGCTCCCCTAACAAGGAAAAATGCAGGAATTCAGGCAGGCAAAGGACACCAAGCCATTACTGGCGTAGGCAACGTTTTAAAGAGGTCACGAAATTTTAAAACCCTGAGTTTAGCCTTGGCTCCTGCAGCCCAGAGTTTCTGTAACTCATTAATTACGATCTCTGAATCTGTATTTTGAGTCAGAAAATTGTCTCCAACCCAGCTGCTGACAGTCTCACCAGGTACGAGCTGCACTATAAAGAGGAGATAGAGCAGCAAATAGCAGTACCCCAAGGAAACAGATCTGAAAAGTTAAGAACACACAGAAGAGTAACAGTCAAGGGAGACCGAGTGACAAGTGATCCTACTGCAATATTCCAAACCAAACGTCTTTTTCATGCTCCAATATGCCACTATAAAAGTTAAAAATGTACTGCTACTGATCCAAATTCTCATGTGTCACTACAGTTACAGTGGTGAATTCTGTTGACAATTTTTTCAATTAAAAAAAAGAGGAAAAAGTAAATAAACATTGATACTATCAATTAAGCAATTTTTAGGGGCTCACTAATATACAGGAGTTTATTATTTAAGAGGCTTTTGGGTTTCCTTCTTTTTCACATAGCTAAGTTGCAGGGGGGTTATTACTTAACTCTTAAAAATTTTTACATATAATGTAAAACATATCACAGAAGTCTTCAAAGCCACCTTTTGCAAATCTGCATTATGGCTCTTTGTCCCCTGTATCAAACAATTCTTTATTATTCAGAGCTTCAGTTTTTCACAGAGAATTACTATTTCAAGTTTCAGGAAAGACAGCCCAGGAGACACAATAGCTGCTTCTCTATTTCTCAAGTCACAGTATTTATAAAGATTAGAAGATAACTGTGCTGTGAAATCACAACAATTGTGCAAACACTTCACTAACTGTAGCTTCAAACTTGCATTTCATAACTAGGCTTTCAGAGTTCATGGTTCAAAAATAAAACAAAAACCTGGCAGGTAACATAATAATCTGACACCCTTTAACTATTCATTATTATATACTGTAAGAGTATTTTAGTTTACTTGCAAGCTTTCCTTCCCCAGCATGAAGTTGTCTCAGTGAATCAGAACCTGGACTTTTTCCTTTCTTTCATTCAATCTCAGCTCACTGCAGAGAAGTGATGACTACAAAGCCTCTTCCACCAAATCATTGAGCTTTAAAATTATTTGCAACACTTTACCCACACTACGTAAAAAACACAGCCACCTACACTTGGGGTAAAACCAAGAAAAAGTTTGTCTCCCAGTATTTATTTTATGAACAGTTTGACTTGGTCCTCAGTTTCCTACAGATTCATTCTGACACACCAGGAGGGGAGATTGAGTGTGAGAGGGGGAAATGAGCCAGCCTTAACTCCCAGACTTTCCTTAGAACAGGGAGCTCTACAGATACCCAGAAGACTTTCCTCAGCTTCAAGCACAGAAATAATAATGTTTGGGTTGGAAGGGACTTAAGATCAACCAGTTCCAACCCCCCTGCCATGGACAGGGACACCTTCCACTCGACTAGGCTGCCCCAAGCCCCATCCAACCTGGCCTAGAAGGACTCACTGAAGCACTGCATCTTGATTTGTTATATTTGTTTTAATTCCCAAGTTCATTGTTCACGAGCAGGGAAATTGACAGCCAAAACTATTTCTTTACAAACGCTACAAGAACACAGAAGGAAAGAAAAAAAAAAATACGTTTTTAGAAAGCACAAAACTGTAAGGTTCCTCTGTGAACACAGACTAGAGAGCCAGAGCTGTAATGAGAGGTCAAGGTATGTAACCAACCATCAAACAGAAGCAGCCTTTAATCACACCATTGTGGGCTTGATTTGAACTGCTGAGGCAAAAACTGCCCCCATCATTACCAGGCCACACCAACCATTTGCAGAATGTAAGATCACATGGCACAGCATCTCTCAAAATGTGTTTTCTCACACAAAACGTGTTCCTACCCTCAGTCAAACAGACAGAAAACCTGAATTGACAGTTCAGGTGACCTTCCCAACTGCACACAGCATTAAGTTTTTAGTGTGTTAAAAATAAAAATAAAAGCAGAAAGACAGAGTCAGGAAAGAAATACTCTGTATTATAAGTTGGCACTGCATTTTATACGTTAAAGGGGGAAAAAATGAAGATGTCAGCAGTGTGCTGCAATAGGGTGCACTAACCTTGAGTGTCACTGCAGCAGCTCAAATAATTTCATTGTATTGACTTTTTCTCAAAGGAGAAAAGAACAGAAAAATCCCCAAAAATAAAGAGGAGAGTTTATAATATTAAGAATTAATCATGATGATTTTATCATGATTTTATTCATGAAGAATTTATCGTTTAACGTTTTCTGGCCCCTAAATATTTGGAGAAAATGTAAATTAAATCAACTCTTTCTGTGGTGGGACATTCTAGGAAGGTTGTATCCACCAGGATTTCTCTGAAAAGTTATCTTTAAATACAAAGCAAATCAATAATCAACTTCACTTAGCTACACTTGATACTATAATAAACCCTTTAAGGGTATGACCTCAATGTCCTATAAGGCATAAAATGGAAAAGCACAATTTCAAATACAGATCTGTCTTACCCTTATTTATGAAAACAGACATTTACAAAACTATTCCACAGAAATAAAGGCCTTAACAGGGACTGCGCCTCAGTTTTAACAGATTTTTTTTGGTATTTTTTGTATTGTCATTTGTTTGTATTTTTGTATCCAACAACAAACTACCACCATGAATGGTGAACTTTGCAATTCTAACAATGCTCTTCCCCAACACAGGGGAAGATCCAGTACAACAGGATCCAAAGCCTGCATTTACAAACCTGGTAACTATTAAAAGAGTTAAACAAAAAAAGTAGTTCTCCCATTCACTTTCAAAAAAAAATTTAACTAATCATTGGCTTAAAAATAAGCACGTGTGTGCTTTGTAAGTACCAGGATGTTAACAGATTTCTTCTACAAGTCATTCAAATAAAATAATAAACTTTCTGTAACAAATTTTACATGGTAAACAACAAATACCATACAGTAAAAATCAATTAAGCTAGTGAATAAAGTTGGCAAAAAAGCCAAATAAATATGATCTGCCTGTGAAGAAATTTAGGGCAGATATCAGAAAAAGAATTCAATCATTTTAGGACTTAGCATCTAGCACAGCCCTTCACAAAGAGCAATGGAAATATATATTGAATCAAGCATATCAAGAAATCAAGAAAATCAAGTACAATCAAGAAAATAACAAACAGGATTCAATCATGTAGCCTGCACATAATGGAGTTTTTAGTGGCCTTCTGAAGGCTGAGATTACCTCATTTCACCTAGATTTTTTTGTTTGAATGACAGTAGGTGATGCACAATTTAGGAATACTAGACTCCTACCATTTTTAATACATCTAGATATTCTGGGTGCCCACAGGTTGTGTGAATAAGCACACATATAAAGAACCATGCAACTAAATGCAGCTTTGTAAGATACAATGCCTTACTGACTGAGATATTTAGGAAAGAGGAGCAATAAAACTAAGGAGTGTGCTTACAGTTCAAGTTTCTCTCAAGTAAACCATAAACCAAGCAATTCAACATCAGCCAAATATAAACCATCTAATCTTCTCTAAACCATGTTTTTAAAGACTGGCACTTGGTGTTGTGCCCTTGAAGCCCATCACAGCACAGGCTTAAGCATCCACTCTACCACAAGAATGCAGTGTCCTGCATTGGAGAACATCATTACTGACCACCACGAAAAGGACTGCCAAAATGTTGTCTTGCATTTGATTAAGACAAAGCTGATCAAACCCAAGGGTGTTTAGCTCTAGCACTGTCTGTATGTGCTGTAACCAAACCAACATCATCCCAGCAGCACCCTGGAAGTCACAGAGAACACAGCAGCTATGAGTCAGTTATTTGTTATGTGTAAGACTGCACACAAAGCAATGACAGCACAGGAAAACCTCTATAAAACAAATGAAGATTCACATACAGTGGCTGACAAATCAGGATATTCTGGTGCTTGAATAACTGCCTGGAAAATTGTCCTCTATGCAATACAGCAAATATTTTAAACATCACAAAGTAAACGAGTGTGAACAACAATATGGAAGAAAATAGAACTATTTCAGTTTTTATCCAGATTTATTTCTATCTACACCAGCATGAACCCTGTAGTTCAGCAATTCTTTCAGGCCTCTTTTTTTGGTGTAATTTTTCCTCTGCTGCATTTAGCAAGCATTTCCTTCATCATTCTTTTTTATTTCCAGATGTCAAGAACAATCATTTTTCATTTAGTTTGACAAGAAATTTAACCAACAATTTTCTTTACTCACTTCCTCCCAGAAACTCAAATGGTCTTATTTTACTAACACAGGATATAATTATCCCATGAACAAGATGCTTTTCCTTCAGCACATTCAGTACAGTTTTGTTGAAGCTGAGCTACATTACAAATACAGTTCCTGTGCAAATGAAGCTTTATCCTTATTTCTACAAGGCAAGACCAAGTAACATTGCTGACAAAAGTTGCATGAAGAAGTCTCACATCTGCAAAGCTTATGAGTCCTTTAAATACTCAAATGAGTTCACAAAAAAGAGGTTATCTTACCCATCAGATATGACCTAAACCAAAACTTCCTGTGTCTTTAATCTGGTTTTTTTCCACCACAGCAGATATTAAGTCAGTTTTCTGTGGCTCAGATCATTCCAGTACATGCCAGAATTTCTTTGGGATCAAACCTCTGTACTGGATTTTGAGTAACACATTTATTTTTTTCCTATAAAATGAAGTCCATTCATTTTATCTTGTATTTTTACCACTTATTTTAATCCACTAGGCAGTCACAAATTTTGGAAATCTTAGCAAACTCAAGGCATCTTCCCCTCAGAGTTTTATGTTTTATTTATACTGAATAAAACAAACACCATCTTGTTAGAGATATCAACTTCTTAAAAATGAGACCAGACTACAGAAAAGTCTTACAGAGCACACATTGGTCAAAAATTTGCAGATTAAAAACGGCATCTGCCAAATCTCAGCTTTATTTGGTTATTTTTACAGGACTGAAGACACAACACTGAGTATTTCTGAGGAATTTGCACCTCCCAAAACCTACTACAGAAGTACAATCCTTCCAAACTACAAATTAAGGATTTCTTTTTTTTTTCTGAAAGAAAGAAATCTACTTACTCATGACTGGAAACTTCTTTGTATATAATCCAAGACAGGTCTTGAAGCAAGGTATCTTGTTGGAGAAGGTTTCTCAGAGGTATACATGTCCTGAAGGTGGGAGGAAAAGAAAATACAAATAATTTTTTCACGTTCAAATCACTAGAGTATAAGCTTGCATATAAACCCTCTTTGCTACTCTCTTTTCATCTTCTTTGTTAAAAAAAAAAGGAATACAAAGATGTGTTTGTTATGACTGGGGAGCTTTACTGCTTTATGCTTCTATTTAGCAGTTTATTGACTCAAAACGTGCACCTTCTAACAACAAAATTACAAACTTGCATTGTTGCATATGTGCTAAAAAATAAAAGTGCCACAAAATACAATGTTTGTTATCTCTTGGGAGAAGTTAAAAAGTTAGAAACACATGACTACAACATGGATACAGTAACTGAAAATTCCAAAGTAGTATTTTCCTTCAGCAACCTCAGCTGGCAAAACAATGCAAAAACCCACTTTTTAAAACACAAGAAATGCAATTAAGATTAATAAACAAGCCCAGGTTGGCAGTGACATCTAGCATTTCCTACTTAGAAACAAAACCTGAAAGTTGCCATTTTTAGCAACTCTAAACCCACAGTTCCATCAATTTCTCATCAATTTCAAAAAAAGATACCCAAGTAGGGCAGATATGGATTCACTAACAATAAGCCTGGCCCTCCCTGAAGCCAAATATAGAGGACTTAATCTCCAACAATGACAGCACAGCAACTACATTTTGAAAAATTTATTATATAATCTCCCTCCTGCTGCTAAAAGCAAGTTTATACAAGTCTGATAGAACAGTTAAACGAAAGAAACTTCACCTCACAGCTGAGATGAAAAGAAGAAATCCAACATATCTACTAAGCTATAGAGTTTTCTTCTAATACCTGCACAAATAGAGACCATCTGTAAATTAAGGAATATTCTGTGATATATTTCTTCTTTTCAAAACCAATTAGAACCTGCTGAACCTCACCACCTGTGCTAATCCAGCCAGGTATCTTGTGCTGACTCAGATCTCAAGTCTCAACCCTCCTGATCACTTCATGCTCAAAAAACAAAAAGCAAAGTAAAATGCAAAAAGACGTAAGAAGAAATTTTTCCTAAATTGACTATGACTTCACATTACATTTACAGATCTACAGCACAAGGACAAGTAGTACAGGAACTACCACAGGACATCACAAGACGGTTCCTTTATCAGCTGCTAAAACAATTTTTAAAAAAAAATTAAATAAACATCAAAGCCACGCACACCACAAAAAGAACTCCAGCTGCCAAAAGGAAGCCTTTGGTGAAGCTGCAGACTGAAAATTACAACCAACATTTTTGCACTGAAAAAGTAACACAGAAAAGAGACTCAATGGGGAAAGAAAGCACCTGAAAAAATCCACACACAAACACTCTAAATAAGTGGAGATGAACACAAAGCCATGAGATGCTGCAATCAGTGAAGAACAGCTTGAACTGCAGGCCCTGTCAACTCTCCATGAATGTCTGCTAAATTAAATAATTAAGCCAACACCACCCAATCAAAAATGAAGTGTCTGTTAAAACACATCATTAGAACTGCAGCCTTGTCAGCTTCCTCTTGATTACTGGTGTCAAAATTAGCAAATATAACTTCTATGACATTTAATTATTTACTGGGCTAATAACACCTATTATGTTAAGAACATCAAAAGGATCAGACAGCCCTCAAACCAGGTCCAAAGCACTTCTGACCAGTTTCACACTACCTTTGGGCCCAAATTCTTGAATCTTAGGCATAATCCACTGGAAGACCACAATCTCCCATTCAACTCGATTTTCCAAAGGCATTATCTCACCTTAGTTTTGTAACTAGGAACTAACAATACTTTGCCTCCAAGACATCGTGTTATGTGACATTTTATTGTGTGTGTGTACAGGAAAAGGCTGTTCGTTAGGAAAAAACAAAACAGCAGCTCTGAAAACCACTTAAGGATAATAATAGCCTAATTATGCACCCTCGTCACTTATAAAAATCTTGTCACTAACACTGAGGAAATGAGATGGGGATGATACAGAAGCTCTGTTCTGCCTAAACCTGTGAAAGTGAATGCTCCAGTGCACCAGAGCAGCCTGACCTCCGACTCCCAGCCATAAAGTGCTACTCCTGTATTGCCTGAAGTGTCTAAATATTTTCTTTAGCTATTGCTAGCATCTGTTTAACAGACAATGCAGACTTTTGGTAAATTCAATTGTTGTTCTTTGAAATAATAACACTATGTGTGTGTTTTATATCATTTTCCTTGTAAATAACTTTTGAAAAAAAGGGAAGTTTTGTCTTTCAGCTGTAATTTCGAGTACAGCAAGCAGTATTGAAAGCCAGCACTACCAGACAGCCCTTGCTTTCTACTGCCTTGCAATAGCATCACCTTTTCCTAGGGATGTGTGTTAGAAACTTAACTGTTTCCACTTTGCTTTCTCAGCCAACCTGGTTTATTTTAATGTTTGCAGGGTTCTCTCCTGTACAGAAATACTACCAGCTACCACAAAACAGAAAGAAAGAGTCTATTCAGTGTCTTTCTGAAAGACACCATCTTGGAAAAACTTTTAATTCAAAACAGTGCTTGACACTTTTCTGCTTTCCCTTCCAATCAACAAGACCATAATAAAAATTTTTAAAACCCCACCAACTCACCCACACATACCTTTGGTCATTGTCTTTTCCTGAAGAGCTAACCCTGGTATTCCACCCCAGGTTTCCTCTAGTGACACACATCTATTCGGGTGTACAACCTTCAGTAGCTGTGAAACTACTGGTATTTTAGCTGAGATTTGAAAGGAATACCTGCAGAGAGCAAAGCTCTTTGCAACTTCAAATTCACACACACTCATAATACATTTAATTACCTGTTTCTACAGCTGGTGCCAGGTCTCTTTTTTACCCAATACTCTGTTTGAGGATAATTAGCAGGAGCCAGATTGCAAGCAAATTACAGCATATTGTACTCCTATGCAGTATGACTCTACCCAGAGAAGAGATTTTCCTTTTAGCTGCCAATTAAAGATTCAGGTCCAGCCTGTGTTATTGTACTATATGTTTAACTTAGATACTAAGGAGTTAACATTAACAATTTATACCCCCGGTTTCCAAGAACCAGGAATCACAGGAGCAGCATGCAACTGCACTGCTTACACACACAAAGACAGAACAGTCTAAAGAGAGCCTGCCTTGCACAAATCAGTATTTCAGTGTCATTTATCCTCTTCTTTAAACCAAGCGTTATGGTCCCTCACAGAAAACAGACAGAGATTTCAGAAGCACTATGTTTTAGAGTTGCACAGATAGTTGACTCCAAAACATTAAGTCTGAAATTGGTGGTTTCTGTGCTGTATAATCAGAGGGCAGAGAAACAACTGGTTAAAAGGCAGTTCTACTAAATACTTATTTTGCACTGCATCTCAGTTGAATTAACTTAAAAGTTATAATCAGAAACAACTAAAGTTAAAAAGGAGCAAAACTAAGTCACTTCAGCGCACAGTTATTAAGAACAACGTAACAAAAAGGCTACAGCACCGAGCCTCAGAGCACTCCAGCTCAGTAAAATGCCCAAGACAGCACGAATGCACAATTCACAACAAAGTGAAATTGCTACTGTTTCAGAACCTACACAGAATCACTGGCTGGCCACAGATGAGGAAGCACATGGAAGTACAAATGAAACAAGTCCAACGACACACCCTCCTTTGTTCATAGCAGGAATATTTACACTACAAAGCGTTGAGGCAAATCGCCTTTAGTTTCAGGCACTGCTGATTGGCCGCTGCGTTTAATACACACACGCCTGGCAGAGTTGGAGTTTCGACTGTCACAGAGCAGCTCTAGATTGCAGGGCACGCAGCAAGCTAGAAAACCACAGAAAACAATTATTTAATGTAATTATCCTAACTGAAATGAACCTCCACAAGATACACTTGTGAACAGGGCAGATGTGGGTTTGTTTTCACGCCACTGTAATTCAGTGGAAGCTGAGAACCAGCTCCCCTCACAGCCAGCTTTCAGTGCAGCCGCCTCCTCCAAGCAGCAAGTGGCACAAAGAAAGTTATTCTCCAGCATATGCGGGTGAACAACTGGTGCAGGAGTTTGGAGACAGTCACTTTTAAGTTACCACTTGACTCTCGCTCAACAGGCAGTTCGGTGGTTTTCTACAGGCAGACATCCACGCCACAGAAAGAACATGAAACACCTGATAATAACCAGCCCTTTGCTGGCAGTCCCAGCGGAGACTGAGGGCTGGGAGAGGGCCATGGAGAGCCAGGGCTGAGCACAGCCTGGGGCCGCCCTCTGTCCCAGCCCACCGCGGCCAGCCTGGCACTTTCCACCACATACCTGAAGTATCACAAAAAGCAGAGGAAGGAGCAGGTACAGGGAAAGCAGTGGTGCCAGAAAGTCACATTAAAGGGTTCAACCATTGAAATCCACCCTGCTCCCGACTAGGGCGGCACTGTCGCCTCCCACATGGCCAGAAAAGGGGAGCCTCAAAAGGAGGCTCCAAGTGTCCGACCTACAGCCGTGACTCCCTCATGCACACACCCGCACACACAGGCCCCTCACTCCAACCTTACAATGGGACCAGGGGTATTTCCACAGGGCTTCCCCCCGGCTCCCCCAGCACTCCCGGCTCCGCCGCGTCCCGCAGCCCCCGCGGCCCCCCACGCGCCGCCCCCTCTCCAGCAGAAAGAGCAGGGAGCCTCCAAAAACACCCACACCCCTCCGCTACGAATGGAACAGTCCGAGCACCCCAGTACCCTGCGGGAGCCGGCTCCCGCCACTTCCACCTCCGCGGCCCCGCGGGGGGTGCGCGCCCCTCCCGGGGGAGGATGGTAGCGCCCGCCTCCCCTCAGCAGGAGGAACCTGCTCGCTTCAATGGAGGGTCCGCGCGGCATCTCCACACACACACACACACGCGGCCCCTCCGCAGCCCCGCAATGGACGGGTCCAGCCGGCCACCTCGGGGCTGCACAATGGCCGGAGCAAAGTCCCGGCTTGTCCCTACCTTTGCTCGGCTTCCTCCTTTTCCCGGGGCCTCCCTCCGCCGCCTTCCCCAGCGGCGCGTCCCTGCTCGCTGCCCCGGGACCGGCCTCCGACCAGGAAGTGCCCCGATGTGACACCGCCGCTATGGAAACCCTCCCCGCCCCCGTCCCTCCCACAGGGCTGACCCGCCGCCGCCGCCATCTTGGGCTCGGGACGAGGCGCCTGGCCGGGGCCGGCAGCGGCTGAGGGGAAAAAGGGGAAAAAACACAAAGCAGGCCCGGTGCAGCTCAGAAACTCCTTAGCTGTGCTGCATGCGCTAGCAAGGGCTTCAGTGTGGACACTCATTCTCCTTTGTCCAGTTCTGGGCTCATCAGTATGACACCAAAAACATCGGGATAAATCAAACTCCTAAACACTTTATTTTGTAGTACTGGGGAGTCAGCATTACTTTATTCCTAGCTGGGGTGCATAGCAGATAACTCCAGCCACATGCACTTCCAAAACTTTGCACTCACACATTCTCAGGAAACATTATTGTTCATTGGTTCTAAATTGCATAATTCTCTTCATTAGTTACTATTCTATTAGTTATTGCTTCTAGTGCAAATTTAGTCCACATTTTTCAGCCTTTTTATCAATTTTTCCCTGACAGAGTCTACAGTGCTTTGGCTGTAATGTCTTTGTTAGTCTCTTCTGGTTACTCCAGTATGTCCTTGGAGGGCCATAAATTTTGGATCCTTGGTGTCCAGCTTTCCTTTGTTCATTGAAGCTTATCAGGGTTAGTTTAGCAAAACTGAAAGTTTCAGTGATTTAACAATAAGTCTGTCAAAAAGAAAATCAGCAACATGCTGGCTAAAGTGGAAAATTACACTGCTTGAGACTAATACACTGCTTTTCATTAATTAAAACAATTACTTTTTAAAAATTAATTAGGAAAGAGATAAAATTCCAACAATTACTCCCCTTGGAAGTGATTTTAATTATTTCTTTTAAGGTTATTTCCACTTAAATAATTGAATATTTGGCAAGACTTAATGTGACTGACAGTGCAGCACAGGATGGCAATGAAGCCAAGCAACTGGGATCTATGTCATGGGATGCAGGTATTGGCCAGAAGATCAGGAAAAGACCAGGAACTCTCAAACTCTGGAGGCAAATCTTGTCAAGTGTGAGGGAAAGATACCTCTGCAAGGATGACTTTTCAGTGTGCCAAGATAAGTGGAACAATTGGAAGGTGCCTGAGAGATTTAGCTGTGTTGGAGATATTTTTTTCAGATAATTAGTGATTCCCTAATAATCCAGACAGCATCCAGTGTAGACAAAACATGTGGTCATGTGCCAAGTCATTGGGAGTATTGGCATGGAAGGAGTGAGAAGAAGAAGTGGGCATTCTGGTTTGGCAGACTCCAGACATATGAAGAAACTATCTCCGCCCCATTGTGGGCCTACATCTCATCCATGGAAGGACTGACGGAGGATTTATGGAATTTAAGAGAGGAAATTAAAGAGGCCACCAAAAACTTTTAGAGGAACTTCAAGAGGAAATTTTCCATGCCCTACCAGTACAGACCAGATTCTCTGCTATTAGGAGCAGGCATCCCCCTGCTCGAGAGGGGACACTCCATGAGGTAACCTGTGGTTTTACCTCCATGGAGGAGAGACATGAGGAGCTGGGACAGAAAAGCCACCTCTGCCCCAGCAGCACAGGTATGTGAGTTGAGAGGAGGAATGACTACCGCAGGAAGCTCTTAGAGGATAAATGCTGCTCCAGTTTCCTGTGGGCAAGCCCCTAGGCACAGCAGAAGGGATGATGTTATGTCCAGGCCAGGAGGGATAGGGATCACTCACATAGCAGGCAGCTCAGTACAGCTCCTACTCCTCGATGTATGACACATAGCCCTTGTGTAACAAGATCGGGAACCTGGAAAACAAGCAGAATTTAGACATGGAGATGGATAGAATACAACTTCACATCATAGAATGGAAGTGGAGAACCTCTCCTGTTCCTCCTGGAGTAGGGGACATCCCAGTGCTGGATGAGGACAGATGATAACCCCAAACTCTCTGTGGTCCCCAAGGTAAGAGAGAGGCTGCCCAAATGCTTCCCAGCAGCACAGTTCCCAGCCAGGCCCTTTCCCTCTGCTCTGAATTCCCTCCATGCCCCAGCCAAGGCAAGTAAAGGAAGAGAAAGCATGTAATTGTTCCTTCTTTCTGCAAGAAAAATTATTTTTTGAGTCTTTGGGACAACACAGCAGGAGAACATCATGACTTGAACATGAAGGAGCTGGGCACAGCTCCAGGGCTACACCTGCAACCAAGTGAGAGGAGGAGAGTCCCTGGTGCCTGTAGGGAACAGAGAGCTCCGAGGGGTACCAGGAGCTCTGAGGTGGCATCCCACAAGCTGGATAAGGCACCCACTTTGTGCCACGTGCCTCTGAGTAACAACTCCAGGCCCTGGAGCTGTACAAAAAGTGCAGAACAAGAGATCAACATTACAACCAGGAGTAAATTTGCGATATGAGTAATAAATTAATCTCATTTTCATTTATTAAACACAGACCAGATAGAACTCAGCAAAATTTACAGCGGATCCAGAGTGATTAAATCCTTTATCAGTCTCTTCAGGAAGACCACAAACCTTTTTTTCAGTAGATCAGAGTGACCCTTCCTCTTCTTTATTCCCAAAAATGCTGCTCCAAAATTTCAATATTTTATAAGCTTAAATGCACTCAGCTGCTATACCACCTGCTGAGTTTGCTTATGTTCGTTTTCCCCAAAATGAAAGTGGTGGGTTTCAGGTGTTATTTCCAGCCCATCCCTTGCCTGATAATGTCATTGCCATTTCCAGGAGCTCTGCAGAACTGATGATTTACGCAGAGGTTTGCCTGTGCACACATGGGAGCATCAGCCCACTTGCAGACACTGCATTACATGGGAAGGGCTGTGTTAAAAGCAGGAGGCAGGTGGGACTTGGAGTAGGAGGTTTTGCCCTTTGCTTCACTATTTCTGGCTGCCTAAAGGACTGTTTTCCAATGGGATTGTTCGCTTTGCCCTCAGCCAGTCCCATTGTCCACTGACTCTGCTGCTGGAGGTTCAGGTTTCACCCATTCTCGCCTCTCTTCCTGCTTTTGGTGGCTCCTGCCATGGCCATCAAACTTGAATATGTGCTGTGCTTGATGGCTGATGAAAGGGGCTATTTCTGTCCCCTCTGTCTGTCAGGACAGATTTTCTTAATTCTCCTTCCTTTTTTACCAAATTTTCTGTCTACTCTAGCATTTTCTTGCCTTTTCCCATTCACCTCTTTCTGTCTTATTCTGTAACTTCAATATTCTCTCATTTCCTTTTCTCTCTCTCTTCTATGTTGATTTAGCTTTCAGTATTCTTTATCTATGAAAACTAGACACAGAATAACATTTAATACACTTTCACAGTACAAAAACCTTTTTTTAAAGGTCTCCTTAATACCAAGTAGTTTTTCAGTGCACTGAGAAACATCACAACACCAAAAATGTGTCACTTACCTGAATATCCTATGTTATAGAACTTCCCAGAGATCCTTTTCTACATTGAGTATATAGACAGTGCACAATTGTCTGTTCACAGCAAATGCAAAACCCAGAAAGCCTGGCTTAGATAAATGTGGCTGTATCTAAACTGAAGCACGGGACGGGCTTTAAAACATGGATCAGGATATTTGCCTGAACCTGAGTTTCAGATTCTTCTTAACAGGATTTCATCCTGCTCCCACAGAAGAAGGTGAAGGGATTTGGTAAAAGAGAGGGAAAAGCTATAATCAAATCATACAGCTTTCAAATCAAGGAAAAGTAGAACATAAAACAGAGGAAGAAAAAGAAGAGATAAGACAGAAGATTAGGTCTTATTGGAATGATGCACATCAAAGCAAAATGTCAGCTTCATCGTTTTGTGCCTTATTGTGATTTTCCAGGAGATTAGCTGAAAGACACATTTTTGTAAAGTGCAGATCTGATGTAGAGTTACAGTAAGACAAGGAACTAGGAATCTCATGACAGTATTTATAGTCAGTATTCAGAGCACAGTCACTATTAAAGTTTATTATCACTCATAACCACCAGAATGTCAAAAGCAACTCAAAGTTAACAGAAATAGAATCATTTCTTAGACACCAACAAATCTAAAAGCCTCAAAGCCTAAAAAATAATTTTCATGAAGTTACAAGCAAATGAAAACAGGAGCCAGTAATAAAATGTGTCAATACTCTGTGCTGTGATAGTGTATCCTGAAAAAGGTGTAATTACTTGTCTAATGTAGCGCAAAAGTTAAATCTTTATGACCTTTTCCATTTGCTGCTGAAACCAGCAGAAAGACAAATGTGAATGACTGATGGAGCAGAAATATATTCAGTTCATTCAGGTAAAGCTCCTCGTGAAAGATCAAAATAATTTTTTTCCAGCAATGTGATATTTAGAGTCTTTTTTCCTAGCTCCGCTTCATGTAGAATTTATGAAGCACAATGTGAAGTGGGAGATGCAAGTTGAGCTTTGCATTTAAACACGTTCTTCCCCCTCTGCCTTGAGCCATCTGTGTTCGGTCAGCCTCCTGTTCGGGGTAAAGCAGCGTGAAGGTTTCCTACAAAGCCTTAACTGCAGGAATAGCTTGCCAGGGAAGTGGAAGTCCTGTCGCACTTCTCTTTTCCCTATCTAAGCCCATATGGCAACTGTAGAGTGAAATAAGCCAAGGAGAGGGTGGGCATGCTCTCTCAAGCTGTTTCACACCCATAAGGAACACAGTTCGCTTCCCAGGAAAGGGCCACTGCATTTCCCAAGGTCAGGCTGCTCAAACACAGGGACGTAAGGTTATTTACGTTCCTGGTGAGATCTTGCTGAGACTGATGTTTACATGAGGTACCCTGTTTCATCCTGTAGAGAAGCCAAGGTCCCTTCACACAGCCACCATTGCTAATAAAGGCACCCCTCACCTTTGGCAAACAAAGCCAGCTCGAGGCTGTGAAGCAGGATGAAGCTTCCCAAACTTTCAGTAAATACCTTTGAAGTGTAAACATGCTTTATCCTTTTAATGCAAAGAAGAGCTTTCTGAAAGGTGAGGCATCAACTACCAAATAACAGGCTGTTTTCCTCAATGTTTCTTCACAATGCAGTAATTTACTGTCACATCTGGAGATATTTCTCCTTTGGTAACCCCAAGATAATAAGCAGGATTCAATCTGACCACACTTCAGATCGATCAACATCATGAAAGGTGGATTTTCTTAAATACTGGGTTGAGGGGAAAGTGAATTTGTGCAAGGACACACATACCTTGAGATATATGAGCCAATCGGCTTAAAATGTTGTTTTGCCCTGACCTGACAAGACTTGCTGTCTGGCAACGCATAATCTCTTTTAATGTACTCCCGGGAAGGTGATGGCTGTTTGAAAACCCTTCTGAACTGCAGTTTATCTCGATGGCTGACACCTGAATAGAAACCACACAGCTCTGTGGAAGCCCTGGGACACGCAGGTATTAATAGGAGTCCATGTTGATTCAGGAGACAAATGGATAAGGAGAGACTCTGAATCAACTTGCTATATAGGTTTTGTGCAGAAAAATTGTGTGTCGGGGATTTTGAAGCAGACACTGCCCATTTCACTGAGCAAAGCCATGAGGCTTTGTCCTGCACATCAGAATGTTTTCCTAAGAGCGTGCTGCTCTTATTCATCTCCGTCAGAGTGATTTCAAGTTGTGCATTTAAGACTCAAGTAAGCTCCTTTGCAAACACTCTTGAGAATAGGATCAAAATGGGAAGAGATTACATGTAATCTAATTATGTTAGGTTCCATTTGAAATCCTTCAGTATAAAAATTAAAAGAATACGACACAGCTTTGCAATGTGCTGTAGTTCACATGGAAGTGACATGAGCATGTGGAACTGAGGCAACATGGGAAAAAATATCATGTGTTGGGTATACAGCAACGTTTGCTTTAAATAATCTAAACCTCAGGACCAGAATGGTTTGGTGAACTAAAAATAAATTCTAAGAACTTCACGCCCTCTGTCATTAATGTGGCACTGGCCTTTGCCTTTTATTGTCTGGCCACAGCTTATATGAAAAAGCTGGTGATCAATCTATATCAAACAATCAACACCAAACATGACACTGTGGAGCACAAGCTTGTGTGAGCTGAGGATTGGCACCTGCTCATGGGACAGTGAATTCCTGTTGCTGAGTGCTCTGTACCTTTACACCATAATATTCACCTTCTGGTAAGGGCCGTAAGAACATTCATAGTCACTAGAGATTGCTTTGAGTAATTCTTCATTTTCACAGTTTTTCAGTCACACAAGTGAATTAAATTAACAGCTGTAGGATAAGCAGCAGTAGTTTTGCTGAAATTGCACCACCTTGTGATCCACACTGAATCAGGTCTCAAATTATGTACCGAAAGTCTGATATACAAGAGTGCTCCAAATGTGCTTGGAGGGAGGACCTAGAAACCTTGAGGTCTCATTCCCCTCATGTACTGAGTGCTGCAGGTGATCTAGGGGAGGCTCAGGTGTGGTACTTCCCCTCATTATCACCAATAATGCTCCCAATCCACGTGTGATCAAATTTAGAGCTGGAATATCTTTAGTTTGTCCATTAGGTTTTGGGATGAAGGCTGTCCTTCCTAGACTTGAACTTGAGCACTACTCAATTTCATGAACTGTTCTGTGAGATTCTTCAAAACTGGGATTGTAGAAAGATCTTCAAAATGTCTTGTCCAGTTCTATTTCCATTATTCTGAGTTATGTCAAAACTGGATTCAAAACACAGGTTTCTTTCTCCTTTTGAATTCAATCTATAAGCTTAAGAAGTTTCCACAAAATCCCTCTAAGAAAGAGAAGGTCAGATTTCTCTTAAGATTTTCCTCTGATTTTAGGAAATGGATCAAGCTGGAAAATTCAGATGTGTGTTTTGCCCTCCACCACAGCATTCATGTTCTAATTCCATCTAAGTCTACAGATCACTTCCCAGGGCTATTTCTAGCCCAGTTCCAGACATTTGGGCACATCTTGATCTCATGTTGTACTCTGGGTTTGATCACAGAGCAGCAGCAGGGGCATCCTCATGTTATGGGCTCTACAACTAAAAGAAACAAATACAGTTAAAACAATGAAATAAGTTCTGTACCACTTGCTGGCCAGATGGTATTGTGAATTGTTATAATTCATCAGCAAAACAGAGGAAGGAAGTGTTTTAAAGTAAGATTATATTATTTTCCTTGAGTTCTTATTATGAAATGTTCCTGAGGTGAACTTTCAAAACTTGAAAACCCTTCCAGAGGGAATGAATGGAACAGGGCAAACCGGAGACTTGCTGGGGAGTAGTTAAATACAAGGGAGAAGAATAGTATGCCAGTGAATTACCAACCTTTCAGTTTGGGAAGACAAGTGAAGAAAAATACAAGTGATTAAAAGAAAAAAAAAAAGTACATAAAAATAAATGGTGTTTCTGTCCTCTTAATAATTCTAGATTTGAAAGCACACAGGTCTTCCCTCCCACTGGAGGGAAATAAGCCTGAAAGCTGAGAAAGCAGATAAGGCCAGCAGTGACATATTCACTATTTAGGGAGGCTGCAAGACTTAGCAAATTACTTCCAGCAAAGTGCCTTAAGATCCTTAAGAAAAAATGCTGAAAAAAATGCATTTTATTCTTGCTGTCATTTAAGAAACAAAATACATTTCAGTACCATGAGAAAAAAATGTGTCTTAAATGAAAACGACCCATGACCATTAAGTTCACTCCAGTCAAATAAAACACATCCTGTTTTTGTAACTTTTTTATACAAAGCAGATCCTGGACTGTATAGACTCTTTCCAGCTAAGGATTTGACCCATAGTTGAATTTTTATTAGAAGCAGGGGAGGAGGTAATGGAAAATACACAGTGCTGCCGCGGCTTCAGTTAAGATAAAGGATGAAATCTGAATTTGAGAAAATGCACAAAATGGAGTAAGTTCATTGTACTGTCTCTCAACTAAAATTAGCTGGTACAAAGAGTTTAGAAATCCTCTGGCAGGGCACACATAGCTACAATATCAGTTAATTAAATGACACAAAATGTGTCACCTAAAATACATCCTGGACTTTCCACACAGTCAGGAAAATCTGTGACACAAGCTGCATCAGCCTTTTCTTGATAATTTTGTTCTGAAACAGCTGCATTGAGATAGAAAAGGACAATCACGTTGTGTCCTGCATCAGTCACCCCCAGGTCTTTTCCATGGGAAGAAGGAATTGTTGGTCACAGTCCCACACCCTTATTGTTCATAAAGAATTTTTTTTTTCTTCTTGTCTAGACTTTGTGGGAGAGCTGGGAAAAGCCTGGCATGTGCAGAGGCTCCAGGCAAGCCGTAGACAAACGGGGCCACAGGTGTAATCCAACCACTGACCACTGCTTTTGTGAGACTGTTTATGCAGAGTTCTGAACTCTTCTACAGCCTGGTTCCTGCAAGAAGTCAGCTGAGAGGATCCCTTCCTCTGGTACCCCCTTTGGGTGGGATGGATCTCTTAAGTTAAGGTCCTTATGTCCACAGTGCATGTGCAATCCAGGTGCCAGGGCTCTCATTGTAGGGGCTGGAGGGCACTCAAAAAAGGGCTTGAAGGGCATGAGGCAGCTCATTATACAACACTGTGGAGGTGACTGGATTGATGCCACCCTAAATCCCACTCTCCAGACTTTCATTGATTACACTGGGAAATTGCTCGGTAAGTACCTGCTCAGATCTGATCACCAGTGAATGAGTCTGGAACCCTCTCAAGCTAACGAGCCCCCGGTGCCTCCCGGCCGTGCCAGAGCTTCCGCAGCCACCTCACAGGTCAGCAGCTACGTGCAGACTCCTAAATTTAGGTGGCTTAATCTGCGTGCTGTCTAACCTTTACATTAGGTAAATGAATCTGTTTCCAGACAACTTGGTAGAAACACAGGTTTAAAATCCAGATTTGAATGACTTTGATGAAATAAACAGAGAGAAGTAAAGTGTTTGGAAAATATAATCTGAAGTGCTGAGAACTGAGTATAAACCAGTACAAGAACCAAACAGGAATCTGCTCTGTCTGTGTGGCATCTAGTCTTTAAATATACACTTACCTCCTACTCAGCTGTTCAGGTGCCAGAACAGGATCTGCATTTGTAGAAAAAGATCAGGCTCATTAGTCCTTTTCATGATTATAAGATCGTTATCTATTTTTTAATAGAAAAAGCACCCTTTGTCATTGTTCATCCATACTGAAAAGAAAGTGTTTACATTTAAGATTCTTTAAGAATCTTTAAGACTGAAAGATTCTTGATATTTCTGTTGCAAATTAGAATCAAGGATTTACAGGTTTTAGTGTTTTCAGCTGCTAGCATTGCATGTCCATGTGTTAAATACAGTGCATAAAACATCAGACAGTCTATTTTTGCCAGAGATGGTCCATGTAACTGAATGTTTTCAGTGCTTATTAAAGCATTCTCCTGCAATGACAATGAGTGTCAGACAAATACCTTGCAATCAGGCAGCACTCCAAATCTGGCCCTGTATTCACACTGGTTATTGCTGATAATTATCCTCTTCCCAATCATATTACAGAAAACACTGGAAGGGATGCTGAAATGGGCTTATCCATGCATTCTCCTACCCCCAGCTGGATCAACTACACCTAAAGTTTTTAAATAACTACACTTTTTAAAAATGCAGTAAAATAAAACTTTGTTCTTTATATTTTTTATTGGACAATTGGACATCTCTTGGTTTCCTTTTGGGGGATGGGAATTGGATCAAAGAAATAGGTAAAAAAAAACCTCCACAGTTTTTTGGCATATTTGTAAACTTGGACAGAAGGCAGCTACAAATTACCTGCACGTACAAAAAAAGGAGACTGGCTTTTTTGTTACAGCTATCATGTTTGGACATAACTGGAAAGGGAACAGTAGGACTTGAGGATATGGAGAATTATTCTTCATCTAAAGCCTACCTCTTTTTATGAAGAGTAATAAAGACTTCTAATGATAATAACAGGCATCCAAAAGCCAGAAACTGTTTCTGAGTAACATCAAGTCATGCAGGTCTAATAACAGGAACAGAATCAATTACCCTCTTGGATGCGTGTTAGTCTTTTTTTACAAATGAGTGGAAGCTGTAGGTGTGCAGCTGAGCAGGATGTAATTTGGAGCCTGCAACATTCCTCATAACTAAACCCCTTCCCATGGTGAATCAGTGTGAAGCTATAAAAAGAAAATGGGGATTCCTTGAGACAACTTCTAATCCCTGCTTGAGCAGATGGAATAAACTGACAGAGAGCTCAGTGTGTTACAGGAGAACTCCCTCAGCACAGGTCAAATCCTGAGGCAGCCTAGAGTTCATATAGTGAAGATACAAGGGGGCATCAAAACATCTCATCAACGAGGATGTGAGCAGTCAGATCTCATTTCAAACCAGCATTAGAGTTGCTCCAGTTTAGCATGGGGATACCCACCTTTGGTTACTAAACTTGAGATCTGGGGCAGTATTTTCAACATAATATTGCAAATGTCCCTTTGTGTACTCTGTGTGTTTCACTCCTTAAATCTGCTTAAAAACGAAGTTCAGGGGGGAAAAAAATTAAATACAGATGCTCTGGCAGACACCTATACTGAGAACAATCTCCATTTCTGGGGGAATCAGTTCTCAGATGGGGAAGAAGCAAGCCATGAGAGCAGCTGTAAAGGCAGAAGTGACAGCCACTCCCAGAACTACTCTGCAGTGCTGGCTCAACATTCAACCATGTTCACTGGTTGTTTGTTGTAGCCCTTGTGCTCAAAATTACTTGCATCAGCTTCATTCCACTCCTGGGACTGTTACTCCAACAATCCTCTTTTCAGTGTCTCTTCTCCTTTCTCTCCTCCTTCTGTTTGCATTCTCAAACTGACTCTTACATCACCAAGGTACTACATGCTTGCTCTCAAATTACAACCTTCACTTCTACAAACACATTCAGCTGCTTTTCTCCTGCTCTTTTTTGGAGCAGGGAGTACAGTGTCTTCTGGGGAGAGCTTTGTACTTTCTCAGCCTTAGGCACTCGTGTAATAAACATGATTTACTTTCCTAATGTCCCTGTAAATTCACTTCTATGGATTGATCCAGATCTAGACAACTGATTACTGCTAATGTGCACTGAAAAAAAGTAGTTAAGTCATCCAGTATCAAAAAGCTATGCAATTATGTACCTCTGTAATTTTGGGAGCACTGGGGATTCAAGGTGCTGTCTAAATTCCTTTTTGTACTGTTGTGGCTCTAAGACTGCACAGATGATATTATCACAGAATCACAGAATGCGTTGGTTGGAAAGGACCTTAAAGATCATCTAGTTCCAGTCCAGTCTGGGTGGCACTGCGTATCCCAAAGCTGAAAGTAGGTCTTTCATGAACTGTCAGGTGTTGCCACTAGCATCAATGCTTGAAAATTGCCGTGCCAGGTCCAACAAGCCAGCAGATGGAAACCTGATGACAGTGAAATCTGTAAGAATACAACCACCAGCTTCAAACTGATCTGGGATTCAGCTGCCTTGTAAAGTCAGAAACTCTGACTCTACTCTCCCATTATCAGCAATTCAAATGAAACCTTGTGCCACTGTCAACAACCAAATCTGTATGTTCATGAAAAACGTGAAGAACTTGAAAAACTTCACAGCTGCAATTAATTCATATAATCCTATTTCTTTTTTCTTAGATGTCCAAATACATGATGTTCATCTCCCTGAAGGTTTCCTGCTGGGAATAATAGTGTCAGCTGAGGCACCCAGGTTCTTAGAGATGAACATGCCAAGCACAAAAGACCCTCCTGAAACAAGAAGAAATAATTTTTTAAAAAAAGACATAGAATTATAGAATATCCTGAGTTCAGAGGGACCCACAACGATCACTGAAGTCCAAATTTAAATAAATTTACTGCTTAGGAATGGTCTTTTTTTGCCTCCTCCAGAACTATGCATATAAACACTGATGAAGAAGAAAAGCAGGTGGCCATGTTTAAAAATAAGTGATAAATTAAACTACATTATTTCAAAGAGATCAAGCCAAACCTTCATATTTTGCATACTGTACAGATCTAATTGAACAAATCATGTACCCAGATTTAAGTAAATTAGTGTCAGTGGGATTAAGCAGGATGTAAATCAAGGAAGCATTTGATTTCCTTGCCTCTGATGAGAAGAGAGGGAGAAATCAGCATGTACGTCTCTCCTGCTGTCTTGTGAAGCCCAAGCCCAAATTTCTTATACAAGTGCAATGAAAAAGTGAAAATAAAACCAAAGATAAACTAATCAGTCAGCTGTTTAAAATAAATTAAACTCAAAAAAATCGCTAATGGGATTAGTTCCTTAAAATGTTCATTGATAATTGATAAGTCCATTGCCACATTAGGAATCTTTCCAGTACTAATTGGTTCAGCTCTCAATAAAACAGATGGATAATGATGAAAATCTCTAGTTCACTGTAGTGTTGCTGTTGTGCAGGAGGCTGTTCATGAAAACAACAGCATCATTTTAAATGTGGGAGTTTTACAAGATTGTGAAGGTTAT
Organism: Certhia americana; assembly: GCA_018697195.1. Taxonomy (NCBI): domain Eukaryota; kingdom Metazoa; phylum Chordata; class Aves; order Passeriformes; family Certhiidae; genus Certhia; species Certhia americana. The sequence continues at coordinate 4,389,931 of CM031879.1, forward strand.
TTTAGCCTGGTTTCCTGTGGAAATAGGATCAGACTGTCTGTCTCCTGCTACATTTAACAGCAGGCTGGGATTCTCAGTGATCTTAAGTATCCACCTCTCCTTAGTACACCAAAAAAGGCGAGAGAGAGACTGGAGACCCAAATTACCACCTCAAATTAGAGAAGAGCCACAGACTTCCCTGGGCACTGCTGTGTTTGACCTGCCAAAAGCCTGCACTCCTCCCACCACAGCACATTTGCTCAGGGAATGGCTGGGAAGACTGAAGGAATTGTGGGGGGAGCAGGGGGGCAAGCAACCCGGAGTGTTAGGGGATTTTTATCCAATCAACTCAGGTTCTTTCTTCAACTACAGGACTGGTAAACACTGTTTACAGCTAATTTTAATTCTGACATGGACTATCACAGTAACCTGAAGTTCCCCATGTATGTAAATCCTCTCTCCAATGTGTCTGTGTGGCACAAACACCAACACCCCATGTCTCAGCTCCCTGCCACAGCCCGTAGCTCCTGGCTGGGTGAGAGCAGGGCTGGCTCTGAGTGCTGTGTATCAACTGGCACACCCATGGACTGGTCAGGAGGTCACACCAGAGAGAGCATCACTGAGCCTGTGCTGCAGGCCTTTCCTCAGGACAAGCATTCATTTCTGTCTGTTTGTTCAGCAATAATTTTCCTGCAACTTAGAACATCTCTTGCAATCTCCTTGACAGATCCAGGGGATTGGCAAACATAATTTCCTGAAGCTTTTTCTTTTTCCTTCAAAACTAAAATAATTCTTGATTATAAAAATGTCCCTTTTAATTTGTGGGTTAGTACTTCCTAAACACAGAATAATTTTCTTTGCTCATTATGTATTACTGCTTCCTCTGCTTGGAAACAGGAACCATGAGCACTTTGACACAGAGAGCTACAGGATGTTTCTCCACAATATCAGACAGCTGTGTTGGATCAGGCCATCGCCCCTTCCTTTGTGCCAACACACTGTGAATTTAACATGTGTGGCCTTGATAAGATGAAAGTGTGTAGTGAGAGTATTGGGGCTGGATGGTCTGAGCCCAACCCACAGCCCAGCATTTCCTTCCATAAAGAAAATGCACACGAGCAGTTGGCAGCTTCCCTGGTGGCTCCTCCTGGCTGCCACATCTGACACAGCACTGGGGAGATAAGATGTAAAATAAGGTAAGATATACACCATTGAGATATGAAAGTCACCACCAACCCAGTAATGAGCTGTGTTCTGTGTCAAGCTTCATTCAAGAAATGTTGTAAGGACACATAAAAACCTCCCCCTTCTCCTCCTCCTCCTGCCTCAGTGTGGTGTGGGCATGACTGGCTTCAGCTTCTGACTGAACTAATTTTTTCTAGGACTTCATACACTTTTCTACACAAGGTGGATGTTGTCTGTGTTATCCCTGTGAAGCTTCTGATGTTGGTGGTGCCAAGGAACAATTAACTATTAGCATTTTGTCATTCTCGAGCTCATTTGTAAGACTGGTATTCTTATTGGATAAAATTCCAATTTAATTGAAAAATTAATATTTTCCCTGGTTCTAATATGATGGTTATAATGAGACAAAAAGGATTGAGAGAAAATGAAACAAGTTGAAAATTGGCCAAGGGGCAGGAAACAGGTGAACCAGAAGAGTCAGGAAAATGTAATGTATTTTGCTACAGTGAAGTAATTGTTACTAGCAAAGGCAAGGACAAGCTGTGTAGAAGGTGCAATTTTGTGGTGAGAACTGTCATTTGCAGAAGGGGCTTGGAGAAAAACCAGGCCACAATAGAGGGTGTTCCTAAGCATGGACAACTTAAGGCAAACTTTTGCTCTTTGCCCCAACCAGTAGATACAATTTACCTCTTCATTCACAGCAATGTTTTTGTCTGTAACCACAGCAGAGAGGGACTGACATCTGGAAGTAAATCCTAAAATACAGTTAGAGAATCATCAGGCTGAGAGGATTCTGGTTCTTCCTTCTTCCATTGAGGTCCCTGGGCTTTAGGTCAGTATTTGTACCTTCATGTGGGTGAGGAGGAAGTTCACATGCCTTACAAGAGGTGTCAGACCAGTCTGCCTTGGTTCCCTACTGATGATTTGGGCTGGGACAGAGCCTGTTTTCTTCACAATATCCTGCACGGGGCTGGTTTGGATTTGTGTTGGAATCAGAATCAGTGCTAATAGATCAGGGATGTTTTTGTTATTGTTGGGCAAGGCTTACACACAGTCAAGGCCTTTTGTGCTCCTCACCCCACCAGTGAGGAGGCCAGGGGTGCACAAGGAGTTGGGAGGGGACATAGCCAAGACAGCTGACCCCAACTGACCCCAGAGACCATATGGGGTCATGACTGGCATGTAAAACTGGGGGAAGGAAGGGGGGGGACATTTTAAGGGATGGTGTTTGTCTTTCCAAGTTACTGTTACATTTGGCAGAACCCTCACTGTCCTGGGGAACACCCGACTGCCCACAAAAAATGAATTTCTCATTTGTCTTTGCTGTGTACACCATTTTTGCTTTACCAATTGAACTGTCTTTATGTCAATCCATGACTTTGCTTAGTTTTACTCTTCTGACGCTCTTCCTGATCCTGTTGGGGGAAGTGTGCGGGGCTCAGCCGCCAGCGGGGGTTAAACCCCGCCGCTGGGGCAATGAATGGAGAGCAGGAGGAGCCTGGAGAGACACTGGGAGCAGGCAGCTAATTCTGACACTGCTCAGCCCTGCGGGGAGAGAACATCTCTGCTGATTGTGTAGGGAGCCTTGCAGGATTATGTATCTAAATTGGGAACCTAAGGTTAGATCCTCTGAGGGAAGGAATGAGTATCACCTTTTTTCCAAACCTGTTATAGCCTCACATATTTTATAATTCTGATCATTGTTCCCATCTTAAATCTCACATACAAAAAAAAATCTAATGTTAACGCCAGAGAAATATAAATCACTTTGAGGACAATATAGGATAAAAGATGAGCGTGGGGAGGACAAGAAAAAGCAAATGAAGAGGAGCAGGAATGGGTGTAGTGACAAAAGGGCTTTGGTCGATCACCTGGTTCACAAGCAGGAAGGAAAATAAGCAGCACCCATTCCATGGAGCAGTGCTGCCACACAGTGTATGAGAAACAGCTCTGAGCAGTAACTGCAAAACATTGCAGCAGAAGTGACTCTGGGAGCTTTACCTTTAATGTCAAGAGCAAACAGGACACTGGATTGTTTGCTGAAGGAATGCTAAATGTAAAGGCAGGAGGCAGCAGTACTGCCAAGGAAAGACCTGATCTGGGCCTGACTGACAGGTGATTAGCCTGGTTCACAGGCTGCTGCAAATTCTTAGTGGCAGTCATGGAGTTAAAACTGGATTGAAAATTTCTTTTAGCAGAATAATCAGTATTTAAAAAAAAAAAATACAACTTTCTCTTTAAGTACCCGCTAAAATTTCTGATAGTCTCCTATACATTAATCCTGTAACTGATTTTTAATTACTATTTCTTAATTAGCGATTAGAGCCTCTATAAAGAGGAGGCTGATATAAAAATTACCTTTCTCAGACTTTTCAAAGGAAAAAAACCCAGGGCTTGGAGTCAAAGGAGGTTTGGTAGCAGAGTCATGAGAATTCAAAGTGTGAACAAAGTAAAGGTGTTTCATGCCCTTAGAAAGTCCCAGCATAATTAAGTATTGTCCTGAAGTTTCTGTGCTGTTTCTATCCCAGTAGCAATACAGAAAACATAAATTGTCCAAGGACACCATAAAAATGTTACAGAGACAGCACCCATCCTGTGGTGCTGGGAGCCAGCTCAGAATCCCTGCTTAATGGAAACAAAAATGAAAAATCTTTTTTCATCTTTTCTTTAGTCAGTCCTGGAGGGTTCCACATCAGAGAAACTGTGATGCACTAGTCTATCTCTTTGCTAGCAGAATTTACAAAGCAGGGAAATAAATGATTTTCCTTGGCCTGGGTGCAAGAACAGGACCCTGCTCTCCCTGTTATCCTGGAACTACTACACACCTGAGCAGAATTAAGCAGTCTTTGAGTTCTTAAGGTGCCAAACCCCTCTGGCTTCCAGCTGGATTTGAATGCCTTCAGCAGTGTTGAAAATCAGGTCACAAGATCCTTTGGGAATGCCAACATTAGACATGAGATAATTTGCATGAAACTCTGCAAAGGGTATGTCTGCCTCGTGTTCCATAAAATAGTCCCAAGTTTTCATCATAGCATTCCAATTAATAGAAATGTCTTTATGGATAAATTTGCTAATTTACATGCGTGGATGTGGATGTATTTTTACATTTCAGCTGCATCCCAACAAGGTCTGGCTTTGCCTGGATGGACCTGCTATTTATAGTAGCAGGTGCTCCTGCAAGATTCATATCCCATCTGGGCTAGGTGAAAGCCAAGGAAATAAAGACCCACATAAATACCTGTGCTTCATAAAGAAAGGGATCCTGTATCTTTATTGTCCATGCATGCTATCTAGTAACATCACAGTGGAGAGCACAGAGGGTTTTACAGCAGCTAAGCACACTTGAATCCCCAAACATCTTTTCCTGCACAGTGAATCCCTGATAGTTTCTGTAATGATCCAAGGATGAAGTCACATCATGTCCTTTGTCATTTCCCTTTTTATTTTTTATGAGGATCAATACAGTTATTGGTTAGAAAAGCCCTGTCTGGTACTTGCACTCCTGGCTTCTGGCTGTCTCCATGTGAAACGGTGAGCTCAACCACAATATTACTGGCAAATTCTGTGAAAAGGAAATCTGCCTGAAATCAGAAAGTTTTTTCAGTACTTTCTCAGAGAAGGCAGCAGCAGGTCTGCTAAATGCATTGGGGAAGCTGCAGCCAAAAAACAATCTGTAATGGGGGTGGGTGTGAAAGGAAACATGAGGTTGTCAATCAAAGTTAAAAAGAACTGAATTTCCAGAGAGCTGGAAACACTATATAAAAAATAAGCTTTTTGGAGAAGACCTCAAAAATACTCTTTATTGGAGATGGACAGAAAAGGGACAAGCAGATGGAGAAAGAGGAGGAACTGGAAGGGAAAAAATCAGGTGGTATTCACAAGTTTGAAAGAGGTCAGTGGTCAGACTTTCAGGGGATTGGGAACTCCTCCCAGAGCAAGCACCTGGCTTGTGTTCTCAGTGTGCTGGCCTTTGCCACACCAAGCAGGGACTTTGAAATTGCTGAGATCTATATAAGATGGTCTTATTTGCTTCTAAATGGGAATTTTAAAATTTTTTTTCTACAAATTTCTACTGCATATTAAAAGTAAATTTTGGAAGAACTTTTCAATGAATGACCAAGACATACAAACAACCCTGAGAAAAAGAAAATGGTCATGTGGGGAAAGCCAGAGCAGAATTAGCTCCCAGGTCTGACAGTGACCTTCAACACTGAAAAATGTACATAAATGTATATAAACCCACTGTGCCTCTTACTGCAGAGCCACAAAGCCCAGGAATCTGAGGGGTCTTTGTGTTAGGCAACATAAAATCAGTAAGCAGAAAGTGCATCCTCCCACTAAGCTGCTATTATCTGTAATAAATAACTAAATATATTACTAAACACAACATTCAAATGGTTCTTTTATGAGGCTGATGCTCACAACTGAGAAGCCTCAATTGCCACTACAGTCAAAAAAGCTGCAGGGGTTCAACAGACACTGATGAAAACTGGAGACACATCTGGGAACCTCCAAGTACTTTGCAACAACTCACAGGAACAGGGAGATCAGGAAGCAGGTGCATAGATTTTCATTTACAAGGAACATATGCTGGACATAAATCTATTCCATTTTAGGCTACCTGTATCATGTGGGAAAAGGCTGCTTGGTCTCTTGGCCTGTCAGCATCTCCTGGCAGATGAGATTGTTCCCCAGCTGCCTCAGCCACATGGCTGTCACTCTTTTAGCTTGACTTCTGGAACACAGGTGCCCAGAAGCATAAGCAATATTCAAGACGAGTTTTGAATGTGGCTGTAAGTCCCTAAAACACTCTGAATTTTAAAATTATATTTGAAATTTAAAATCATCAAGCCACCTCTTAAAATCACATTTGCTTTGTTTTCCTCTTGAATGTATCACATGGACTATTGACTGATTCTGACACAAGGGCTTTCCCATGACAACTTCTAGATGATGAGTTCCCAGTGGATAAATTATGATCTTCTTAACTCCCAAGTTAAGAAGCCCTGCAAGCTGAGTTTCAAGCCCTGCAAAACTGAATTTCATCTCATGCCAGTTAAACTGGGCCTCAATACGATGTCATTTTCTCTTCATGACACCGCTGTTGTCTCTGTCATGACAGATCCCACCCCAGAGCCACTGAGAAGTTTGCTCAGCACAGTCCTAATCTCCATCCCATGGTCGCAGACACAAGTTCTCAGTGGACTCTGAAGAAATTATCACATTTCTGAGTGCTCTCCAACAGCCCAGCTACTCATTAATGATACCACTGCCGACCCAGGCCTTCCAGTGCAGGAGTCAGGTCTGAGAGCAGGACTGAGGGAGGCTCTGTGTGGATGGTCTGTACCAGAAATATCGTGTCCAGCAGCACCAGGGAAGGGGGGACTGGTGAGCCACACCTCAAGTGCTGTCTTCAGTTCTGGCCCCTCAGCTCAGGAAGGGCATTGAGATGCTGGAGCATGTCCAGAGAAGGGCAATGGATCTGGGGAAGGGGCTGGAGCTCAAGGCTGAACAGGAGCAGCTGAGGGAGCTGGGGGGCTCCGCCTGGAGATAAGGATGGTCAGGGGGACCTTATCACTCTCCACAATTCCCTGACAGGAGGGCTCAGGCTTATTTTCCAGCCAACCAGCGACACGATGAGAGAACGTGATTTAAGCTGTGACAGGAGAGGCTTGGGTTGCACATTGGGAAGAATTTCTTCATAGAAAGAGTGACTGGTCATTGGGGTTGCCCGAAGAGATGGTGGAGCCACTGTCCCTGGAGCTGTTCAAGGAAAGCCTGGAGGTGGCACTCAGTGCTATGGTCTGGTTGACAAGGTGGTGTTTGGTCAGAGATTGGACTCGATGGTCCCAGAGGTCTTTTCCAACCTCATCGATGCTGTCACCCTGTGCCCCGGCAGCACCCCTAGGCCGGAGTCAGGCTTGGGCCGCGCTGCCAGCCCGGAGCCGCGGAGCTCCGCCCCTGCCCGGCCCGACCCCACAGCGATGGCGGCCCGGCTGTGCCCGCTGTGGAGGCCCCTCAGGGCCGCCTTCAGCAGCGCCGCGGCCGCGGGAGCAGGGCAGGCGCCGCCGGCGGAGCCGCTGACGGAGCGGCGGCAGGCGGGGGGTGTGCGGTGAGCGGGGGAACCGGGGGCTCCGGGACGCGGCCGCGTTCGGAGCTCGGTGACCGTAACCCCGCTGTGTTTCCCGGGTTTTGCAGCACCATCGTCCTGAACAACCCGCGGCGGCGGAACGCGCTGTCGCTGCCCATGCTGCAGAGTCTGCGGCGGGACCTGCTGCACGACGTCAAGAGCCGGGAGCTCCGCGTCATCGTCATCGCGGGTACCCGTCCGGGCGGGCGGGGGCACACACCGGGGAACGCGGAGCTGAGCCCCCAAACCTCGCTGGGAGTCACAGGAAACGGGGCGGGATGGGACCTGGGTGTTTCCTTAATGCTCTCGTGGTCTCCTGCGGCTGTCTGCACCCTACAGACCTCTCTGTCACGCTCTCTGTATACTCAACTCAGCCCAGCTTCCCCTCTCCTGCGCTGAATTCCTCATTCCTGACTCAGCAGTAACGACTGACCGGGGTTTTGTTAAGCTTTTGCTTTTAGCCAACACGTCTAAGCATTAACACGTTTCAAAATGTCAGCATTTCAGTCGGGGTATGAGGGTGTTTACACTCGGCAGTTTAGGGTTAGGGGTTGTTTTAAGATTGTATGTGAAGAATACTTTGCACAGAACAAAAACCAAACAAAAAAACCCAAAGGTATAGGATTTATCAAAGTAAAGCATTAACACCCCCACAACAAGGGCTTTGTCCAGGAGCGGGCAGAGCTAGGATGGCGCTTGTTGCCCTGTTGATGGGTATAGGCTGCAGTAAAAAACAGGGTTTCTGCAAATCAGGTGCTCTTTCCCCGCTCTGAGCCAGGATCAGCCTCATCATTGCCAGTAGTTTGTCACAACTATTTTAAGAACATTCCAATAAAGGAGAGACAGCAATATCAATCCCACAGACACCCATGGCCCACAGATGTAAAACAGTCTCTCTCAGAGCCTGTTACAGTTTCCTTCCATTTACATATTAAGCTGTAGAGTTCTTAAAGATAATGGAAACTTGGGCCGTACTTAAATCATCTTTCGTTCCTCTGCTATTTTAAGATAACCTTCCTCTGCCTCCCTTCCAGACATCTCAGATAAATTGGTTTATTAATTTAGGATCATGCTGTTTCCTATACATAGGGGAAAACTCTGTGTGTTAGAACACGTACACAAGAGTGGAAGAGAGCTGATTTAACAGGGATGAGTTTAAATATACATATCCCTCATTTCAAACAGCAGTGAGAAATGCTGTGAAACACTGAAGGCTCTTTGGGAGTACAGTGCTCTGGGAGTTTGTGAGCACAATTGCATTTGGTTTTTTAGAAATCACATGTGCCTGTTTATTTCTAATTCCCCTACTGAATAAAATGCAACAGAAGAAATTTCAAGAAAATAAAAGATTCCTCAGAGAATGCTTTGGGCCTTTAACACAGACTTTGCAGAAGATTCTTCAATGAGGTTCAAAAGCAGATGTATTTAATCTCCAGATATATATAGCAAACAACCATGACTGACAGTTGTGTGGTTATTTCTGAATAGATTGTGTCTCAATAATCTGACTCATAAGAAACAAATCCATAGATTAGGTTTGGTCTGCATAGGTGTAGCTGGAATCCATGCAAATATCTGAGAAGTTCTGAAGGATTGAAAAGCATCACATTAGTTCATTCTAATGGTAGGTAGCTGCATAACAAAGGAAAACTGTTGTACAGATTGTGTACCTGTATAGAGTGTTTTGATCTTGGCAAATCCAAAGTTCAGTTCCACAGAAACCTCCTCTTTTGCTGCCCAAACCCTGAACATGTTTTTTGGGGTTCTCTAGATGACAGTTTAGTAGTAGAGAAGACATTCCAACAACCCTTCTGCTTTTCCTGTAGCAGAATAACCTTTTTTCTTTCTTTTTCCATTGTGACCTTCAACACGATGACAGAAAAAATATTGATGCTTATTTAGCAAAAGTTAATAATTAATTTTGGGTACAATAAATAGGGACTAAGTATATTTATCAGACTGAGAGCAGAGCATTCCAGCCTTGCTACAGCTGATAAGTTTGTGTTGTACCTAGGAGTGTTTTGAACATCCTTACACAAAATTGGGCTTAGAGGTGTGAAGTGCATTCTTTCTAAGTGAGTTAAGTGCAATGTAAGTAAAATGAGATCTTGAAAAGTGATAATGGGTGATACCGTGCTTAAATGTTGCAGTGCAGCAAAAAAGTTACCACAAGACTTAGAAGACAATATTTTGGCATTATGTTCAAAACTCCCTCCCCAAACTCCTTTTGGAACATTGACATGTCATTGACATCCCTTTAGCTGGGACATTGATATGCTACAGCCCCTTCTTTATTACTTCAGACTGACTTTTCCTGAAATTCTTTGCAGCTGAAGGACCTGTATTTTGTTCTGGCCATGATTTAAAGGAGCTGTCAAGTGAAGATGATGTGAAGCATCATTCCCAAGTATTTGAATTATGTGCAGAGGTAAGCAGTTCTTGAGTGCCTCTGCCTTTGCCTGGGTTAAGAACAAGCATTTAAAGAGGGACAGTGTTGGTAATCTGCTTGCTACAGCACAGATTATTCCTTCAGATTCCTCCAGATTCCTTGATTTTTGCTGCTCTGCTATTTTAATGCCTGATCCTGGTGAAATTATGTTTTCCCTGGATTTCTCTACATGTAAATAGAAGGGCTAGAATGCCAGTGTGCATGTCTCCAACAATGGGCACAGTCAGGGTGTGTTCCTTAGTTTAGCCAGTGTTCCTTGCAGCTGAGTATTTGGGCAACGTCTTTTCTAGAAGTCTAAGGATAACCACCTTCAAATCACTTGTGATCAAATGTTCTTTCCCAGCATTTATTTAGGTAAAAGTTCAGGATCAGCTTAAACATCAGGTAGACATTGTGAAAGTAAGATCTGCCTCAATGGTTGTCCAAGTTCTTGTTAAAGACATAGGTCAGGGAGGTGTGGAAGTTAAAGTGAATCCTGGAGCCTTTGGAAAGAATGGCAAAATCCCCTTTGATAGTGGTGGAGCTAGAATTTCACCCCTAATCCTCCTCAGTGTGACAACAGTGAGTACTTTGAAACCTTTTGTTCTAGTTCCTGCAGTACTAATGATCTCTGTACATTGCCGAGCCCATCTGTAAGGAATGCTGTAAAAGCCATGTGTGACAGCCAAAGGCCCTTCATCATCCTTTCATCAGAAAGGAGACAAGATCCAGTAGTTTGGGGTTTTTTTTGGTAAATAGAGAGGAAGGTAGTTTTGATGGCTCCCAAAACAGGATTGTGTCTTCCAGAATTTCCATACCGACCACTCTCTTTTGTGCATGCAGGTTATGACTTTAATCCAGAAACTTCCAGTGCCAGTGATTGCCAAAGTAAACGGCTTGGCTACAGCAGCCGGCTGCCAGCTTGTGGCAAGCTGTGACATCGCAGTGGCAAGTGAGAAATCTCAGTTTGCTACTCCTGGAGTAAACATTGGGCTGTTCTGCTCCACACCAGCTGTAGCATTGGGCAGATCTCTTCCAAGAAAGGTAAGCTTCCTTTCTAGATACTCTTCATAATTTTGAAAAAAGTTGGTTCCCATGTTAGGAGTTTTAGTTCCTTTGCCTGAACTTTACTTTCCTGTGGTTCAACATTCAAAATACTTCATTTCAAAAGGCTTCTCCATAACTCTTTGGACTGGGAGAAAATAATAAAGGGTGAACTCTTGTTTAGGAAAGGCAGCTTCCTACTGATGTGACTCCAACCAGCATGAGCTCGTCCCAACAGCCCACCAGCTCAGCAATCCCTTTCCTTTCCAACAGACAGCTCAGGGCTTTAGCCAGTGATGTTCTCCCCTGAGGAGGAAACCCCTGCAAGTTCAGGATAACAATCCCACCGAGGCATCAATTCTTGCCAGGCAATGACATTTCACTGCCAGCAGGATCTGCCTGGCTGTAGATCAAGATGCTTTAAATAGCATCTAAAACCCTTCTATACTTTCTTCCTGTTTTATGTCCTACTGGTTGTGGCTGCACATCTCTCACTGCATAAAAAATAGCACAATCTGTAAAGCCTATTGGATTCATGCAGGCAGACAGTCCAAGCCCAGCAGGGCTCTGCTGAGATGCAGTGACTGAACAGCACACATCCCATTGCTGGATAAGAGCTTCAGCTTGAAATTTCCCATCTGCAGGGACATCCTGTTCAAGTAGAGTCCATGGGGGATTTTTCCAAGTCTGCTCTTGTGTGCAGTTGTAGCTGTTTCTGAATTAATATTTCTGGGCTGTAGGATTACCTTCTGAAAATGTGTGGGAAATACTTTTCTCTGTACTACTTGTCAAAGCAATAAGAACATTCCCTACAGTTCTCAGAATTGCTGATTTTTACCTGTTAACAAAATAAGTGTTTCCATTGTTTGTAGCTACCAGAACAAAGATGCTAATGAAGATAATCAGCTCTTACCATTTGGGCATTAGTCAATTGTGCCAGGAGTCTTGAAAAAGAATCTTTATTGATACATAACATTGAATAGTCACTGAGTATTTGGGAGATTTTTTTAGTCTCAAACCTCAAGCACCGGATGCTAGAAGCAGCAAGAGACTGAAATAACATGGCTATAAAAAGTCCATATTTAAAACCACTCATACTAAACCTAAAACTAGGACAGGTGTTTTCAAAAACTGCACACATGCCCAGCTTAAAATACCAAGTTTGGTAATTTGATTTTGTAGATGACACACCTCTCTTTTAATTCCTACAGCAATCACTAGAGATGGTGGGTTTTTGAACAGAAAACAAGGGTGTCAGCCTAGGACAGCTGGAATCAGCAGGCAGGTTTGAAGAGACCACCTTTAGACCCAGTCCTTCTCTTTGCTGAGACCTCTTAATAGGTCCTTGGCAGTTTAAAAGACCGAAAGATGTTAAATCATTTGTGAAAAGAGTAACTTGTACTTGGGGGAGGATGCTGAAATTCCCCAAACAAGGCAAAGCACTAAGGCAGTTGGGTTGACTAAATACAGTGTTTTCCCTTGCTCAGGTGGCACTGGAGATGCTTTTCACAGGTGAACCTCTCTCTGCCCATGAAGCATTAATGCACGGGCTCGTCAGCAAGGTGGTACCAGAAGACAAGCTGGAAGAAGAGACCATGAAAATCTCTCAGAAGATATGTGAAAGCAGCAAATCCGTCCTGGCCTTGGGGAAAGCAACCTTTTACAGACAAATAACCCAGGACCTAGATACTGCTTACAAAATAACTACTAAGGTCATGGTAGATAATTTGACTTTGAGAGATGGGCAGGAAGGCATTGAAGCCTTTGTTCAGAAGCGTAAGCCTGTCTGGTCACACTCTCAGGAGGAGAAGAAATGAGTCCTGTCTCTAAATAAACTTTAGCTGTGCTTTATGATTCTTCACGCAGTTGCCTTTGGGAACTATATTTTTATTCTTACTGAAAGTTAAATTTCTCTTCTTACAAATGCCAGACACAGTAAATTTACTCTAAGTATGTAATAAATGTTAAGAAAAATCAAAGAAAATGGATTTTCTTAGCAGTGAATTTAATCTGTGGTTTTAGAAGTAATTCTGTGCTGCAAAAATCAGTTTAACATGTCTCAGGTTACATAGGGAGTCACAGGAGCTGAGAGAGCTTAGATCACCTTGTACAGAACCTCCCCTTCATAGTTCTGGATGAGAATTGCTATTTATTGTTATTAATAGAGAATTGAAGGGCTTGGACACATTCCAAAGATGATGGTAGTACATATAATAATGGATTCCAGGACTTTGAGTGTTACAGACAGAAGCCTGTAACACAGTTTTCTATTGCTCCTCATATCTTCCTGTGAGCTGTATGTGTCAGCAGTTTGTCCCCTACAAATCCTGATTTTCCACCATCAATTCAAGCACTTGAAAAAAGCTCTAGGGAGTTTTGTTGACTCCAGGCAGGATGAACATGGGTTGGGGTGAAAGGCAGTGTCTTGCCCCAGCTGTACTTTTCAGGCTGGCGTGTTAGTTGGGAAGTCCATCCTTGTGCTCAAAGCTGGACTTTCACCAGCACTGGAGCAGTTCATGTATTTAAAGACTTGACAAATTCCAAAAAAAGGGATTCAGCTGCTCCCCTGGGTAATCAGTTACAACCCTCCAGGTGAATTTTTTATTTATGTCCAATCTGAGCCTTGAAACAGCATTTTCTGGCCATTCCCCCTTGTTACATTATTTGGCATTATTGAGAAAGTTTAGCTCCATTATCTGTGTAACTCTCTTCAAGTAGTCACAGGCTGCATGTAAACCACACTTAGATTCCTCTGTGCCAGACTGACAGGCCCTGCTTCCTCCACCCTCCCTGTAGGTCATGTTCTCTGGGTAACCAGTTTGGCACCCCTCCAGTGGACCAGTTCCTCCACATCCCTTTTGTACTGGTTGTGCCAAAACTGGGCTGTATCCTAAGTATGGCCTCACCATATTTGAGCAGAGGACAGAAAAATAGGCCCTCCATGTGCTGGTCTGTGAGTTTTGCTCAGAGTCTGTTTTGTCTGCTCTGTGATGGGAGTGCTTGGATTCAGCCAGGCATCCCCTGGGAGCCATTTCCAGCAGGACTGTGCCCAGCCAGTCCACTCCTCACCTGGACTGGTATCCTGGACTGGTTATTCTTCCCAGGTGAAGAAACCTGCATTTCTCCTTGGATCTGCTTGGTTTGCATTGAAGCCAGGCCATTTGGGGTGCCAGCCATTGCCCCAGTTTTGCAAAAATCTGCAGATTTGCTGAGGATGTGTTGTTATTGATGGCAGTACTGGATGAAAGGATCATCAATACCTTGGTATCAATCCATGGTGATCAGCATGAGATGACCTCCCAGCAAACACATTTTTTCTGAAGTTCCACATAGCCAAATCATGAAGGTTCATCCAACTCCTCCTTAAATAGACATCTAATCAACACCACATGAATCACAGTATGGATGAGACTTTTTTCTTTGTTGACAGTAGAAACAGTCTAGAGGGCTTGGTGCAGGCTCAGATATCTTAAGTTAGATCAAATTAATCCTACCTATGGCTACTAAAACTCCAGATGTGGAAGTATCAATTATACATATACAGCCCTACAAAGTAAGTCCCTTTTCCCTCTACCGGTTCAAAAGAATGAAATTTTCATTTCTGCTGCAAGTGTTAATTTTAAAAATGGAAACTTAAATTGACCACTAAACTGTTCAACATTAAACGTGAAAAGTGTGCATTGTTGGCACAAGTTGTTTCAAAAATATGAATTTTTATTGTTACCACCAGGAAACATGGGTAAGTTTTTTACAAACTCACCTAGTTTATATAGGTTACAAACTTTTATGAGCAATTACAAGATGGAAGAGATAAATCTGGAGCCAAATAACCTTCACCATGTCCTTTCCAATGCAGTAAGATGCTGCACTTAGACTCTGTTTCCATATGCGGCTCTAAAAGCATTAGGAAAGAGTAAATTGTTTTTAAAAATATTTATATTTAATGGCTATCTTGCAACTACTCAGCAATTCTCAACTGGCTCTTTTGTCCCAGGCTTTTAGAAATAAGTACATTATCTGATTTTTGCAGAACAGTGCCCTTTCCAGCTAACTGCAGTAATAAAATGGTTTCACTGGCCATCTTAAAGCATGAGTGACAGTTTAGATGCGCACACTCTTTCAGATACTCAGAAAATCTTCTGCAGTTGATTGCCGTCTACATAAGATAGAGTTTGGGGTTATTATTAACTCCATTCAGATGTTGAAGAGAAAATATATTTTTGTTTTAACTCAGTTTTCACAGTATTTGTACTATTTCATGTAGTAATTATGTAATTATAGAGTCATAGGATCAACCAAGAATGGTTTGGGTTGGAAGGGACCTTAAAGACCATCTAATTCCAGCCCCAGGGCAGAGGCATCTTCCACTAGATCAGGTTGCTCAGAGCCCCATTCAAGCTGTCCTTGAACACTTCCAAGTGTGGGCCATCCACAGCTTCTCTGGGAAACCTGTTCCAGTGCCTGACCATCCTCAAATTAAAGAATTTCTTCCTAATATCCAATCTAAACCTATCCTCTTTCAGCTTCAAACCACTTTGCCTTGTCCTGTCAGTAGTGCTTTTGTAATTAGCAAACCAGTTCTAAAAATGTTGGCATCCATGGAAGCATTTCCCTCTTGCTTGTAGGCTAGGCAGAAAAGCTTCAGAAGGTTTTATAACATTCTTACACTGGCCCCTGAAGACTGTCAAACAACTGAATTTTTCATTTCTGACTTGCGTGGGCTTTTTTTTTTCCCCACATCTGCCCTTGTTTAATCTAATGGATTTACAGTCTATTCCTGAGAAACAGAGCAGTTCCAGAACTGTTAATTAAGTACTACAGCCAAGAAACAGCAAACCAAATGATAGAATGGGAGCCTTACCACCATGGTTATCTGCTGCCTAAGGGAAGAGTTTGTCCCAAAATAGCAAGGACCTATCCCTTGTCACCCCATCCATTTTTATTAAAGAATCTCTCTGCAGTGAAGTCTGCCAGGTAATTAGCCTAGTTTCAAATCACCCTAACAGCATGTGGCTCTGCAAAGTAAGTGCAACTCCATCTGCATCCAGCCTCTAGGATGCAGCTTATCCTTGGAAATGACCAACAGGGACACATTTTCTGTCTGTATATACAAGAACATCTGGAATGGAAACCAGTCATGATATGCAAGCAAGGAATTGCCAGCACGAATGGAATGAACTGCCTCAGAGTCCATGGAAGCCTTAGAGGAATGGCTTTGAGCCTTTACCTAGAAATTCTAGAGAAGATACAAAGGCAAAATCTAGAGGATATGATCATATCACTTGTGATGTAGCTTCAGGCTCTCCTCATCAACAAGGCAAATGAAAAGCCAGGGAGCAGTGGCAAATAACACATGGCACAAGATAATTCCTAATTCATGGACCAGGCAATGACCTCCCTCACCACATCACTTGGGGAATGTGTACTGAAAGTAGAGGACTTGGGTAAAATGGGTAAGGTATTTATACCCTCTGTGCTCCACAGAGCCCAAGAACAGTTTATATAAGCTTTTATATAAACTTCTTGGAGTTTCCTTAAGGCCATCCAACCCAGCAGCCTGGGTAAGAATTAGTTTTGGGTTAGTTTGAAGTAGTCTCCTGTTGCTGTGGAGGAGAGAGTTTGAAAATATGTCCTACAATGTCCCAAAAAGCTGGATGTAGTTAACATTAAAAATATATGACTGCCTCATTGGCAGGAGTCAGCATCAGAATTTTTACCACTTAGCTCATGATTTCTGAGCATTTGGATGGCAGCACCGTGTCCTTCACAGAATTGCCTCTGGGTAATTCCTGTGTTGTCATTCCTGTATTGCAGATGGGGAAATTGAGGCCAAATGTGCTGTGCCTGAGGTCTCACGGTGAGCCTGTGGCACTGTAGCAGTGGCACTTGGAATGCTGACACCTGCTCCTTGTATTTCTTCAGCAACAAAGTTTTCGTTAAAATCAGCAGAAATGCAGGATAGTGGCGCGCCCTGAAGTGACTGCAAAGGCTTCTCAACAGGAATTATGAGCTACTGCATCAAAGGCCTCTTACTTGACATTTATTGGCTTTTTGATGAATGTTGGGGTAATTCTTCTGTCAACAGTTTCTCATTAGGAGCCTGGCAATGTACTTTCTGACCATTATCTTTCTCAATATCACACTAGGTTGCTACAAAGAGCAGGGATTTTATGTAAAACCCATCTATCTCTGTAGCTGCAAACTTTTCTAATAATTCTACATTTAAATAATCTCATGGAAATGCTGGCTGCTGTATCTGAGCAATAAGGAGACTAGACAAATGGTTAAATTTCCATGAAGACCTAAAGCTATAGGACAAATTTCATACTGCAACGAGTAGGATTCATTTGTCTTGATTCCACTGGCAATGCACCTCAATTATACTAGATCTGAATTTCACTGCTGAATAATGCATTCCCATCCTGCCTTACACTTGCAAAGGAAGAAAAATGCCATCAGAGCTGTACCTTTGTCACTGTCCACAGTATGATGTACCATCACCTAGCTGCTTATGGTCAATATTAGGAATTATTTTTGTCAAAACCATAGATTTTCTAAAAAGAAAATAGTAGAAATATACCCCTAATACCACTGTGTACTTGGAAAGGGAAAAAAAGTTTATTCAACTTTGATGTGCCCAACTGTAGTAATTTTCATGCTATGAGTTTTAAAGCATTAACACTTATTTTAAATATTTGTATCCTGGAGTCACGACAGTGGGAGCATCATAGTGCTATTGTATATTTTATTGATTATGGTTGTTATAGACAAAGAAATTAAAACAGAAGCATGTGGTAGCTAATGGAATTTCTACTACTAAAATGAGTTTGATTCATGACTAGTGTTCATAAGCTACTTAATATGAGAGATTTTAATTTTCCCTCCTAGTATTTTCAGCCTGCCAAAAACAAGACTTGTAAGACTTGTAAGATTTGTGGACTCTAACTAAAAATAAACTTGCCCATCAACTCTTTAACCTCACTTTCATGGTAGTGCAGATTAACCTGTTGGATTTAGCACAGATCTAGGTCTCCATCTCATCCACCTGTCCTACTGAGGGAACATCCCCTCCCAGAAATGCAGCACAGGTATGGATGGCAGTGTCTGAGTCTGCCCCATTAGGAGCTCTGATGCAATGGGCCATGTCTGAGGGTGTAGAAGCAGCTCTGCTTCCTGAAGGAGTTTTTAAGGACACATTCCCTGCAATAAGGGAATGTTGACATTCAGGCTGCCTCAGCTGCTGATGACAGAGAAGGTGTGAGGTCTTCCAGAGTGGCAGTCAGGTTTTATTCCAGACCTGTCCTCCTATAAACAATTACAGAGGATGAAATCATGTTTGGAAAGATGAGTGATGTTTTCCCTGTCCACTCTGCCCTGTCAGCATCAAGGATAAAGTGATATATATACCTGCTTTGGTCTTCTCCACTTCCTGGCCCAAAATCATTTTCAGTGTAGACAGTGAGTGATGCTTCTGGAAAGAAACAATAAAGAATTAGTAAATCATATATAGAACACAGGGGAAAGGAAAAAGGAAATGAACACATGAAGTCATTCTCCTAATTTGGTCTTCAGTCTAGATATGAATATTTTGTTTCTTGTACCTGTTTAATGAAATACACCCTTCATGCCAATAAAACTTTATCATCTGTTCTTTAAGGGAATTAATCCTATTTAAAAAAAATCCCCATTCTGTAGGTTAGGATAGTGTATAAATATAGGCATGGTGAATAATTCTGAGTTAATCTCCCTTCTCTTTCAGGACCTCACTAGTGTGTTTTTTTTGGGTTTGTTTTTTTTTTTTTTTTTTTTTTCCGTTTGTTGGTTTGGTTTTGAAACCTCAGTATGAAGTCAGAACTTTTATTCTGTTTTTTCTCTCCCTCCTTGGGTGTTAATTTTGTTTTAATGAATGCTGAGATTCTTACATGACTAAAATACTCATTCTTACATGGGCCCACAAATCTGAGACATAACAGATGGAAGAGAAGGGTAATGAGAGAATTTGTATCTCTGAAAAAAGGCCCAGCAGGAGAAACACTGAGGTGCTCTCCAGAGCACTCATGCAGAGGACTGGAAAACTGACCTAATTTACCCCTTTTTCATTGGGACCATGCAATGATCAGCCCCTTATTCATTAGCCTGAGACTATTATTAATTATAATTACTGGTACTTATTTTTACAGTTGCTCTAATTCATGCTATAATCTATTTAATAAAATGACAACACTAAAGTTCGTGAATTTAGCTTTTGATATCTCCTCCCTATGAATGGGCTTGGAAAATGGTCTGAATCATTGAAATCAGAAGCCTTTGCTGTTGGAAATGGGGAATAACATTTATCTAGCAGCAAGAGAAAACTTCATCCTTTTACAGAGCCTACGATAAAAACACTTAGTCCCTACTGTGTACTCATCATAGTAAAATGGAAGTTGTCAAAGATAAAAGTCCTTTTTCTTTGCTGTCTGTGGATGTTCCTGTAAGCTTTTAGTCTTTTTCCACATGAGCATTTATTCAGAGCAAGCAGCCCAAGAATATTTCCATTTTTTCCATTCCAGTATTTCCATATTTCAGCCTGAATCTTTATGAGGTACTGGATGGTCAAAATGCCATACCAATTTATTCAGCACTCATAAGAAACACAAACAGTGAATTTAACAACAGGAAAAGTCAGTAGAGCTCAGTGGAGTTCATAGTCTAAAAACCCACCTGTTAAATGTCTGAGACCTTTCTGACCCATTCACTACAGTATTTAAATGTAGTGTAGTACATTTAGTGTAATTTGTTAGATAATTCTGAAACATAAATAAAAGGGAAAAAAAATTAAAACCCTGGACAAAACAAACCAAACAAACAACAACAACAGGCAAAACAAAACCAAAACAAAATAAATGCTCTGATTCACTTCCTGGCTTTCTCACAAAACTCCACTATGACCTTGGGCAAACTGAGAGAGGCAGAAAAGAAATGTAACTGTCCAGTCCAACCTTCTGTTTAGCACAGGTCATGGCTTCTGCCTGCTTTACTCCCAAACAACAGCTGAATTGTAGCTTTGGGTGAGCAAAGGAGTTATCTAACCTCATGATGAAAAAAAAAATGAGAAGCAAAACAAAAAGAAGATGCCAACAGTATGATCCATTCTCCTTGCAGTCAGGACTTGTGGTTTATTTTGGCTTTGAATTAACCTGACTTCCAGCACGCAACCAGAGTGGCCTTTTTGTAGGCTCAGGTAGACCTTTCAGTATCTCAGTGAATTTGAGGTAAGATGGGGCTGATCACTGCGGTTTTTCACTATGTTTTATTTGAGTTGTCCCTGTACACCACAGCCTCTTATGGGGGAAATTTGGCTTTCACTCCCCTTACACTCCATGCCTTGCACAACAGCTATACTAGACTTGGCTTTAATGTGGGATGATTGATAGGTGATTGATTGATTGATTGATTGATAGATTGACTGACTGATGTGTAGCACCTCAGTTACAACAGTGAGAAAGAACATAAAAAAAAAAATCAAGCAATAAACCCCAAAAATCTCTGATGCTTCAGTTTTCTGCAGTTCCCCAGAACACTTTGTTTGCCCTAGAACAGAAAACACTTTGCAGTGTGGGCACCGTACACCGAATTGTCGGCAGAGGGCAATGGCAGCTCACAGCTTGAAGCGGCTCCCAGGATCTGCTCCAGGCCGGTGCTGTCAGCCTTGTTTTTCTACTGGACTGCTCCCACGGAATGAGCCCCTGGTTTATTCCGAACAGCACGTGTGAGAAAGTACTCCCGGGAGCCCCGCAAGTCAGGGGTCAATGCTTTCTTCTCCCAATTTTCCTGCCTTTGCATCCTCTCTGATTACATTGCAGGACCAGTTGCAATCTGATTCAAGACAAACAACTTAGGAAAAAATTCCAGGGAGATCTTTGGAAGCAAGAGGAGACCCTGTTCTGCTTTAAGGAATACACCTGTGAGCAATACAGCTGTGTCTGGGCAGCTGGACCATTCAGCTGAGCACAGTTTGGGAAAGACTGTCTGTTCTGGCTTTCCTGGGGAGTCTTAATTTTAGATCCAAATGAGTCTGTGTAGATTGCTAGGAGGTTCTGGGTGGAACAAGTGATTCAGAAAGACCTTCCAAGGAGGCTGTGTCAGCAAGCCGGTAGAAGAGGTGAGTGAAGTGTGACAATCATGCCTCCATGCCTCAGGCTTTCAGGAATAGGATCCAGAGGATGGGCCTCCTAACCCGAGTTCAGCCAGCCAGAATCTCAGCTGCCTCTTCCACCCACCTTAACAGGTGAACTAAGTAGCACCATCTCTTCTCTCTGTGACTCAGTTTTCCCAGCTGTAAAGGAAGTTCTAAAGTTCTGTGTGACACACTAAAAGCAGCGAATGATAAGAATTAATCAACCGTGCTACTCACAGCTTGGTGATGAACTAATGTTCTTGTCACTGCTGGCCCAGAGACTGCTGGGCAGAGAAAAAAAACGCTGAAGGTGTTAGTCCAGATGGACTGTAAATGCCAAGGCACAGCAGGAGCTGTTGAAAAATAAAAATATTCTCTCAAATCCTCTCCCAGCAGGAACAATATTCCAATTGTAATGCAGATATCCGACCGAGTTATTCTATCCCTCAGGCCAGGTGAGCCCTCTGCAAGAGCCTGTGAAGGTAATCATTACACTGTTGTAAATATGAACAAATACGAATGCCAGGTGTCTCTGTCTGAACCTCAGTTTTACTCCTGGCTTCATGGAAAGTAAGAAAGCATGACCACCTATCATGATGCTTTTAGTAACTGGAATTTCAGGGGACACTGCTTATCGGCCAATTCTTCCCAGATTCCCATATTGTAGAAGAAGGATGGGGAGCACATTCAGTATTCAAAGCCACACAGTGAGGGAAACCTACAACTTCAAACAGCAAAGGAAACCTACAACTTCAAACAGCAAAAGAACCAGTACAGTGGGCTGTGCTGGAGCAGCAGAGGAATTCAAACAAACAACTTTGAACGACCAGCTCTGGAATGCAGTGAACCCGGCCAGGTCAACAAGAACACCGATAAGGTGGCAAGCGGGGTCCAGCCCCGGCCAAACCTGCAGCAGTCCATGGCAATGGGGTACAGGTTATACCAGCTTTGTGCCCAGCAGCTTCTGGACAATTCTCACCAGTGGACTGAGTGGAAGATGCAATTCAACTGCTTTGCCCGTTTTCACTACAAAGGCTCTACTCAGACCAGTCAGTCGTGATTCAACACCTTTTCCAGCAGACAGGCTCAGCCCTGCTGTACAGGTGTGCTCCTGCAGAGCAAGGACAGGGGTGACCTGTGCTCTTGGCTTTGTTTTCCTCCCTGCCACTGTTGAGCTTTACCTGACTGGGAGAAGCTGGTTCAGGCAGGAGCCATTTCAGACTACAGCTATCTGTAGCCACAGATATTGAACCACCACCAGTAACATTCTTAAAAGCAAACAACAGAAATTTTGGAACAAAAAGCAAATATTACCTCAGAACAATAAGTAACAGTAACAACAGACCTGGTAAGACAGTATTTTAAGCCAAATATGTGCTAAATAAATGCTTTTGCAGCCTGTTTTGAATCTTTTCTTCAACAAAGTTTGTGTTGGTTTTAGGAAAAAAACGTTCAGAATATCAGTTTTAACAATGGGTTAGTTTCTTCTTAATTACAAACAAATTTTAAAAGGTTTAAATGACAGTTTATGCAAGCATTTCCATATTAAAAAAAAAAAAAAAAAAAAAAAACAAAAAAAAAACCCAAAAACCACTTTCATGTGGACAGAGAGTTCCTGTTAAGGTGGTGGTTGGTTGCATGGGGGATACAAAAATAGCTGGTAATATAAGTGTGTACGGGATGCCATTAAGAAATCAGGTGCTAATGAGACTGCTCCGGACTGAATCACAACTGCCTGTGGCTATTCCATGACAGCTCTTCCAGGAGGTGTCTCCAGCAGCCATGAGTCAGATTCCTGCCTCTGCAGGAAACTCCCTACAGAGAAGCTGCCAGGCATGGCCTTAAAGGCAAAGTAACCAGGGTCTTCTCAGGCTTTAGCATTTCCAACTGCAAGAACAGTCACAGAGGCAGCTTGGAGTGAGCATGGGTAACAGGAGCCTGGAAAGTCTCTGTGTGCTGGCATGAGCAGGAACCAGCAGCACTGTAAAGGTACAACAGATGGCTGTGAGCCAGGTGTGTTCCTGTTGGTCCTTGAATTGATGTTGAGTCTGACACTCTCGTGATCTTGAACACAGGCCTAGAGGACAGACTCTTCACTGCCTGAATTAAAATCTTGCCCTCAGTTACCCTAGGCAAGGTTAATGACTATAATTTATTAAAAGGTCTATAATGACTTGTTAAATGATGTTGAAAATGGTAGTTGCATGACAACAAGTTACAAAGTGTCCTGACAAACAAAACATTTGCCTTGTACTTGCTTTCAAATGGAACATAACAGTTAAAAGTAATTCATTTATCAGTTTTGGGGGGACAAAGAACCATATATTAACTATATACATTTGCATCTGCCATACACATTCAGGTGCCCTATACTCTTCTGTTTGTTGGTACCTCAAACACATCTGTGTGATGGTTTCCTTCCCATCATCTGTATTCCATGGACTTGACAGCACCTACAGCAGAGTCTTGGAAAGCACCAAGTGAACCCACTTTGTGAACCACCTCTCCCATTGCTGTGCCCCTCTAGCAATGTGCTCCCAGTGAAGCAGCACCCTTCCTTGTGAGAACCAGGAAAGAATCCATAGGCAGTACCTCCCAAGAGGCACGGCTGGCAAGAGAGGATGGGATTAATGCACAGCACAGGTGACCTCACCTCTTCTGTCTGTGCTGGTGTTATTCATAAAACACTTTCATAGCTATTGAAGAAAAACTCACTATTACAGACTGGCAATGTTTCTTTGGTATTTAGCATTTGCAAAGGACCCTGCATGGCTGGAACTCAAAAAAGCCTCCAATGCTCAAATTATTTTCTCTGTTCCCAGGGTCATTCTCTCTCACTACCCTGTTGCAAATCTCTTGATATCCTGTGTCTGAAGCTCAGGTCGCCAGCCAAAAATGATATCCAAGCCCAGAGCTAATTGTCTGAGCTCCTTCTATAGTTGCAAAGAGGAGGAAAAGCTTCAAAAGATCAAAACCCCCAAAATTCTGGGAGGTACAGAGCTGCCTGCCCACAGCTCAGGTAGGAAATGGATGTCTCAGAGCACTTGACCTTCATCAGGGAACCACTCAGGAGCTGGAGCCTGGCACGTTGTCCTGACATAGGAATATTTTCAAGAGTAGAATTGGGAAATTATTGAAATCCATAGAAGTTTTTAGAATCATTTTTTTTTTCATGTAATTTGCACTTTATATATATTGACTTTGCACCTATTTAAGGGTCTGGGTATTGCTCTTGTCTTGATATAAGGTTTATTTGGTTACTTCATTTCTTTCTAATTTAGGAAGTCCCCTCCCATGCCAGTTTGAGAGATGCACATGGTAGCAGTGTCCTGACCTCAGAACAGACCTGTTAAGTGCAAGATCTGTCACTGGTTGTCCCACTGCCTCCTCCATCTGTCTTTGCACGGCATCAAGGAGGAAAAGGGACAAAAACCCAGCAGTAACAAATGTGCTTTCATTCCTCACTTTCAAGGGTAAGATTTCCTTTTTATGGAGAGAGATCTCTCAAATTATTTACTATTGGAGCCTCATATTTTTAATGGTACCTTCTACCACCAAAAGAACAAGTTATTCTGTAAAAAAGCCAGTTCTTTGCCTCTGCCAGCTGCATTCAAGTACAAAATTACAAAGCACTCACTTAGATGAAGCGAATACTTCATTAAACAATTAAGCAATAAGGCAGAACAAAGGCTGTGGTTTCCAGGCCTTGCTCTGTAATTGTATCCTGGAGCATTAGGAGAACCAGTGCTCAAACACAGGGTTGCAATTTAGGTTAGGATTATCCTCTAATAGCCTTGTCCTGTGGGATTAGGGGCTTGCCACGATGGGGAATTATTTTATCCATCGATGAAAATGTAAAATACATGATTTGTCCCCAAAGATCTGGAGGTGAGCATTTCTATCCCTCTTTTCTCCTTTCATCTTCTTGTTGTAAAGCCTTGAGTAGAAGTTTTTATCTCTGCCTTCATGATCTGAACCATGAAGGGTATCCCCCAATCCATTTTTTATGGAGGTACAGTCACAGACAAAAACATCCCTGAGTGTCCCCAAACACACTGTGGACACTCTGAGCTTGAGGGACACTGAGGATGGAAAATGTGTGAGCCACTCTGTTGGACAAGGTTAAGTTTGTGCTGAAGTTTTCTGCTCCCCTCATACAGCACATGCGGCCAGTGGACTTCCACAGATAACTGAGAGGCTCCTTAAGAGATAAGGCAGAAGTGGGTTTCATGGCTGATAAGCACAGACTGTTTGGATTGCAGATGAAATTTCAATGTCTAAAGTCCATCTACATTCTGCTACAGAGGTCTAAACCCCTTTCCTGATCTAGTAAAAGCCTGATTCAGCTCCTAATGAAATTACTGGGAATTGTTCCACTGACTTGAAGTTGACCCTGGGCAGAGCCCACAGCCCCATCAGAATTCCTTTTCAGAATATCCTGGATAACAATGGCAAGTCCTTCCCTCAAACATGATCTACAGGGAACCCCTTTATCCTGCTCTCCTCCTCCATAAGCCATTCAGTCCCGCTGAAACAGAAAATACAGCTTAAATGCAAAATACAGCTTGCTGTATCACAGGACACCCTGTCCTTGAGAACTGGAATTAAGATCATCTAGGCACATATCATGGGCCAATGGAATACCATTAGAAGAATTAACTTTCAGTTCTAAGAGAACTCAAACCAAAAATAAAAAAAAAAAAAAAAGAAAAAAAAAAAAAAAAAAGAAAAGAAAGAAAGAGTAAAATAACGGAAAAAAAAGCACAAACCACAAAACCAACCCCACAACAATTTAAAAAGACAGGTTTATTTCCAAGTATATGTATTTTATGCTCTCTTGGAATAAATAATTTTCTATATTTCTTTGATTCTAGTTGCACTTCTCCCCTGTGGAAATAATACAATTAATATTTAATTCAATTCAATGACATATGTCTCCATCCCCCACAGGAAAATAAGTTGCATTAATTTCAAACTCACTGACACTGGAAAGCAACCAGTTGTTTATACTTGTTGTTGACGTATGGGAGAACAAACTTATTATTAAATGTCAGAAAACATATGTTTTAAATAGCAGAAGCCAAGAAACAACTATTAAAATTAGGCCACTTAATCAGATGCTGCAACGCCAGTAGAAAACTGTCCCACCCCCTTCTAAACAAAACATAGGAAAAGGGAAGTATTTGCTCTCAGAGTAGGATCTGCTGAAGGAAAAGATGAAAGATTAGATCTAATAGAGGATTTAGGAGCTGAAACTAGAATTTAAATGAAAGTGAGATACTAAGTGTCAAAAATACACTCCAGCCCCCCTTTCTTCCCCCCGCAGGTGAACTGCAGACAAAGCCTGAAGGCAGCACAACTCATGAGGGAACTTCCTCTGCAACCTTCTCCTTGTACCTGCAAATCTTGTCTCACTGGTGAGGTGCACTAACACCAGAAGTAAGGAGAGGAGAGAAATTAGGTCTGACTTCCTAGACAACTCACTAGTAAGCCTGTGAGATCAGGCAAGGAACAAGGACATGGTTTCATGGAGAGAGAAGCAGTAAGAAACCAGAGAGGCAATAACAGCGCGTTCTGGGGAACGAGGGTCGGTGCCGAGGCATGGGTGGGGTGGGGGTGCTGTGAGGGGATTGGGGACAGTGGCCACTACAGTGCAGGGAAGAGATAAGGTACTGAACAGGAAGGGACAGCAGGGAATCTGCATATCCAGAGGGCAGAAGAAAGACTGTGAATGTTGGCTGGAGAGATGTTCATAAATACAGCTCACAATGCCTCCAGCTCTGCTTCTGTACAGGCAAAGAACCACAGCAGCCTCAGAGCCATTTCTCAATTAACTTATAACATAACCTAGAAATTAGATATTCTTCTGGCTTAATCACAAACCTAAAGGCATTCCTAAAGAGTACCAAATAAATACTTGACTGTCTCTGCTCTCCACAGATCCTATCTCGACTCTTTTTCACAGCAAGTGATGGTATCTCAAGTGCTTATCTAGGAAGTGCCCATCTAGAAGACTCCATTGTCTCTGAACCACCAGACTATAGACTATAAGCTACTATACTCACTCTCCACACATGTACCCTAATCACCTAGAGAAGGGATGGAAGTGGCTCTCTGCAGCTCAAAGATATTTCTGTCCCTACAGCAATGGATCTGGTTTCAGATCTGTCTCCCTCAACCTAAAGTTCTGGTCTCACAGCAGTCAGTCCAAACCAAATGCAAAAAACATCTGGGTAAAAAAAAAAATAAACATCTGTACAAGCACCTCCCAAAAATAATCACTGAATCATAGAACAGCCCAGGCTGGAAGTGACCTCAAAACATCATTAAGTCTAGTCTTTCATGGAGAAGTTCCAGTCACAACTTGGAAACCTCCAGCTCTACCTGGTTCCTTGGAGAGTTCATTCCAGTGAGTGACTGTTCTCACCGTAAAAAGTGTTTTTCACATAAAGATGAAACCTCTCCTTGAGCAATTTGTACTCATTACCACTTGCCTTCTCCATGTGGCTCCTTGAGAAGAGAGAGCCTCCACTCTCTTTGTAGTAACCCTGTTAGTGCTGGAATACTCTGATAAGGTCTCCTCAAAGTCTTCTCCAGGCAGAAAAAACCTAACTGGTTCTGTCTTTCTTCACAGGGCAGGTTCTCCAGCCTTTCAATCATCTTGGTGGCCCTTCTTTGGACCCTCTCCAATCTGACTGTGTCTTGAATTGCATAGACCAGGACCAAACATAATACTCCAGGTGTGGCCTGGCCTCTAATGGGTTCTTGAGTTATGTTGTCCTAGGTGCAGAACCCTTGCCTCTTGTCTTGTTAAATAAACCTCATACAGTTCTTGCTAGTCCACTCTTCCAGCTCTTCCAGGTGTCTCTGCAAGACTACTGTCACTTCTCACATATCCACCTCACCACCCAGTTTAGTGTCATCAGCAAACTTGGGGAAGGAGCTTTCAATCTTGTCTTGTTTGTTTTAAGCTGTTTCACTACACAAACCTGCCTGACCACAAAACAAAAGCCACAGAGTTGGCAGGAGGGAGGCTGGGATATCTGACTGCTACTGAGTCACAGGCAAAGCCCCAAGTTTTGGTTACTGTAAGTTTATCTCATTGCTTGGAAATGCATTCTGCCAGCTGGGCACTGAAAAGCAAGGAGTGCTGTGACACTGAAGCCTTCTTTTGGCTCTGGCTCTAAGTGCCCTGTCAAAAAAAGGAAGTGGTCAATCACAGGGAAAAGTTGTATGAATCAGTCCCAGAGCACATTTCATGTGGATTACTGATTGTAAACAATAATAGTGACCTGCTGTTGGTACAGTACTTTGTACAGCAAGCCATGTTCTTGTCTGGAGGTTTCCTATGGCCACTCTTATGCAAACAAGTCAAGATAATACCATGTTTATCACAACACTAAGTCAACCATAATGACTGTAAATGTAACCTGACCTTCACTTTGGCTAAACCATGCTTTTCATGGTTATCTCATATCTCAGTGCATATTCATTTCCCTATTTTGTCTATCTGTTGCCTGTCCTTTTACTTTGCATACACTGCCTACACAAGGGGCTCTGAACTCTAACTGTGGAGCTTTCTAAGTATACTGAAATTCAAGTAAATAACAGATAGCTTCCCATCAGTCTATGTTTTCTTTCTGACTGCTCAGTTCTACCATTTCTTATCAAATCCAGGACACATACAAAGAAAAAGAAAAGACAGACTCAAAATGAAAACTGTTTGTGAAAAAAGTCCAAAACAGGTGAATAAGATCCTCTTTGATCACAGTTGCTTAGTTCAGTGTGTTTACTCTCAGCTGTTTGCAGTAGCAAATACAATAAGCACATTCTATGAGAAGAAACATGAATTTTGTCCTGTAACACAGGGCAAAGGAGTCAGATTAGCAAAAGGAGTTTTATAAACATGGGCTTGTTCTCATGGCTCTGTTTTGGGCAGCCTTACCAAGTGTACTGACATGGACAGCTGGATGTGTCACCCTCCACTGATGCTGGAGGATAAAGAAGAAATTAGAAACACACATAAAAGAGTGTTTTGCTACATTAAGTAGCAACCAGAAATGTCAGTATCACATGTTCATTAATGATTAATGCTGGAAGAAGGAGATGCATACCTGACATATTTTTAAACTGGTATAACAAGTTTTCACCAAGCAGAGGAGGGAAGTTCTCTATAATACACAGTAATGGGCTGTGTACTTGGAACTGTGCTCCATAAATTTCCCCACCTTCAGGACAGAATGTGTCAACACACAGTTGGTCTCCTAGAATAAACTGGGTGCCAGGATTAGTAATCAGTAATGCTGAAGAATGAGGAAAGAGAGAAAAAACATACAAATAATGATCAAAAGGTCAAAAAAACTCTTTTGGACTCACCCGGGGAAGAAAAATGTTGACAGGGCATATTCTTAATGTGAGACTACAACTGACATTACAAGGAGATGAGAGTAAATCAAGAAATAAATAATATAGAAAGAAATAAAATAATATAGAAAGAAATAAAATATTGCTGTGGAGCTAATAAAGCCCTGGGACTGTAATTTCTTCCTCAGAATGATGTCCTACTTAGTAAGGAGCATTTTAGCTCAGGCATGTTGAATTAGCATATAATACATTGTAAAAAGAATACATCGAAGTTATCTAACATTCCACCTTCATGAA
This sequence comes from Certhia americana, assembly GCA_018697195.1. NCBI lineage: Eukaryota > Metazoa > Chordata > Aves > Passeriformes > Certhiidae > Certhia > Certhia americana. The sequence continues at coordinate 4,419,517 of CM031879.1, forward strand.
TCTCAAAGCACTCTCCCTCTGTGTATTGATGTTCCCACACTGGAAATCTGTAAAATACATGCTTGCCTTTAAGTATATTCTTGAATTAAATGTTCCCAGAATGAGATGCTCTCCTTAGCTGGGGTGTCCATGCTATAATAGACACCACTCCCACTTTGCTCCGTGATGAAATAAGGAGCTTTCCTCTCCTGTGCTGTTGTGTAACAGTTGTTACACAGGACAGGCGTATGATCCTGTACCAAGTTGTTACCAGAGCCAAGAATAAAAGAAAAAGATGGGATTAATTTAGCCTAACATCAGCAAGCTCTAAACTGGGCCCCCAGTCAAGACACACAGGACTCCAGTCAGGCTTCACCACTACAACCACTCAAGACAGGTTTCCTCACAATGATTTGTCCAGCCTGTCTTAAGCTGGTAGAAAGTCCCTCTCTCTCAGCTGTAGAATGACCAACAACTTAGATGAGGCACCAGTCTTAACATAACCAAAAATTACATAACTGGAATCTTAATCATTTGCTTTCCTCCTGGACACTGCTCCTGTAGCTTTGGAGAACACTTGGAAAAAACAGGTACAGACTGGGAATGGTCTTACCTTGTCGACCCTCACTGGCCCACATTGTACAGCTCCCCCTTCCCTGTTCTGTTATGCCATTTGTTTGGGTAGGGCTACATCTTTTTGAAACATTTCCATCTTCTGCACTTTGAGGTACTTCTTGTGTTAGGAATACTTCAGCCACCACAGCATGGGTGAAAAATAATGATTTCTGAGAGCAGCTTGAAATGTTTACAGTGTACTATAAGTCAAACTGTTAATTTGCTGGCTGCTGTGGCCTTACACAATGAAGAAGGGAGAGAACACAATCACCTGATAAATACCTGTGACTGTGACAATATATTAGTAACAAATAAGAGTACAAATAGGCAATATTTGTTATTGAGCTCTTAAGTATATGTGTGGCACAAATTAACAAGGCATGTAAACCTTTTCCCCACTGAGGAAGCAGACTCAAGCAGTAGTGACAGTGATTTTCTCTTTTACCTTCACCATTTCCCAGCAGTTTAGTGGAGGGACAAGCCCATCAGACACCAGATCCAACACAATTTACACCTCACAGGATCATAGAACCATAGAACGATTTGGGTTGGAAGGAAGCCCTGAAGATCATCCAGTTCCAACACCCTGCAACAGGCAGGGACACCTCCAACTATATCAGGTTGCTCAGAGCCCCATCCAGCCTGGCCTTAAACACTTCCAGGGATGGAGCATCCACAACATCCCTGGGCATGGTTGGGGCAGGTTTTACCTGAGGGTTCTCTGAGGCAGCCAAAGGTGTCACTGTTCCCTCTCCCGCCATGGCAGCCAGCCCTCTGCCCTCACAGCGTGGCTGTGGAAACCCATGTCCTCCACACAGTGGAGGGACACAGAATCAGTCAGGTCAGAGGGGACCACAGCGGTAAAGCACGGGATTTTGTCCAAACAGTTCTGGAGTATCTCCAGTGAGGGAGACTCCACACCCTCTCTGGGCAATTTATTCCAGCGCTCGGTTACTGCACAGGACAGCAATTCTTCCTCATGTTCAGGTGGAACTTCCTGGGCATCAGTTTCTGCCCTTTGCCTCTTGTCTTACTGGGTGGCATCACTGAGAAGAGCCTGAGCCATCCTCTAACACCTTCCCTTTAGATACTGATAGACATTGATGAGGTCCCAACTTAGCCACTTCTTCCCAAGGCTTATCAGGCCCATCTCCCTCTTTCCTCACAAGTGAGAATCTCCAGACCCTTGACAAACTTCATAGCTCCCACACACTGGGCCCCATTCCTGGGGCAGCGCAGCTCCTCAGCCCCAACCACAGGTGCTTTTCGGAAGGGCAGGCTGGCTCCCTCACGCCCTGCCCCGAGCGCCGGGACAAAGGCGGCGGTCCCGCCCGGGCGAGGCGGAGCCGGGCCGTGCTGAGCCACCGCCCGGCCGCTTTATCCGCCCGCCGTGGGTGGCGGCCGGCGCAGTGCGCATGAGTTCGGGGCGGCAGCTCGGCGGAGCTGCTCCGGCCACCTGCCTGCCCTCCGCCCGGGCTCGTTCCGCCCTCAGCCGGGAGAGGTGCGGACGCTAAAGCCGGTGAGTGCCGCCTCTCTTTGGGGGGGTTCCTTTCGCCTTGCTCGGGTCCTGGCTGAGGGGTTCTTCGCTCCCCCCCCGGCTGAGGGGTTCGTCCCGCCGAGTCTCGGGTCCGCTGGCGTGAGGGGGCGAGCTCTCGCTGCTCCGCCTGCCCCCCCGGCTCGGTGTCGCTGCGGGGAGAGGCCGCGGAGCTGCGCGCCCCTGCCAGCCCGCCACAGGAATGGCTCGGCGTTGCTCTTATTACTCACTAATGGATTTTTAATTATTCTTCCCTCCTGTTCCAAGAGCGGCGGAGGCTGGGACGCCGGGTGCTCCGTGCGGGCTCTGGGCGACGGGCGGGACCGGGGACAGGGACAGGCAGAGCCCCGTAGAGCGGCTTTGGGCTTGGATTAGTTTTGGTACACAGGCGAGGAGGAGAAAAACTATCAGCGGACGGCTGCCCTGCCGTGTGTGAGGCTTGGCTTCCCACCATTGAGCTATTAAGAATTTTCTTGGCCCCTGTGGGTTTCTTGTTCTTCCCTAGCATAACCTAAAATTTGCGTCTGCTAATCGGCAATTTTAAGATAAGATATTTAACTAGAAGTTTCATATCTGTAAGACTTTGATGTAAGCTGTTCTTGCCTGACTAAGGGTGATGATGAACACCTGGTTTATGCCTGCTCTTTGCTTTTGGACTGTCTGCAATTTAGGGTTTCCATTGGAAAAGCTGATGGTGTAAACAGTAGTAGATTCTAGTTCAGGATACTTTTTTTCCCCTTTCCCCCGTCAGGTGCCTTTTCCATCTGGGAGGTGGTAAGCATGAGATGGCTGGTGCTTCTTAAGATCTTACTCTTAGGTGGTTCGGGCAAGGTTTAGTACGTGTGAAGGGAAAGCACAGCCTTAAAAACACTCTCGGGATTTTCAGTGATCCAGGATCTCAAGGACATGTTCCCTGAATAGTTTTTGTTTTAGTGTGGCAGCAAGAGGAGGTTTCTGGAAGTGGAGCTGTCTTGTGCTTGGTCCTGTGCATGGGTGTAGCAAGAGATGATTCCTGTGGTAACAAGCATGCAGATGAAATAGGAAAGAGATAAGACAGCCTCTTCTGAATCTTTCTAAACATTTCCCAAGGATTTTAGCTACAAGAAGTATCAAAAATGTAACAGTTATTTCCCTTCCCCTCCCTTTTATGAAAGACACAGAAGGAAGGACTTCTTTCCAAACCCTAAAGCATAAGTCTTAGCTCTAAAAGCTTTTGTAATTTCTGGCTTACGCTAATAAAAAAGGTATTATTTGAAGACTTTGACACAGATCCTTTACTAACGCAGCATTGTAGATGGCATTCCTTGTACAGGTACTACTTTAAAGAATTATGACTGTGGTTTTTCTCCTTCCTTTGCAGGAATTACTATTGGATAAGGGGGGAGCTGATGTTTAAGCAATAAAAGGGGGAAAAAGATGTTGCTTGCTTGGCTCTATAAGAAATGAAGATATTACTTATTTGTTAGAAATTGAATAGATTTTCCCAGCACTTTATTTCTTATTAAGGATTTGTTTGGGGGTTTTACTATAGAGAGTGACTGAATAGAATGAACTTTTATGACTAGAAGTGCAAGTGATACCTGGCATTAGAATGGAGCAGGGAGATTTCTATATTGCATCGCTGTTTTGTCAGTAGTAAAACTCTTCTCATCCTGTTAGTTATAGCTGCTTTTTCTCTGCATGCCTCTGAGAGAAATATTAACCAAGAATGTTGGCAGACGTTTTGCTGGTTGTATATAGTAACTGGAACTTAACTCCTGAGCAGTTGACAGGTCTCAGGCTGACTGACCTTCTGAAATACTGAAGCATGAAAATAAATGAGCATATGAATGTGGCTTTCAAAGCCAGCCAGACAGGCTGTTACTGTTACCAAATCCTCCCTCCTCCTTTTTTTTTTTTTAATTAAAAAATAAAAGCACGTGATTTTAACTGCCAGTATAACTAACTGCTTAAATATATTCCTTTTCAATTGGGTGTGTATGGATTATCCCTGTACCAAGTGAAGTCCAGGGCCAAGACGCTGCTGCTCTGTTTTGCCAGTGCTGTTTTCAGCTTTGTTTACCTTGGGCAGTCAGACCTTTATGTACTTACATAGGAATGAAATTGGTTAATTTTTAAAGTAAACACTCATGCTTTGTGCTTCAGATGTCCTCTGTTTCTTCCCCACACCAGCACAGCAGTCACAAAAAGAAACATAGAAGAGCAGCCTAAAATCCAGTTGTGAGATTGACACAGCTGTACTGGGGCTGAAAATTGTCTTGCCATCCTGAATACTGTGTAAAATAGGATTTGGCTCACCATTGCTATGACTGTAGCAGCAGTTACATAATGAAACCCTAAACCCCAGCAATGCTGCACCTGTAACAAGACAGAAGTTGACTAATTACAGAGGCGTCTGTGCCTGAAATTGTTTATGTACACTTCATGGTTCTAAAGTGTTGGCTGTCAGAGATAGCACCACCCTGATGTTAACAGGGGAGATTTAAAAAGAGTAACTTGAAAAGAATGGGACGCTTTCCTTGTTGAAATTTGCATAAGGACATTTGAAGTCAGAGGAGAGCTCAGCCATCACCTGGATGTGTTTAAAGCCCCATATAGGACTGGATGAGGCAGCTCTGAGTATCACACATAATTCTCCCACTGAACAGCTCCTGGTCATCAAATGTCATCTGGAGAGTACCAGTGAGAGCCTTGTTGTTATCCTTAGGTAAGACCTTAATCTACAGAAAAGTAACAACTTGTCACTGGCTGTAGTTTTATTTTTAGTTGGGGCAGGAAGGGATTCTGTCACTGTAAACGAGTGGGAAATGTGAGCACTTCAGGGATCTTGGTGGTTTAATCCACGGTGGTGTATAGGAGGCTTTGCCACTGGCCTTCATTTCGAGCAACAAGATTCAGCTGATGCTGTTGCTGATGTAGTGACCTGGGAACAGAATTTATTTGCAAGGGAAAAGGCAAAGATATGTGAGCACATGTGCCACACATGCCTTTTTTTTACCTGGATAAATTCTGTCTTGAGCGTGGACCAATGTGCTTAGCATCATCATATTCTGCACTGATATTCCACTGCCTTGAAAGAAGGAGAATTTCCCAAACATTGCAGAGCAGAGTATGAGGTAGTGATGAGCTGTGCTCTTGTGGTGGCTTGGTTGTATGTAACAAAGCCTCTAAAGCATAGGGTCTCAAAACAGTAAAAGGGATGTTCTGAAAATCTACAAAGACCAGTTGAGAACAAAGCACAGTATGGAATCCTCATTTTCTGCCATCATCAGGCTTGGATTAACAGGGTCAAAGGTGTGACCTTAGGCATTGTTTCTGAGCAAAGCATGATTTGGAGAATTCAGTGTAGTAATTGAATTATTACTTAGGTGATGAAAATGTTGGTTTGTGATTGGTTCCTTTCTTTTTAAGTGGTTGCTACATTTAATTTGAGATCCAGTTCACCAAACCATTTAGGCATGTGATGGAATGTCCTAGTGAAATCAGATTTAACTTTTACTGAATTGGTACCTTGCCCATCTAGTTCTTTTAAAAATGTACGTACACAGGATTAGTTATTTTACTGCTGGCAGGTCTCACAAATTCTAGTGTGAGTTGTATGAATGACATTCAGTGTGTTTCTTGAGGCTCCAGATTCCAGACTTAGAGGACTGAGAGAATCTTTGTTTTTAGCTCTGAAACTAACGGATCTTGTAGCTCCCCATCCTGTAAAGGAAAGTTTGAATTGTCACAAGTGTGCCACAGAAACCAGAAAGCTTAAAACATAATATTGGGGTTAGATACATTGAATTGTGGGAGACTTGCTTGGTTGTTGTCACTCTATAGTTACTTTGATGTGGGCTGCCATGAGAGCCCCCTGAGTTCACACTTGGCTAAACATTGTTCAGTCCTCCTTGTCACCCATTCTGCAAATTAATATTGATGTCCAAGGAAGTGTCTGTAAAAATGCTGTTGGCCTGGCTCTTGTTTAGCAGACCTTACTGTCATGGATTCTGTGTCTGTGTTTTTGATTTTTCTATTAATGGTCAGCATCTCTACTTGTCTGGCCGTACTGTGGTTACATCCCTCACTAAACAAGGGCAGGAACGTTTCCCAGTTACTGGATGTTAAATAGCCATGACTGTTGCAAACACACAGGATTTTTCCTGAGCAGATAAAGACTGTTAATCATATTCAATATTATCACTAGCTTCTACACTTATGATGTAGAGAAAAGTCAGAATTTAACCACATTGGCTAATTTTGGTTTATCTTAGTTCAGTTTTGTTTTGTTTGTTTCTGTAAGAACAGCTTTTAAATTTACTGTCTGATTCTGTGGGGTTTTTGTGTTCAGCAAAACCTCATTGGTTTATCCTGTGTACTCCTGGAATTAGTCAACTTGCCTGTGAGGTTTGGCCTCTGTAGGCAGTATTGTTACTTAGTCCATTCTTCTATCAGAAAGCTTCAGTCTTACTGTGTATCCCAAGAGTATGGTTACCCCTAAAGCTCAAGGATTTACTCAGTATTTCACATACTGAAGAAGGTAAGAATAATTCAGTTGCTGATAGCCCTGTTCAGAAGGGGGAAATGTGTCCATGTGTCCACTGTAACAAATCATCAGTTAGTCTTGAGGCGTTTGGAACAGCAGGGGCTCAGTGAAGACATGTCGTGGGCCAGCTGGTTTTGTTCAACTCTAGTCTCGTACAGCTAGTTCAAAGGTATGCTGCAGGAGCACTTAATACAAGGAAAAATTCATGAGGTTATTAGACACAAATACCTGGCCTGTTTTGGGAAGCCCTGTGGTCTCCTGACCACAGCACGCAGGAATTGGAATGAATTCCTGTTCTCCTTTGCCTCGTTTACTGCTCTGCTGCCAACTGTCAGAGACTGATAAAGGTCTCCAGTCTGCCCCTGTACCATCATTTTTATTAAACCCATCCCACGGTAACACTTCTAATGACCACAGAGTGTTTCCAGATGTTTTTTCCAGATGCTTGGCTCTCCAAACTCAACCACCACCATGGAGTGCGAGATGACTGGCAGTGTGTGCAGAGCTGAGTGTGTGTTGCTATGTCTGTGCACAGCTGACAGAATAAACCAACCTTGAAGTTCACTGGCCACTTCTGTTTCAGTGGAATCACTGAGAAAGAGCTGGTCAGGAACAAAGGCAAAGTCTATGTGATGCTCAGAGAACAATGAGGCTTAGAAATCTATCTTGAGAAACATTTCATGCAAAAAGCGTTCTAGAAATTGTATGTATAGTGAAAGGGACAGACTGATCTTGTGCCCTTTTAAAAATGCATGATAATTTTCTAAAAATTGTCAACTCACCTTAAGTATATTGTGCAGTTAATGGCCTGGTGCTGTCTGCTGACTTTTGGCTTACGTAGCAGTTGATTTTTAGCATTTAAATGTCTTGCACTTTTGTGGGATTGATCTTTTTGCCTATTAAGCTAGTCTTCAAACAGGACTGTTAATAAAAAATTCTTTCAATCTCCTGCTACTATAGAAACAGTCCCTTGTAAATGCTAACATTGAGCTTCAGTGAAGAAGTAACTTTAGTCAGCAAAACTATAAAAATGCCCTTTTGAAAGGACAGACCACACCTTATCTTTGATGGCAACTTAATACATTCCCTCTGAATTATTTGCCTCTGTCAAAGCAAAATTAAATCTTTGGAGGTGAAATTCAGTGCTAACTTCAGAATCTTTCAATTTCCTTCTTCTACTCTCTGAAAAACATGCATGTTTGTATTGTTTTAAATATCTTGTGAAGGCTAGAAGTGATCACTTCAGATGATAGAATCACATCTGCCCTAATTTCTGGTTTAATATCTGGGATCCTCTCTCTGAATAGTACTGTTCCTGTCACACTTCTGTGCTCCTGTGTCATGGTCTGAATTTTTTTTATTATTAATTCCTAATGGTACAGGCGCACATCTCTTAAGCCAAGCTAAAAAATACCCAGCTACAATGACTGAACAACAAATCCTATTGCGTGCAACTTCCATATTTAATGCATCTCTGAAGGTCAGGAGGAACAGCTGCCTGTTGTCTTGCTGTTCCTGCTCTCTCTCATCAAGGTTACCTTATTTTTGAACCCTGCTTGTTACCTTAGCAATCCTTCTGAAACAGACAGTGTGATCTGGAAATTCATTAGATTCTTGACTATTTCTATCCTAAACCTATAAGGTCTTTCGCTTAATAGAGATGGTAAAGAGGGTGAAGGGACTTCATTGTTAACCATGGTTAGGAGAGGAATTTGTCAGTAAAACATGCTGTACGTATTGCAGCAGTGCTGGGCAGCCTCACATCAGCACTAGATGCTCTAGATACTGTATAAAGGTACAGTAGTTTTTCAAAGCATAAAAAAACACAATAAAGGGAAGAAGAAATAATGTATATGAATGGATTATGGTTTTACTGACACGCACCTTTGATGTGTTAAAGATGATGTAAAAGGTAGAAGTGGAAAAAGTCTTCCCCCACACCTTTTCTGCAGGCTCACAGGCCATTGCACAGCTCCCAGGCTTTTCTGAAATGAGTAGAACTCCAAATGAAGCCACAGCTTCCAACACAAAAGCAGGACTGGTGCTGTAATGTTTGATACGGGCTCTTGTGTGGGCGGCTCTCTGAACCAGTCACACTCACTGCCTTTAGTCATTGTTCAGGAGCTTTGTGAAACATCTGAACTGGAGCTCCAGAACGAGTAATGGGAGCTTGCTGGGAGCAAAGTTATTTGTTGTTATTTAGAATTTGTGGCTTTAATGTTTATTACTGCTGCATCTGGGTGTTCCCATTGTCCTGAATGCAGATAGCCTACCATGAACTAAGTCCTGATTAAACTGAGGTATTGCTGTTGGAGAAAACAGAACAATACTCTTAAATACTTCTCCCTCAAAATCTGGGCCTCTTGATTTGTTTCTTGGTAACATGTATTAATATCCTCTCCTGGTTAGTCTTTAATGTGGGTTTTATTTATGATATCTATTGTAATCTGCAACAGTGACCTCTCATAATATCATCCATAAAATATTATGAATATAATTTTGAGTGTAATTCTAGAAATCTCATAGTTGTCTATAGCATCACTGAGGGACTGACCAAACATGGCATATTCAGTTTACATTGGGGACACCTGGATAAAAATTTGATGCTGCAACTTAAAAGTGCTGAAGAGAAATCATATTTGCCTTATGCTGAATGTCAGTAGAAGTACTCACCTCTTGCTGGTCTCTCTTTTCCATCTGAACATCACCTAGACAGTCATAGGATGGACTCTGAAGTCAGTGGGAGTTTTCTGTGAATTTCAGAGGTGTCAAGATTCTCTGATAGTCTTGCCTTCTAAAAATTACATATGTATTTGTGTGTGTGTTTGTTCACATGTAGGATTTCAGAGTAGTCAAGATTTTCACTGATAATGTTTGCTTCCAAAAATTGCATGTATTTTCTTGTGTGGATGTGTTTGTGTGTGGCTTTTCAGCACCACGGGGTTTGTTTTAGATGAAGGATATGTTCCATGCTTGGGCTGTTCTTTTCCTGTTTAGCTTTCTGCAGCAACTGCCTCAGTGCTCCTGTGTCTGCCTGTCCTGAGAGTTTGAGAACGAGGACCATGAGCATATTTCTACCTCTCTGGGCATCACTTAAAGCCCATTATCCTGAGGATGGATTGTATCATTGATAGCTAAAGTTCTTAACAGAAAAAAAGGAAGAATGTTCTTTTTGTGTATAGGCAAGGCTAAATTTGATCATTAGACCTAATGTTCATAAGAAGGGCTATGAGATGTTTTTGTTGTGGCAACACAGTGCTCTGGATTGTGGATGTGCTTCCAAGACTTTCTGGACTGCAGCCTAGCTACATTGTGTGGGAGCTTTCCCACAGGACACGTTGGTGCTGCAGCACAGGCGACGCACCTCTGGTAATGTCATAGCCCTCTCCTGGGAGGAGGGATCAGTGGGATGGAATTGTTGCTCAGTATTGGCAGATGTTATCTCACTGCTATGAAACACTAATCAGCTTACCAGAAGGCTCTGGTTTCTCAGCCCTCAGCCCACAGCTGTGGGGAGCAAGGAGAAGTAATCTGATTGAATTGGAAATGCAGGCTTGACTTTGCTTCTCGTGTCGCCTCTTGAGCCATAATAAAGGGAGAAGCACTCGGGAAGCAGGAGCATCTCATTTAATTTGTGCAGTGTCAGGGGAATGGTGTCCATTTCCCAGCTGGTTGCATATAACGTGGCACCTCAGAGCCAGCTGTTTTGAGGGATGTGTCACTGCTGTTCACGGGTCACAGGCAGGGTGGGTGAAAAGATGGACTGCTAGCAAGCAAGGCAATTTCTCGTTTCAGAGGCTAGTTTAATGTATTGGAGCGAGAAATGAGCTAGGTTCTGTGTTTTGCCTACCCCCTGCTAATGCTGCTAGTGCACTAAGATGACTTCTGTGTTTGTGTCCTTGAGAATAAAAGAAAGTTCTGCCAGAGTGTTTTGGGAGATGATGACAATTCAGAGGTTTTACAAAATTGGGCATTGGGAAAGCTTAAAAAACTGGGGGCTTTTGCTCCAGTGAGTGCTGGTGCATACATCTGTTTCAGTAAGTGTCTTCCAAATGTGCAAGTACTGTTTCTTAATGGCTGAGTGAAATAAAAGCTCTTGAAGCTTTAAAATGCAATTTGTAATGGGCTGGTGCAAAAATGGCAGTTTTTGCTCATGGATCTTTCACCAGAAGCAGGTGGCATGGAGCTGCTTCAGTAGCACAAGTTAACTGCAGCAGTGTTAGGAAATGAACGGGGTTCTGTTTTCCTCATGTGATCCCATAAATAGAATTCTTGTTTAAAACCTATTAAAGATAAAGGTACTTGAGCTGGGCCAGTTGGTATCTCAGCCAGTGGGATTTTATTACTGCTAGTGATGTGCCATAATGGAGAAAACAAACTGAATTTGTAGGACAAGGATATATGCAGGGTCCTTGCTTCTAACTGTTCATAGACATCTGGTTTGGAAGCACAAGAGATGGAATACAGAACCTTTCTGTGTTGGATTTTTAGTCATCTTTTTGAACAAAGCCAAGTTTTTAAAAGATGCCCATAAAAGGTTAATGTGTTTCAGGGCATAAAGATTGCCCTTTATTTACTTGTATGGGATTTTTTTTTGCCATTTATTTTCCATCCCTTTTTAAGTGTTTTAACAAGCAGATTTAACCCCATACCACATTGTTCTCTGTTTCCAGACATGAATAAAGTGAGCAGTCCCACGTAACACGCTGATGGCATTCTGTGCTGCGTCGGGATCAATAAGTCAAGAAGGTGTGATGCCTAGGAATCTCCTGGTGGATTCTCCTGAAATGGCATCTGAAATCTCTCCAGAGCACACACATGGGAGCATGGAAAGGGCTGGCAGTGTGGAGACTCATGGCAGCCAAGCTAGATGCAGAAATCTTGCCTTGGTAAGTGTTTAATGAGCCTTGCACTTAGTGATACAGATTACATTTATAGCTCTGTCCACAGCACGCGGGTTTTGTTTTATTAAGATTGATTTTTGCCATTTCTTATCCTAAGTGGTTGCTGGTGTTGTCTCGGTTGTTAAACTCCAAGGCCAGAAATAACTTCTCAGCTTTGGTGTTCTGGTCTGATTGTCTCTGAGAGCTTGGAGAGTGCTTCTCTCCAGCCTGTCCTCCCAGAGAATCAGGAATGTCAGTAAGGGCTGCTCTGCCCTCTTTTCTTAAATAGCTCATAAAGAAACTTAAGGATAGTGGTTGTTCTACACACTGCTTTTTGCTTAATCTCTTTGTTGACACTCCTGAATAAAGGTCTCAGTTTATTCCACCTTAATTAGATGAGTAACAAACATGTCACCATCAACAAAGCCATGCTTGCATTAGTGAGTATGAGTGTGTGGCCACTTAAATCGTGAGTGAGTAACTGAGGGAGTAGGATGCACTTCTGCATTTTTCCCAATTAACAAGGTGAATCAGGCAATGAACTCAACAGTAGTACACTTCGTACTGTGACAGGCTAAGCCTAGAAAGCAGGTATGGTTCCTTCCATATTTTTTTAATCATCCCAACCATTTCAAAAGCATCCATTTTTAATTGAGGGATGAGCACTCTGGTGAATATGCTTGCCCTAAGTGGAAATCTAAATCTCTGTCTTGCCTTAAACATGGAATTAGGCTTTCTGTCTCTTTCCCTCTGCCCTCCCTGATAGTTTCCTTTTAATGTAGTAATTTTCTGTGAAAGAGTAAGTGGCAAAACCTGTATTTATCTGTGTACCTCAGACACACGCATGATTTTTGTGCTACTTTGTGAGCTTTCTAGCACCTGGAGGCAATTGGAATGCAGTTCCTTTTTTTGTTGTTTCTACTGAAAATACTTTCTCTTAATATGACGCTGTATCCTTCAGCTTGTGTTGCTAGTTAAAACACAAAACAAGGATGATGAAATTTTGTTCCTTAACTGTTTATGATCTGTTCTAGAAAAAAGTTGTGAAGGGTCAGGATGGGGGAGGTTAAGTGCATCATTTGGACTCAGGAAATTAGTATATGTTGTTTATTTTATGAAAGCTGGTTGAATTTTAGAGAATTATGGTGAAAGTAGTACTTTGCTAGGGAATTACAACTTAATTTTACACAGAATTGCAAGTTGATTTGCTTATTACTCTACCACTAGTTTCCAGGTTAACACAGTAATAGTCAATCATGTTTCCTTGGGTTTTATTCTTAGCTGCAGTAGCAGGCATGAGTCTAGGCATTTGAAAAAATCAGTATTGAATAACAAAGTTATGTATAAATCAATCTGTTTGTACAATCTCATCCCAGGTCTCCTGTGTCAGAAAATGACGTGAATTCCCTCGGTCCAGCTAGATCCTGCCATGTGATAAACCATATGATGATGCATCAGCTAGAATTGGAATCCCTTCCTACTCTGTAATGCAGTAATTTATAGATGGAGTAAAAGCTGGCTGCAGGCTTAGGCAATTCCCATCAGACCTGTGAATTAGCAGTTCACAGAGCCTTGGTTTGTCTTGAGTTTGTGCATGATGACAGTGAATTGTGTACCAACAAATTTAGTTGTGATGCCACAGATCCCCTTCCATGATTTTTCTTCCAGCAGTGTAGTAGGTGACATGTCCAATAAGGCTGACAACATTCGTGTGTGGTGTAACAGGTTAGACAATATAACCTCTTCTCAGTGCAGGCATAATTCCAGTTTCTGAATTTGAGGAGGGGTCTGTGTTAAACTGAACAATGAAGGAAAGTCTGCCTATTCTGCCTAATTGCTGGAACATGCTGCTAGAGACTTTATATTCTTGCTTCATTAGTTTTGTTATAAAAATTCAGATGCCGAAGTTTTGATGGCCTAATTAGAAGAAAGGGGTAGATAACTTGGTGTAGATAAAGAATTCCTATTACGCTGGTTCTGAGAAAGGAGAGGGATGTATTTTCAGGCACACTGGACCCTGAAACAGAAGCAAGAGCTATCTACCTCTTCATTTATCACTTTCCTGGGTCTGTTCACCTAGAGGCATGGCAAGAAAGGTCAGGGTTGGCTTTGATATTTTGGGTTTTTGTAATGACATTGCAAAGGAAAGAAATGTGACAGTGCTTCTTATGATAGGTCTGTACTGCTGCAGGTTTCTTCCTACTTGATTGTAAAAAGCCAGGCTCTAAAGCTTCTCGGTGTCAAACTGCATTAGTCACTAAACATAACCTTTGTATTGCATCTGTGGAATTCAAACAAACCCAGGGATGTGATAATAGGGACAAACACTTGGACTGGCTTTAGCCTTTGCTGACTGCTCACAGCTGGTTTGGCTGACTTCTGGCTGGTCCTGCATCCTGTGTGTCTGTGATGGCATTGCTTGCTGGGAACTGGTTGTCAGTTTAGGAATTACTAGGAGATGGACATCAATTGCCATGTGCTAAAAAGGTCTTAAAATTCTGTGTGTGGGATCTTTTCCAGTCAGCTGTTGTCACTTCAGTTTAATTTTGCCAGATTTCTCAGCTTCTCTTACCTACGTAGTGATGCTTTGAATTAATCTTTGACAACTGCGGGCCTTTAAGCCAAATTTATTTTTTTACATGGAAAGCAAGATGCTGCCTTGATTTTAGGAGTATTTCCATAGATGTTCAGGTCTGGATTTATTCTGCCAAATCTGTCATAGCTGGTTGAGTTGAGATGGGAGGAATGTATGCCTTGATAGATTCATCTCACATGAATGTTAGTAACCATAAAGGCTGTTATATATGATGGCATTAATTTGCACATATATTTTGGTTTCTTTGTTAAAAAGAGGTATCCATACATCTGCTTGAGAGACGTGTATTTTCTCAATACATGGAAATGGTTGCATTTAGCCAAGGGTGAGGGCAAACAAAAACACTCTGTTCTTGGCAAATCTAGCTTCCAAAACCCAGTCTGTAATGACACTGCCTGACATGTGGTATAAGAATTAACTTGCCATGAAATACAATTGCAGCAATTTAAGGACACTTAATTTGAAGATAAAACTAGGTCTTGTGGGTTTTTTGAAGCAATTTGTCTTGTTCTACTGTCTGAATAGGCACAGACCAGCTTCTTAAAGCCAATCCTCCTTTCAGTGCTTCTCTCTGATAATTGGACAGGGCATCTATTCTCAGCCATGAGTAACTGCTTTAGTTTCTAATTGTGAATAATGTGCTAGGACAATTGTGCTACCTGTGAAAACCATGGCAGAGGTGCTGGTTGTACCTGAAGTGAGCTGTGCTAATTGGAACTGCACTAATAATAAGCTGTGTCAGTGCCTTGGATCTGTTGCTACAACTTCAGTACTTTGCCTTCTGTATCTGAACATGTCTTACTGAGTCATAGCTTTGAGGAATGGTGAGTTCTTATTATTCTTGGTAGATCATACTGTGTTTTATACTTTATTTTTTGCCTTTGGATCAGACAGATCCTTGGTTAATGCCATAATCCCACAGTTCACTACCACTCTTTGGGGCAGTGGTGACCTCTAGAATTTGTTCAAGTGACTATTTCATTTGATCACTAATCACATGGCTTAAATTGGGAGAGGCCATGACTCTGAAAAGGAGATTTTGTTTGTTCTGATTGTTATTTCTTCAAACAAGCTTCCTCTCTGGCTCTAACAAGACTTCATAGCCAGTCACTGAAGATGGTTTGTCACTCCTGGATCCCTTGTATAGTACAGGTGACCTTCTGAACATTGATTACACAGACATGAGGAGCAACTCTGCTGTGGGTAGTCTGAGCTGGCTCAGTCTTTTGTTTCACACACTCAGCCATTTAAATCAGGGGTGTCCTGGTTGTTTTGTAGTTA
The DNA here is from genome assembly GCA_018697195.1 of Certhia americana. Taxonomy (NCBI): domain Eukaryota; kingdom Metazoa; phylum Chordata; class Aves; order Passeriformes; family Certhiidae; genus Certhia; species Certhia americana. The sequence goes on from CM031879.1 coordinate 4,434,933, forward strand.
TGGTGTATCTTGTAGCCTAAGAATTCATTGTTATGATCCTTATCCTGTTTTGGATTGGTACAGATAATTCAGATACAACAGGCCTAAGTCACCATGTTGATATCTCTTTACCTCAACCTTCTTGAAGAGAATCCAGTGTGGATTTAGGGATTCTGGAAAAGGACAGATCATGTATCTGTTAGCCTGCTGCCACCTTTTTTTTCTCACGATTTGAATAAGTCTTGTGATGATGAGCTGCACTTCAGGTACATTCAATGGAAAGTCCTGAGAGAGACTCCCTTCATAAAATTAATGTGTTTTTCTCCCTTGACACTGATACTCCACAGGCTTTTCTGTACTACAAGACCTTTCACCGTGTCCAAGCACTTTGCCAAATAACAAATGCACAAAAAATGAGAAGAATTTTTGACTGTTTGCTTTGTATGGATAAGCTGCCTTTGGGCAGGTAGAAGCTGTTCCTTACAGGGTGTGGAGGGAGCTATGCTATGCTTCATCCACTTTAAACTGACATTAGTATGACCTGGAAGCAGTGTGCCTTGGAAAAATAAGAGCCTGATTCCTAGCAAGGAATGATCTTGCTGTAAAATGTGCTAGTGAGAATATAGATCCTGAAGGCAATTTGGGCTCTATGCACAAACTGTATCATTGCGCTTCAAAGCAGGATCTGGTAGATAGAGATTATTCCAGCAGGTGGGCAAATCTGCTTTTTAAACCATGCTGAGAAGCATTCCTGAACTTCCAGAGTGTTTTCTTTGAATATTCCACTGCTTTTCACTGAATACTTGCTTTAAAGTTTCTGTAATGTGAAGGCTAACTTCTACTTGTCTCACATTCAGTGAACGTAGAGATTTGTTGTGATTATATGGGTGGTCCACTTTTAATATATTAAAATACAGGGAATCAGGGCTGCATCTGCCAACCAACCATTCATTCTCCCCTGTTTTAAATGGAACATGCTCCATTATTTCAGCCTTCCTGTGCAGCTAAGCTTGCAGCACTCTGTGCTTTCTTCTGGACCCTGTCCAGCTTGGCTGCATCCTTTCCAAAGTTCAGCAACTGAACCTGAACTCTGTGTTCTGAGTGAGGATGTGCTGTCATGTCATCACCCTGGTTAATATATCCCAGAATGAGACCTGCATCCCTGAACAGCAGGTTTTTTCCCTCTTTTTGACACTTAAACTGACAGAATCACAGATTGTGCAGTATCTTGCAGTAACTTCATCTCAGCATCATTTTTTTCACTCATCTGTGAGTTCCTATTTGGGGGCCACGTCATAAAGGTTTCAAATCAAGGTATGTGACATCTTGTGCTTGTATCTATTGGTCAAGTCAATAACCCTCACGTGAAAAATTAGCTTGGTGTGAAATTTTTTTGATTCTTTAATGAAAATAATTTCGTGGCTTTTGCCTGAAATGTCTCCCTATTTTTCTTAATGTTTTTCTAGCACAGTTGCTTTTTCCCTTTAATTTCTATAGGCTGATCCGCCAAGTTTTGTATATCAAAGAGATGTCTTCAGATTTTAAGTAGATATTCAGCTTGTTTTCTTTAAAAGTACGTTAGGAGTAATTTAGTCAGTTTATGATTTTAGTTCATCTAGTTTATCTTTTAAGTACTTGCAGATAATTTGTTTCCTCACTTAGGACCTATTGATTATATGCTTTGCTGCCTCTTATGAAGCACACGGGTACAATTATGCTCGTAAACTGAAGAAAACAACACTCAATATTATAGTCTTCTTCACCAAATGAAATGGTATTATTAAAACCATCAGATAGTGGGTTGTAGAGGAAGCACTTTTTGACACAGCACACAATTACACTCTGGAACTCCCTGCCACAGAATGCTGTGAATGCCAGTCATTTCCTTGGCTCAAACAATAAGACGAATTCATGCTAGAAAAGCTCATTAAGGGCTGTTAAATACACAGATGCCGATGCATCTGGGAAGTCTTTAAGCCGTGTATTGCGGGAAACTGGAAGGACTTAGGGGAGGAAAAAATGTATCCATCCAAAATACAGCAACACCTCCCCCCAAACTCTCTCCCTAGCCCTGTGTGTTCATAGCTGCTGAAGGCTACTGAGCTAAATGGGCTTTTTGGTCTGATGCTGTGTAGTAGTTCTTGTTCTTAGCTGTAATTCACTTGCTTCCAGCTTCAGTAACGCAGCAGTACAATCTATTCCTTTTCCCTTTCCTGTAAAGCTAGTCAGAGATACTTGACTTCTCCTGTGCTAAAGCTTTTATAAGTGTTCTGATGCAGTTCCTGCACGCAGGCCTTTCCTTTTCAGCCCTTCTAACAAGTAGAAGTGCCTTGTTATTAACTGACTATGGCCCAAGTGGTGCTACACTGGCCTTTGTACTACAGATCAGAATAGTTTGCTCCCTTCATGGTTCTTTTGAGAAGCATCCAGTCACTTCTTTCCCATGGAATTGTGCCTGTTAATTCTTCAGTGCTGTCAAGTGATTGATAAATCAGTTGAAACTGGTATTTTCCTGGTATTTTGCTAATTGAAGTTTGGTTCCATAGCAGGTTTACAAGATTTTTTTAAGCACTGTAGATGTCTTGGGATTTCCTGTGGTGTGCTGTTTCTGTCAAAGCTGTGCCGGTCGTAGGGTTTTAGATGTGGATGTGATCAGAATTTCTTCAGATGTGTATGAAAAATTGTGGGCCTTTGGATATTATGTCATTATTATGAACAGGTAGGAAAGGAATCAATGAACTTTTTCTATGAACTAGATTCTAGTCTTTTTTTCTTTCTTTTTTTTTTTTTTTTTTTTTCCCCCTCTTTTATACCAAACACTGTTTGGCATAAGCAGGAAATGTTTAGCTGCACAGAGATCTAAAATATTAATGCCAGCTGAGCGTACTCAGCTATTTCAGCTGTTTGCATCCCAAATTTCTTCTGTCCAAGCAGTCTTTTTAATCCTTCTAATTTAATGTAATTTTAAGATGAGGCACAATATTCAAGTTTCAAATTCAGGCTGTCTTTTGACAGTAGTTTTAAAGCTTTTAGTATTAGGCCTATGTGAGATTTTGTTTAGGGAGTTGTGTTTGTGGATCAAGAGTAGGGAGTAGATGGAAACTATGAGGTGAATAACTCAAGTAGCTGAAAAGACTTTTCTTTGACTATTAAAAAACACAGATTCATCAAGAAAAAAGGAGGCCTGGAAAACCAGCCTGGAAAGAATATGAACTGTTCCAGTACTTGGAATATTTGGAAAATGAACTAATTGCAAATAGACTTGGTAGCCTTAGTTAAAACTGGCACCCTTTAAGTTACAAAAATTCCTCCCATCTTTCTGAAGGCTTTACTATAATACAAGTAATCCAGGTGGGAATAAAGCAAGTCACTTCTTGCTTTACATCTCTGAGCTCCTTTGGCTTGACCAGCCTGAGTAGGTTTTTTTTCCACTGTGATTGTGTGTCTAAAATGGGATTGTTTCCTTGGCTGGCAAACTGAAACATGCCTTGCCTGAGGGAGTTTCTATCCAGACTGGATGCCTTGCATCTCAGTACAGTGGCCTGACCTAACACTGCCTATTCTCCAGAGCTGTTGGTTTAGTTGGGGGTTTTTTTGGGTTTTTTTGGGGTTTTTTGGTTTTTTTTTTCTGATGGAATGTGACATTGATCATCTTGAAGGGAAACTGCATGAGGAAACAGATCGAAGTGCTAACAGTCATGAAGTTGGCCTTTCACATCTTGGTATGCTATTTATTGCAAATATGTTTGTAAAGGGATGGTTACTCAATTTAGATCCTTTACCTAAAAGGACCCTGCTCATTTCAGCAAGATCTATGATGGACAGTTAAATCAGGCAAAGCTCTCCTGCAAGTCTTACCTGGCATGGAAAAATGTTCAGTCTTGCAGCACAGAAAAAGGATGGAAGGAAGTGCTTTTGGAAGTCTTTGCTTCCTTGCTTTATTCTTTGCTCCGTTCTTGATCAAACAAGTTAAGCACATGTGGGACCAGTTTTTTTAGTTGCACAGAGTAATTCCTGTACCATGCTCTGGATTTGTTGCCACTATGAACTTCTTAAACACAACCCCCTCTTCTTTTCCTTTGCCGGTGGTAAGTCTGGCTCTAGCAATGAGCTCACCCTCAAGAAAAGGTTCTTGGGCTCCTGTTCAGCTCCAGCTCAGGGCTACCCAACAAGGGCTCCTTTCCTGTCATTCTCTCGCCCACTAGACATAGCAGCCCTATGAGTATTTGGGCGGGGAAGGAAGGAGATTGCAACATCCATTAAGGGAAAAAAACACACACAAGAAAAAAAAAAACCAACCAAAAAGCAGCAAAAAGGAAGGCTTGTCTGTCTCTTGCTTTTCAAGTGCAGCTGTAAAACTTTCCTTGGCCTTTGAAAACTGACATGTGGTGGGTGTGAGCTCTGGACTACGTCAGCCTTTGAAGTTCATCTTTTCAACCAGCAGTGGCAAATGGCATCTAAATTTTAGCTTTTGTAGCAGTTTTGCTGCAAGCTGGAATATGTTACTTATTCTGACAGTACACTGTGGATAGTAAGACTTAAGTTAGAAATAAACACACCTCTGTACATCTTTCCCACCCATCGAATGTTCTATTGGCTACACAGGCAAAGGCAGCTAAGAGCCTTAAAACATTTATTTTCTCATCTGTAGCATTCTGAGTGTTTGGAGATCAACTCTCACTGGGTACAATGCAGCACATTATATTTCTTAATCTATAGGCATTACTTTGCTACAGAGCTACGTTGTTCTTATTTCTAATGCTGAGAATGGGGATAAAAGCTTTGTTTGTGCAAGGAGTTAACAGGTAGAGCTGCACACAGGTTTTTTAGTCTAATCTAATGTAAGATGATCTGAACAGGCATGGTGAGTTTGAAGCAAGTTGTGCTGCCCTAGCAAGAACGTGCTACCTCTTGGATATTTGTAGTGCATACCTTTATGTATTTGCCTAAATTCTCCCAGCCCTCCACTGAGAAATAGCCTTCTTACTCTGTCTGCACATGCAGTGAAGTGTCCTTGGTGCTTCTTGTTGAGTTTCTGACAGCAAGGTTTCCAGCATATGCTTGGCAGGGGAGAAATTCAATCCAGAAAAGGGAAACCCTCACTTTTCAACAATATATACTTGCATTCCAGAACTTACAAGGTCTCTTGGGAAATGTCTTTCCTGTATGCACTGTCTTAATGCAGTACCTTTCTTAATCATTCTTTGTCATCTCCAAGCTTCTGGAAAAGTGAGTGTTTCCCAGGGTGGAGGGAAAAGGGTTAGTGTATTGCTGCCCAGCTTCACATAGTGATAATGTGTTAATCAAGTTAATTAAGGGCAGTGACTCAGAGAAAATGAAGACTGGATAATCCAAGCGATTATTTATCACTTTTGTGGTCTATAGGATTATTTCCTTCTGAAGAAAATAGCCTAAGGCACTATACTGCTAGGGAACAAGTCTTCATATTTATTCTTGGGTTTTCCTTTCTGTAACTCAAAGTTAAAATCTTTAGAAGCCTTCTCCCTCCTTACTATTACCTCTTTATATTATCTTATGGACCTCTGGATAATTTATGGTTTGTAGTGGCAGAGACACTTCTCAGCTCAAGTTTTGTCCCTAGAAACAAAGTCACCCTTTGGACTTGAGCAAAAAGGGAGTCCACCCGTTTCTGGGACAGTCCTGAGTGCACCCTTTCCCTCCCATGTTGCTCCCCAAGCCTTGTCCCTGAACCTGACACAGAATAGTTTGCCCTAGTTTGGAATCAGAGGAACCCATCTTAACCCTTGCAAAGGCACAGGTGAGTGTAGGGCCTCTTTTTTTTTTTTTTTCTTTTTTTTCCCTTTTCTTTTTCAGTAGCTCTTATGGCTTTTATGATTTTTAGTAGTTTCTTCTGTACAAATCAAATGAAGACTTCTTTGCTAAACTAAATGATATAATAACAATTGCTGCTCTTCTGGTTTTTAATTTTTTTTTTGTCCTCTGGCATTGTAATATCTAAATGTCTCTTCAGGAAGGTGTCAATCTTTCTGTTTTTCTTTTTTTCCCATAGGATGATGAAAGTTTGAAATACTTAACTCATGAAGAACAGGATGTTCTCATGTTCTTTGAGGAAACCATAGATGCCTTAGAAGATGACTTGGAGGAGATGGCCCTACGTGACAGTGGCATCCACTGTCAGTCCCCAAGGTCAACAGAAGAAAATGTGTCCAGTCATTCAGAGACTGAAGATATCATTGACTTAGTGCAGTCAACACCTGAGAGCAGTGACCATGAAGGCCCTGCCAGCACAGTTACAGAACCAGGTAGTTGTGCTTTTTCCAAGTGTGGGTTTTCCCTTTGATCCAGCCCTGGCTTATTCCAGTTCTCTGTAGAAGCAGCTAAAGAAGTTCTGTACCTTCCTTACTACCTCAAGACAAATTTGTTACTCATCAGGGGCTCTAAGGACTGTGATTTTAATTGCCTTGGGGTTTTTGAAATTCGTGCTGCTACTGTAGCTTTATTTTAATTTTTCCTTTTCCTTCAGGGGGTCATGTATCTGAAGTTGTTGGTTTGCTATCTCAGTCCCCTGCCCAGAGACTGAGTCGTCACTGTTGTGCACAGTCATTGCAACAAGGCAGACTGTGTTCACCAGCCTGTTCATGCTCTGCTCTTCAAGACTTTTTAAGATTTTCTCTAAGAGTTTAGAGATAGCAGATTGTTTTTGGTGTTACTCTGTGTGGGACTGAAAGGCACACGATCCTGTCAGTGAATTTGTGACAAGATAGCATATGGCATGTTGTTTTTGTCACCCTGTTGTGTGTGTTCTCTCTGTGTTTGGACAATGATTCTATCAGCTAGTACACACAGTAGGACGTAATGTGTCCTCTCCTGGCTGTTTTAATAAAAAATAAGAACTGCAAAACTCTTATGAAAGAGCAGCCATTGAAGCACGGTGATGCAACACGCAGACTGTGAGTGAAAGGCAGAGAGGGCTGTGATAGGGACACGTTGTAAATGTGGTGATTTGAGCTTTAGCATTGCCTATGAGATGCCATTGCTGGGACTTCAGTTATAGTTTCTTCTGGCTACATGGGCTGAGGTTTAGTTAGAAAGGTAAAGGTAGGGAGAGGGGAGAAATGCTGCTAAAAAAAGCATTCTACTTGCATTCTACTCAGTGTGAAGATTTGACACATCTCTGCTGCTTTGTCTTTTAGTGTCGGATGCCACTCAGAGAGCAGAGAGCCCTCAGCCAGCTGTACCTGCTCACCTTCCCCCACAGCCCCCTGCACCACCACCAACAGTGTCTGAGACACTTCCTCTTCCTCCTCCACTGCCCCCTCCAGTGCAGCATCCAAAGTTGCTCCGTTCCATCCCCACTCCTCTCATCATGGCCCAGAAGATCTCTGAGCAGCAGCTGGAGAACCGGGCGCGCTTCCCTGGCGCCCTCAAGGAAGGGAATTCCGACAGGAAGAAAGCCCCGGTAGCCAACGGTGATTATTCCACAGCACCCAAGCACCCTCCTGCCCCCGCCCCCAAACTGCACCGGTTCCCAAGCAACATCAACATTACAAATGTCAGTGGCAAGGAATTCAGTGAGACGATTTCCAAAGCAGCGGTTAATGTCCAGGAGCGGCGGGCTCAGGTGCTGGCCAACATCAACGGGGGAGCTCTTCTGGCAGCTGAACTGGAGGAGAAGCTGCACAAAACCGATTTCTTGTCACGTAACAGAAGTTCTTCCTTACGGGATCTCTCCTCTGAGCAAACACGCTATGAAGCCCTGACAAAACTTGGCCTAGTTAAGGGAAAGCCAGCTCAGGACCAAGTGGACCATGCCCCAAGCACTCAGCAGCCTGATGTGCAGCCCAAGCAGTCAGAGGCTGTTACCAATGGATATCAAAACATCCATGAGATTTTAAAAAGTGAACCCAGCCCTTTCCTTCCTATGGGCAAAACTGTAACAATCAAACCAGAGGTGGCTCTTGCCACTAACAAAGTCAGCAGCACACAGCAGAACACAGAAAAAAGTTGTAATGATTATAAACAACCTAGTTTAAGCCTGGACATGAGGAGGAGGTCGGGTTCGCTGCCTAGACCTTCAGGATTTCGATCCCAAGGGATAACGGTGAAGTTTTCTGGACGTGGCTCAACTGAAGAAGCCAGGAGAGAGGCACTCCGGAAACTGGGACTGCTGAAAGAGACTGTGTAACTTGGATGGGAATGTTGTGGCAGTGGGGGGAAAGTCATAGCATGGCTTTGTGCTAGAAAAGTCCCAACAGGATTGGGATCAAGTGGATTGGAAGAAAAAAGGGGAAGTTCTCTGCTTCAGGCAAGCCAGGAAGGTATTAGACACTGTGGAATTGTGTTTATCCCAGAAGGACTGGCACCACACAGGGCCATGTACAGCAGTGGGGTTTGGCTCTCCTTCCTACAGAGATACTCATCTGTTGCTCTTTGTGACTAAGAGGAATTTTATTTAATTAATGCTGGACTGTAGCAGGCAGCATCTCGTTAATGAAGTGTACAGTGCAGTATTGTTGTACATAGCAAACTGAACAGCAAATCTTGCTTTTGCTCTTTCTGAAGCCAAAACAAAGAGCTCCATCTGTCCTGCCTACGTGTCTGTCTGTCCATGGGAGCTCGAGATAATGTCACAGCTGGAATTTCTGACAGTGTGACACCCTTCTGTGACTTTTTGTTGTCTGTGTTATCTGCCTTGGCTTCTTTCCCTGCCAGTGGTGGAGTCTTCTGCTCCCTCACTCAAAACTGTGCACAGGGTGGCTTCTGCTTTGATCTTCTCCTGGACAGAGCAGCCCAAGCTTTGAGTGGGTGATGGTCTCACTCTGCTACTGCACCTGGAGTCTGTCTCCCTTCCCTTCCCAGCCACCCCCTCCTCGGTCACACCCGAGTGACCCACCTGTGCAGGGAAAGGCACCAGGAAAGCCTCAAGGATATGCACTGAGCACCGGATTTTTGTGCTGACAGCCAAAGAGTCTCCTGACAATCTGTGACCCCAAGTGCTCTGTCCCAGGGAGGAGCTCACAGCAGAGGAGCCATAGGAACAAGTTAACTTTGTACCAACAGTGAGACCCATATGTCAAAAGTCTTCTCTTTTACATTGGGGTTCCTGGGAAGGAACTGCAACTTTTTGATCAGTAGCTGTACTACACAAATTATAAGTTCTGTTACTTCTAAAACTGTCATTTGGTCTTCCTGTAGTTTGACAGCCCTAATAATCCTCTGTTCACAGCCTTATTTGATTCTGCCCTGCCAATGCATAACAGAAGTTACAGCCAAAATTCTTGCAGGCTATGTGGAGTTTCAGGAGAGCTGCATGTAGGAGCACTTCATTCCTGAATGGTCCAAGTTGGTGGTATTTTGCCTTTGTTCAATAGACAAGCTGGTAAAGATGATCCCAAAATATATTTGTGTGTTAGTATGTTTTGGGTTTTTTTTATATTGCAAAGCTACCTTTCCACATTGAAACTTCTTCCCTTTTTGTATTACCTGAAAACATCAAGAATAGCCACTTTAAAATCAAATGCCAAACTCAAATTTTTTGTTGTTATTCCTTCATTTTGATTTCTCAGTGTTTTGGATTTTTTTTTCTAAAGGGAAAAACTGACTTATTCTCTGCACTTTCTAAAGCCTCGACCAACCCATTCCTTCTCTGAAGTAGCTGAGCAATAAACCTTGGAGAAGAGGAGGGGTGGCTACAGCAGAAACTGACACACCCTTTGGTGAGGAGTTCTGACATAACTGTGATAAACAAGTTTGTAGTTCTTGTGATAAAGTATTTCAAACTTGCTGAGCTGTACTTGTAAACGAAGCTGTCGTGAAGGAAAAACCTTTTGTGTCATTCTCAAACTGCCTCATAAGTTAAAGAGGGGTTTTTTTGTTTGTTTGGTTTTGTTTTGTTTTTTTTTTTAATTATCTGCTTGCTGCTTTAATTTTTAATTGTGTTCTTACGGTATCTGGCTGGTTCTGTTACGTAGTTATTCTTTTCAGCACTTTCACTGGGTAAAGTGATCATGTTCCTCAATGTGACAAGCTTGCTATACATAAGCAATCAGTAATTAAAATTTGTGGCCATTCCTGGGCTGGCAGAGCACTTGGGCATGCACAATCAAACGTGAGAGGTGTTGCTGAAACAAAAATGGCTTTTTTGCCATTTGCTGCATTTTTGCTGCAAGTAAAGCACAGGCTTGTTCTGCTGGGCTCTGAGTCTGTAGTCCTAAATCAGAAAGACAAGGGAGCACAGAAAATACACCTAAGCACGTGCTGCAGTGCAGACTGGAATAGAGGCTGACATGTGGATGATGCATTATAATTTATTAACATAACCTGTAAGTAAATTTAAATGTTTCATGGCCTTTGTGCTTTTAAATCCTGGTAAAGCAAATTCTTCATTATGAATGTGAAGTGCGTATGAAGCAATCTCCACATCTAATCATTTCTTGCCAGCTCTTCTTTGAGTTGTTTACAGCTGAGAGTCCTTGCTAAGCAAACGGGGGGGAAAAAACCCTGACACTATCATTGAAATGCAGTCCACTTCAATAACTCTGTAATCTCATTCTACTTAAAAATACCCAGATATTTCATATCTAAAGTTGCTGTATGCTGAATTAGCTGGATCATGTTCTCTCATCCTTTGTGCAGGGCTGTGTCCTCAACTGGTGGGAAGTGAGAGTTAGATCTTCATGAGGTAAAGCAGTTTCTGCCCAGGGAGGACTTAGAACGAGGTATTCACTGTAGCCCTTCATCATAGCAGATAAATTCTTCTCTGTGCCTAAAACTGTAGTGAGTAAAGCCATGTACTAAATGAAGTTAAGTCTAGCTGCTAATAACCTGTATATAAATTTAGCTCTGTTTTGTGTATCTTGTTTTGTGTGTATATGTTGCTGTGATTTTACTTTCTTCCCCTTTGTGCTAGAGGTAACTGTCTTGCACAAATCTGATGAATCATCTATTAAACTAGAATAAACCCAATGAAATGATGGCTGATGGGAGGTGCCATTGTGTTCTTTGCCACCCAGTAGCATGACTCTTTCGTGGAGGAGGGAGGTGACTTTTTCTTAATAGCTAATGCTGATTTAATAACCTTTCATTTTGCAACTGTGGCTGTATGTAAGCCAGAGCCCAACCCTGTCATGGCAGGTGCTGAAGGAGGGACTAAAAAAATAAAAAAGGCTATGTCTGACAGGAGAGGTATAGTCTCACTGCTGGGCTTCAGCAGCTGTGATCAGGGTCCTTGCAGGAATGAAATTCATCCTGAAGTGTTTGAATTGGACAAAAACCCCTCTCTCACAATATCTTGCATTATTAAAATGACCTTTCCAAGAGGAATGTTTTAGATGTGAAAGAAGAATAACATCTTTGTTTCCAAGGTTGTTACCAGAAGTGAGTGTGGTCCTTCTGAATGTGGCAGTCTTCCTTGTTGCACAGGTCAAAGTTCCCTGTCAGAGAACATTCCTACCCATTCCTTCTACATCTGTTTGCTGCTTTGCTGTCTTTTGAAGAACAATTTCTATTTAAGTATTCAGGTGTTGTAGAGCATCTGTCCAAACATCATGTGTCATAAAAGAGAGAATAGAAATCACTCTAGAAAAAAGAACTACTTCCCATTTGCTTGAGCTACTTTTTTATCCCTGAGGCTGGATGTGGTGGTAGCCAAAAAGCAGCAGCAGGTGCAGCAGCCTTGTCTCCAAGCTTTCCAGGGCTGCCTCAGGGCTCAGCTACATGTCTCAGCCATGGCAGGTGGCCTTTTGTAATTGTGTCCAGCTCCAGCCTGGAGCCAAAGGGAGAGAATTTAACTTGGCTCAATCTGTAATGAAACTTAAAGGAGGTTCCAGTGCCTCACCCCTGCTGGAGGTGAAGCCTCACAGCTGCCCCAGCACCTGCAGCCTTTCAAGTGGCTGCAGCTTGGTGAAGAAGCTTTTGATGTTTTGGCTCCTCTTTTATACACACACATACAGAATTTGGTTTCTCCCTTTAGAATAGACAACTTCAAGAAAGTGTTATCCACAGAGGGATCAGGGAAGGCAGGAGGCTGAAGGGAGGAGCAACTTGGGCAGGGTTTCAGTGCTGTTTATGCCTCAGCAGAGAGTAACTTAGAGTTCTGCTGAAGCTCAAAGTGTTGTGTAGCTGAACCCACCAAAGTTGCAATCACAGCCCTTGCCTAGCTGGATACTCACCGTCCTTCCTGGCAGAGGGGGAGCCAGGCACACACAGCTCAGGCACAGCAGTACGTCTTCCAGTGGGATTGCTGTGGAATCAGCTACAAATGAAGAGCCTTGGAGCAGGGAGGCAGCACTGGGACAGCTCAGGGACAGCAGTGACCTATCCCAGGCACCCCTAGCTCCCTTTTCACTGGCCACTTTTCCAGCCATTCATCCCCCAGCCTGGAGAGGTCTGTGGGGTTGTCACCCAAGGGGAGGACCTGGCACTTGATGGTGTTGAACCTCATTCCCTTGCCCATGGATCCTGCCTGTCCCATTCTCTCTGCAGAGCCTTCCTGCTGATCAACACCCACCCAACTCCATGGCACCAGCAGACTCCCTTGTCCCCCCTGTCCAGTTCATCAATAATGATGGCAGCAGGGCTGGCCCCAGCACTGAGCCCTGGGGGACACCACAGTGACTGAATCCACCTGCGTCCAGCAGCAGTCCCCACCCCTGCAGGCAGGATTAACCCAGCCCTGGGCTGTCAGCTGTTACAGGAGAGTGATGTGGGAGATGGGTCACAGGCTGTGCTGAAGTGCAGGGAGCCACACCCCCAGCCCCAGCTGGGCCACAGAAGGGGATCAGGTTGGTCAGGCAGCACCTGCCTTTCACAAGCCCTGCTGGCTGGGCCTGATCCCGTGGTTGTCCTGCATGGAGCGTGATGGCACTGCTCCATGACCTCCTCTGGCACTGAGGTCAGGCTGACCTGTAGTTCCATGGACTTTGCTTCCAGCCCTTCTTGTAGAGAGGTGTCACATTTGCCAGTTTACAGCCCAGACCTTCCCACCTGGTGATGGAAGGGGGCTCGGGGAGCACTACCCTGGTTTCCACGAGTCCATGGAGTGGTGCGTGTCCAAGTGCTGTAGCAGCTCACTGTCACTGACCATTTCCCTTTGGATTATGAGGTCTTCCTTCTGCTCCCATCCTGGTCTCAGGAGCTGTGTACCCAAAGAACAACTGCTATTGCCATTATACACTGAGGCAAAGAGGGCAGGAAGTACCTCAGCCTTCTTCTCATCCTTTGTCTCTGTGTTTCCTCCTACATCCAATAAAGGATGTGAAGATTCTTCTCAGCCCTCCTGCTGTTGCTGATGTATTTATAAAACTTTTCTTTTTGGCTTTTACAGCAGTAGGCAGATTAAGTTCCAGTTAAGCTTTAGCTCTGCCTTACCCTGATACCCCTGAATTCCTTCTGAGCTACCTGCCCCTTCTTCCAAAGGTCATATGCTTCTTTTTCAGTGAGTTCCAGCCAAAGCTCTGTGTTCAGCTGTCTCCTTCCCTGCTGGCACATTTTTCAGCATATGGGATCTTCTGCTCCTGTGCCTTTAAAATTTCCTTCTTAGAAGCCCATCCAGCCTTCCTGAGCTCCTTTGCCTTCCAGTGCTGCCTCCCAAGAGACTCTGACAACCTTTTCAATGAGAGGAGGCCTTTAATTCATCAGCCCTCCTCCACCTGCTCTTGCTTTCAGATAATACCTGCAGCTCATAGAGGCAAAGGGAGACAAATCTTCATCCCAGTGCTGATTTCCAAACTATAAATATCCTTTCCTCTGCGGTAAGGAGGGTCCTTAGACTGAATGGAGCCAAACCCTTCCAAGGGAACACACCCTTGTCTTGTGTGTTTTGTTTTTATTTGGTCTTTTTTCTTCCCTAGAACGGGGCTTCTCTTCCCATGTTAGGTGACTCCTCCCAGATGAGGAAATGCCTTCCCTGAAAAGTCCTCTGTGCATCCCTGACTACATCACCAAATGTTCAGATGTGTTCTTACCTCAAGGGAAGAACTGCCAGGAAAGATTATTTTCCACTGGGTCATAATTACCTGCTGCTACTTCCAACCTGCAGAGATTTCAGTAACTTTGGGATTAAACTAAGCAGGCACAAGGGACTGGTAGATAAACCAGCTGGCAGGGTTGAGAGCAACCCAGCTTCAATTTCTCTTTTGTTCATGGGTCTTTGCACCTGCCCCTGAACTTTAATAAATGTTTCACAGGGCCCCAGGAATCACAAACTAATTCTGAGTGGTTCCTAAAGCTGCTGAGGCACTCTCACCCAGCACCATTATTTTCTTCTCAGAGGGCTATCTCTGTATCATAAAGAAATGCAGCTGCTACAGTATCCTCACCTGAAAGACAAAGGTTTGGGGTTTGAGAGGTTTCTCTCCATCCATTTTTTTTTTTTTTAATTAAAAAAAAAAAAAAATATGTTGAAGGTGAATTGAAAAGAAAATAAACACATAAAATCGTTTGCTTGACCACTGAGTCAGGGAGTAGCTCCAATTCCCGCAGCCTGTGCTACAGCCAGCTGTGGACTCTGCTGAGCTGCTGCTCCAGGTCTGTCAGAGATTTTGAGATTTTGCCCTCAGTCCTGCCCTGGTGATCGCTGCACCCTCTCCAGCTTCAGCGTCCGCACCGATCCCACAGCAGCGTCCCCCTGTGCACCCTCTAAACTCGCCCTGCCCACGGCTCAGCCCCTTCCACCTGGGCACTGAGCCCTGCACCGGGCAGAAGGAAGGGACTGTCTCACCTTATCTGTTGCACAGTTCTCCTGATTTGTTTGCTATCAGCCCCGTGTGGAGCTGGGAGGCACCTGGAACAGGTGGGAGTGGGAAATGCAGCTCAGCAGCGCCTTTGATCCCAGTGAATCTGCCTTCCCTGGGCGCTGCTGTAGCAGAGGAGCCAGGACGTCCTTCCTCTCCCTTTCCTGCTTTGCAAATGGAGGATTACAGGAGTTCAGGAGAAGCATCTGGGCACAGGGCTGGGGCAGCCGAGGGAAGTCTCACTCAGACACCAGCTGCTTCAGTGGTTACTGCTGAACATCACACTTCTCTTTCTGAGGTGATGCACAAAACCTGCTCTACAAGGAAGTGCACACCCCCCTCCCAGTGTCCCCACACTCCCTGCCAAAGCCCAGCACAGACCCTTCGGAGGTCCCATGTCCTTGAGCCAGGCCTTGTTCAGCCTAGGAGGGATTCAGCAGCTCAGTGCATCTGTGAGCTGGGTAAGTCCTCCCAGAGCCTGGAGAGCCAGCACAGAGCCCTGGAGCGCCCAGCCCTTGCTGGGCACGGCCCAACTCGTGCCCAGGGCAGCTGTCACAGCATCCCCTTCTCACTGCTGGCTGGGGCTTCCCCTGCAAGGCCCTTCCCTGCCTGATTCAGCCTCGGAGCTCTCTGTTAGGATGGGATTGCTCATTTCCTCACAGGGCTCGGGAGGTCAACTTCACCCTCAAATGTTCACGATGTATTTTTTCCTATAATTTCAAGGGAAGCTCTTAACTCCCTGAGATTCTGTTACTGTCAGCATCAGAAAATTGTGTAACTTTTTTATCTGTTCTCTGCTTGCTTATCCATTCCCACAAGGAAGGGCAAGGGCTGCGTTTCCCAGCTGGGAAACAAGGGCAATGGCGTTAAGCCAAGGAAAAACAGCAGAGATGAGCTTGACCTTTGGGTTTCCAGGCTTATGGACTAATCCTGAATCACCCTTCCTCTCCCACCACCACACCTGCCCCGTGGTAGCATTCCCTTGCCAGCCCAGGAGAAAATCCAGCAGCCTGGAAGCTCAGACTCACATGTGCCAGGAGTTGTTCATACTCTGATTAATAAAGATAAGCCACCCATTGTACTGATGCTCAGAGGGTGGAATGACACCAGAAGGAAAACAGTATCCCTACAAGCTGCTGTGGCAGGAGGGGAGACTATTTCTTCCTACTTCAAGATCTATTAGGAAACAGTTGTCAGCACATTTCTATTTCCAACATCCAGCTCTGCACAAGAGCAGAGGATCCACAGCACCTTCAGGCTTCACAACACAAACTTCATTACTGTAGAACATTTCCTGCCCCCTAAATGGATTTTAGTTTGCCTGGTCAGGTTTAATTTTTATTTATGGCATGAGTTTTCCAGTGAGCTCAAGCCCAGGAAATGGGCACTGTGTACAATTCCTGGTGCATCTTGTAACAAACTCCTCTACTCCCTGCCGACCATACCAAAAGCAGAGACTTTTCTCTGCAGTTTGTCACCCTGCAGGAACAGTGAGGCCTTCTCTGAACCCAAAAGCTGCTCTAATTTTACATCAGCTAAGACTCACAGCCAGCAATAAACCCCTGGTTGTCATGAGTGTGGGATCTGGGACCAACCTGAATAACAAACTTGGTTTATTTACCTGGGAATTTCAGTAGGAAAGGGAGAGTTAGACTGTGTCAGTCCTGCTGCTGTGTTCATCTTTCTGCTGGAGAAGAAAGTCTGGCACAGGAAGGATGAGGAACCGGTGTCTGCCAGGAACAGCTCAGCTGGATTCCCAGAGAGAAGTGAACTGAAGCTGTGTCTTCCTCCCAGGAAAAGGCTCTTCCTGCCCTGAGCCCAAGGAGGAAGCCAGGGCTCCCATCACCACTTGAAAAGCTGCTCAGAGCAGAGATAAGAACAGCCAAAGCTGCCTCTGAGCTCCCTCTCATGACTTGGTTATCTTCCTTTCCATCACTCCAGGGAGGCAACTTCCAGCAACTTGTAGCAATTCAATTTGGGATTAACACAGCAGCGAGCCCAAACCTCCCTCCAGGTGGGTTCTGAAAGCCTCACTGACACATTCAGATCTTCCTTCCCAGGAGAAAACTTCTGCTTTTTAGTTCACCGTGAACAGACAGATGTGTGTGCATATGTATATAATATATATAGTGTAAATAATTTAAAAATTGAGAAAAAAACAAAACCCAAGCAAAACAATTAAGGGGTAAATACAGCAAAGTTTTCAAGCTCTTGGGCTGTCAGCTGTGACTTGTTTTCAGCAGCTAACGTCACTCCCCTTTATCCCCTGCACAACAGAAACTTTCTTCCTGCAGGTAAATGTCAAAGAACAAATAAACATTAGCAATAGCTAATTTTCTTCCTCCTTTTTAAGTGTCTCAACCATTTTTTTATTTCCCTGACGACTTGGATCCAAGTAATGGTGGGAAGGAAGGAAGGAAGGAGGGAGGGAGGGAGAGAGGCTTTTTTACAGAACACTGTTGGCTCTTCTACCAAGGATCATAAACACAAAGTGTTTTAAGGGCACAATCACACCCTGACAATAATAACTTAAAAGCAAAGTTTATAGTTCAAACAATGCAAGTAAATATTTTGACATTTGCTCATTTGATTCCTGCTCAAATAGTTTCCTATTCCCAGTACACTGGGATTTCCTTAGGAGTAGCTGGAAAAACCCTATTTTTATAGGGGAGCTCTGAGAAGAGACAGCAAAGTGTCACCTCAGAGGAGCTCCTTCAGAAGAGTGCATGGCTGAGGAAAACCTCAGTGAGGAGCAGGTTAGTGATGAAGCTCAAAGGGAAAAAATGAGGAAAAACTGGACGTGTTTATCAGGAGGCAACAGCAGGCTCGTGGCTTCATTAAGGATGGATTGATTTTGGAAACATTCACTCAACCTGAGCTGAACACAGCAGCTCCTCAGCCCATCCTGCTGCTCTGCCAAGCACACAGTGACTGCTCTGCTGGAACAGCCAAAGGAAAAATGCTGAGAGCTCAAGGAAAGCAGGCAGACTCTACAATAGAGGTGGTTTTCTATGCCTGAATATACAAAAAATTGTGTGTGCTGTGCATGGATGTGCTTTATATTTGTATCTACATAACAGAACCAGCCCAAAAGATTTCTTATGCTGAAGGCCTGGGAAATTGAGATTACAGCAAGTCTGCAAACTCAGCAATTCATAAAAAAATACTTCTACCTTTTTTTATCACATTACATCACTGCAGGTAGAGAAACACACCCCATAGCATCAGCTGGAGCTCAAGGAGTTGCCTTCAAGTACTGACATTCCTGGGTCAAATTCCAATTTCAGAGCTTCCAGACACCCTGGCTCCATGCTAGAGCAAGGGCCAACACAAGCACAGGCTTTCAAGCGATGCACCATAAATCATTAAAGCTCATCCAGTTCCACCCCCTGCCAGGGGCAGGGACCCCTTCCACCAGACCAGGTTGCTCAAACCCCCCCCCAAGGAGCTTGGGATGGCCTCAGACCCATCTGAGTCTGAGTCACGTGGACTCAGGCACATTCAGGTTCCTCAGGTGGTCACCAACCTGTCTCCTATGACTTCATTCCCCCCAGTCCCTGCCTGGAGCTTTGGAGGCTTGAGAGATGTGGGAAGAGAAGTCATCCTCAAAAACCGAGGCACAACTGTTGAGTACAAACCTACAGCACACTTTGTCTGTCACCTCCAAGAGCCAAGGAGCCTCTCATCAGTGAAGACAACTCTGAATGCCAAGGCCTGACTTTAGCCCAAATTCTTTCCACAGAATGATAAGATAACAGAAATCTTTTACGTAATCAAGGACATGAAACAGTTTCTCCTTCATCTACTTATGTTTCTCCAGACTTAACTCCTTGCTTGCAGAAACACTCTTTGCCAAGGGCACCTTCAACCAGCATCCCGTGAGAAAGGCTCCCAGGGAACTTCTCTGCCCCATCCAGCAGTGCCACAGGTAGAATTTGGAATGTCTTCCCCAGTGACCAGCCACACTCATGTGTCACTGCACTGCAGGGAAAGAGAAGCAATGACATTGAACATAATTTCATTAATTAAAATAAACATCTTGTAATCTGGGTAAAGCAGCAATATTCATAGGTGACACACACTGACCAAAACAGAGGCCGTTCCCCATTCTGTATCAATCCCAGGCTGCACACCCAACTTTGGTGTGCAAAATTTAATGACCCCTAAAGGAAAGCAAAGAATTCTAAAGACATGAGAGGGAGCCGTGCAATCCCTGCAGCAAGAACCTGCATGTGGTGAAACCTGTGCAAGCAGCAGGACCAGCATCCAGCCACATCACAAGATGTGAGGTCAGCACTTGGGAAGGCAAGGAATAAAGTGGATGCAAACTGGGGTTTTTCTGTGTATCATGGAATGGTTTGGGTTGGAAGGGAAGGGACTTCTAAAAGTCACCCAGTTCAACAGCCCTGCAATGAGCAGGGACAGCTTCAAATACATCAGGTTGAAATCACACATGTTTACAGGGATGGGGCATCCACCATCTCTCTGGGAAATCTGTGCCAGTGCCTCATCACTCTCACTGTAAAAATCTTCTTCCTTATATCTAATTTAGGTCAACTCTCTTTTAGTTTACAACCATCACTCCTTGAACTACTGCAACAGGCCCTGCTAAAAAATTTGTCCCTATACATTCAAACCTATTCCACCCTCAATGATCTTTGAGCTTTTAATTTGGAACAACATTAGAATAATTAATTTTAAAATTAAACTTCAGAAGGTTTCACTGAACTGTTTTTTTACATTTCAGCCTGAAGAAAAATCCCCAGCTGGCCTTAAACTATTTTTAGCAAATAATTTTATAAAGACATTTCCATTGATTCCAATTCCATCCAAGGCATTGGATGGACACATACAAAACAGAGCTAATATGTTATTTTTATGCAGTTACTCAATTTGGATAAATTAAATGCTTATGAAACTCAGTAACATGTTGAGAAAAGGAAGCTGACTCTAGTCTGAACCACAATTAGATGTTTAATTTGCTATTAGGAATTGGTAGGCATTGTTCTTTGGGGAAGTGGAAATTACATCTGACCAGTGGATATGGTCATATTGGTGTAGGAGACGTTCCTGGAGGAGCTCAGAGTTACAAACGTGATTAATAAATGTACCCATGAATTTCATGTGGAATGAAAAATGACATGAAAATAATCAATAAGACTCAAATCAAAGACCTGGAATTCCTTTCCAAACTACAGCCCACAATACGCCACAAACCCTTCAAAACATCATTTCCAAAGAACAAAGTGAATGTCAAGAGGCAGACGCCAACTCTAAATTACAACACTTTATTGCAGCATTGGCAAAGGTCAGATTTCTGAAGCTGGTGAAGATCGGGCGGCATTTCTGTATGAAATGTTACAATTTTACAAGTCTCTCTTCCTACATGCAGAAACCAAAACCAGTGGTAAAAAGGATTTTAAAAGAGCTAGAAAAAAGAATTAGTAGTAACATACAGATGGGCTCTTTAACTCAATGAACTACCTCTACCTGAAAGCAAACAAAACCCTATGCTAATAAATAACAGATTGTCAGAAACAGACCAAGAAATCTCATTTCTACTTAGAAAAAAATAAAAATTCTACTTGTTTCCAGACTTAAATTTTTTTTTTTAACTTTTTGTTTGTTTCAATAGACACAGAGGCTTATCAACCCATGAAGATCAACAAAATATTTGGATCCACTCCTTGACATCCTCCTGTTATGCTGACTGGCACGTTTTGGTTTTCAATGATACATACAATGGGCTTAACTATATCCCTGTCCTTAGGCTGGTGTCAGGCTGTTCCAAGCAGTACAAGTCAACACCCTGTGTTCATCAACTTCACTTTCTATTTTAAACCTTAACAGACATTTTACCTGCTTGGCTCTTCAGTTCTTCACCCCTCCCCACCCCCTTTCTGGCACATCTGGCAGCAAAAGGCTCTTCCTTAACCAAGAACATTCTTGCTGAGGAGTGTTTGAGAAGTTATCCTAACTCTGCAGGGTTTTCTTCTGGATTTTGCTGTTTGCTCTATGTTTTTCTACTGTAGATTTGCAGCCCCCAAAGAACATCCCTCCAACACCAAGTGCTCAAGTCGGAGACAATGTAACTTGTGGCGAGTTCAGAGCTTTATTTCCCTGCACGCTGAGCTGCCAAAGGCCTTTCCCATTCCAGTGTAATCGTCTGAACTCCAGGCTGCTCCCGGCTCTCACCGAGCTGCTCGCAGGTCAAGTTCCCCATCTCGCTCGTTTGCTTCTGCTCCTATGAGAAGATTAACCCTCAACGCGGTTCCCATAACAAAAAGCTTTTTTTGGGGGGGTGGGGGGGGAGAGGGGAGGCTGCTCTTCGTGCCCCACGGCCCCAGCCTGTCCCAGGTTTCGGTTCTGAACGCTCTAGACTGACATGCTGAGATGTGTCCACTGCTCTCGTTTAATCGCTGGAGGACTCCACAACACCAGAGATACAGGACCTAATGAAATGACACTGGCGGCTGGATCAGCGTCTCCTGCGGGAAAAGCAGAGAGAGGATTCAGATCAGCCTGAGGTGCCCAAAACTCTGCGGGTGAGCGCCCCAAAGCAGCTGCTGCTCCTTCTGATACTATTTTACCCTCTGACAGAAAGTTACATGTTTCTCTTTTCTGCACAACCATTTCAAAAGGCCACCCCAGACAAAAGCAGGGGGATAATCTGCACCTTGTGAGATGCTGAACTACTGAAGCGCAGCTGTGAATCTGCTGAAAAAATGAGTTATTGCTTAGAATTTCTGCAGAAATGTTACAAAGACTTTTCTATACGCAAATTATTGGTTAGAACCTTTTTTAGAGTTGACAGGTGCATTTAAATCTTCCACCATCCCTTGCTCATGAAACACATCCCTACCCATAAAAAGTCAACATTTAATTCTCTTAAGAACATACAGATGCATTGAAAAATGACACCAGTTTGAAAGCAGGGGATTCAACAAGATCAGGGCACAGCGGCAGTAAGGCCACCCCAGTGTCACTAACTTCAGCACAATGCAGTTACTGCACCTGGGCTCCTTTTCAGCTGATTTTAGGCTGCAAATTAAAACTAATAATAAACAGCAAAATAAAACTTCAACATTTACAATTCTAAGAAAGCTCCAGGGCTACACATCCAGGATTTTTACCACGTAAACACAACAGTTCATGTTTCTTCACATCGGTACACAATTCTCCAGTGTTTGTTGAACAGTCATTTGATCTAAATCTGGATTTTACTGAAGATCTTTCAAGAAAAATGTTACAGATATGTTAACTGGACAAAGTAACTTCTGCATCTCTTGTACCAGGTGAAGCTTTCACACTAATTTTGTATTTGTCTGTGTTGATTTGTTCTAATATCCAGTATTTGTTTATATAAAATGCTGTGTATTTTTGCCAGGAAGTCCCAAGCTGCATCACTAGAACTCACTGCAGCACTGCTTCTGTTATTTGGTTTTAACCACCTTTTAGCGCTACATAATGTAATATTCTAATCTGTGGCACACAACATCAAACACTGGCTATGTGTTTTCAATAGAAAAGAACTTTACTTTTTATTTATTTAGTAGACTGATATCTCACTTGCAGAATGTTACAACAGAAGGCAGACATCAGTGAACTGCAGGATCATGCTTTTAACTCTCTATCTCCCCTTTAAATCTAATTCCACTGCTGATGGGGAAGGAAGGAAGAAGGTTGGGACTGCCTGCATGTCTCTGACTTGGTCAAAATGATTCTAACCCAAACCAGCAGCTCCCAGTACACACTGGTGGCAGATCTTTGTTTCAGGGGATTTCAGCAGAGTGCTGCTGCCAAAAATAGCAGTAGGTAGGTTTCCCAAACCAGGTATTTCACATTTTTGTCTGACCTAGTAAACTTGATCCAAATCTGTATTTGGCAAGGTCAAACTCAGTACACAGCTGTAATTAAAACCATCTTGAACTCTACGTGTAAAATGAATCAATTCTTTGCAGTCTCCTCCCACACTCCCCTTCCCGCCACTGACACGGTTATTAATTTGTATGAAATTCATACAGTCAGCTTCTCACACCACTGCTGAGCATTAACACTGCCTGCCTGTGACAGGGAAATACACAGAACCTCTGCAAAAAACAATGGCTGGAGCAGAAAACTGGAAGCCATGAAAACACACAGAAACATCACACCAAAGGCTATGAAATAATCACAATGCCATGGCACGGGTGAAGCTGGGAGAGCTCAGTCAGCAAGACAACTTCACAGCTTAAACTGAGAAGTGCCCAGGAGAATATGAATAATCAAATCCTTTCTGCATATTGCTGACATCACAAGATCACAAAAATCTATTTCTTGATATGTGAGACTTTTGAAGTTGGATTTCACTCTTATCCATGATCCCTTCATGTCCTCCAATCCACAACATTCTGCATTTCTTCACAAATCTCCTCACAAACTTCTAGCTCCAAACCCTCCTCTCACAATTCTCCTCTTCCTGCTTTGCTTTTCTCAGCTAATCTCAGCTTCCATGCTCTTTGTTCTATCTCTTCCCCCTACCACACAAAACCATGAACCAGAAACAGAAAACACCTAGGTGCCCATTATAAACCTATCACATCTGACTTATCACATTGCATACTGTGAACATAAAATTCAAAAAAGCTGGACTCACCTAAGTAAGAGAATCTTAACTTCTGCAAGTTTATTTTCTCATCTATCTAACAAAAAAAAAAAAAAAAAAAAAGCCCTGACAAAGTGAGATCAAAGTCAGTGTGTGCAGTGGGTTAGGAGCAGGGAGGTGTTTTGGGGATTGGTAGCTGGTTTCCAGAGGGCCACAAAGCTGCAGGGGATTTTGGTAGGTAGTTGTTATTATTTGTACTAAAAGAACCTTTTCAAACACAGGAGTCTTCCTAACTGAGCATGGCTTATAAATACAATTTTGCCTTCCATGCCCTCTAAACTGAACTGTGATCAGGTGTCTCTCCAGCTTTGCTGTCTGGGTTAGACTCACACCCAGCTTGCAGAGCTCAACAAGCACCATCCTGCCAAGGCAAGCACCTGAGGCTTTTCTATTCTTTTTGTTCAGCTCCAGTGCAGTCCACCAGAAGCAGCTGCAGCATCTGGAGCCCCCCTCCCATATTCCTCCCTTTGCTCCCCTCTCATGAAACCACTGAAAAGGTGTTTGGAATTTCTTAGGTGTGTTTGAAAGGCTCATCTCAGCAAGAAGTGAATTCAAAGCTTCATAAAGCAGTATTGTCAATGCATCAACTTCATGACAGGTGATGTATGAATTGTGTTGGTCCAGTAGCTGAAACAGGAAATCATGTTAAATTCACATTTCTCCTTATTATCCAAACTCTGATTTTTCAGCATTAATGCAATATTCTTTATGACGAGAATATTTAGCTAATAAAATCCCAGCATCCTGTTATTACTGTTATGCTTCATTTTTCTTTATTAAATGGGTTAAAGAGAAATAAGAGTCAGATGTAAACAGGAGATCACCATTTAACTTGAATATGATTTGGTTTGCCAGCCTATACCTGCATCCCCAGGGGAACTTTGGACACAGGCAGGCCCTATACTCGACTTTCAAAACAGCAACAAATTTTGAGGATACTTCTTTTAATAAGGAGAGGTTTAACAAGATAAAATCCTTGGAAAGGCCCTGCTTCTCAACAGAAGAACTACAGGGAGAAATCTGACTTTTTGGTAATCAATGTTTTTAAAATGATTTTATATAATGTGGTTATTTTCATTTCACTTTTTAAACCAAGCCATTTAATGGATCTCAATCCTCTTAAACAAAGGAAAACCTCTTTATATTTTAAGAAGCTGCTCAAAATGGTAAAAGTCTATTTTTATGATAATCCCATCACCAAAAGAAATTACTTTAGTAAATTTTGTATTTCCTGAAGGTAGTAGTTTAATAGCCTGAGAGCCAAAGGCCTCTCTTAACACACAAATGCTATAAGAAATAGAGGCAAGAGAGAAAATTGTTTTCTTCCCAGTTCTGCTGAAGCAAATCAAGGAACCCTACTTTTAATGGAGTCACAGTAAATTATCTTTAAGGCCACTCAGCCTTAAATGCATGAATCCCAGAAAGAATCTCCTCCTTAAAGGATCAGCAGGTCTCAAAACCTGAAGCAATGCAAGAAGGCAATTCCAAACAAAGAGGAATAAATGCCAATTTTTGATCCAGCACTTTGCACATATTAAATAATAAGAAATCTGACAAAGCTTGTAAATCTCACTGCATTTGCTTTAGCACATTACAAAGACATTAACAGAGGAGAAATAAAGTAAAAACTGCAGATTTCTCTTTTTAAAAAAACATACAGAGGGCTAATTGCTTAGTGAGATCCAGTTGTTCAAGGCCAAAAAGCGTATGGAAGAACCCAATGCTAACTTCATTAATTTCTGAAATGAACTGTTACAATTGGCAGATTTGGATTTAACTTCCTAAAAAGTGTTTGAAACACAGTGCTTAGGGCATGTTTAGCAACACAAAAGCAAAGGTAAAAACAACAAATCAATTTCTCTACTCTCAACACTCCCTGAAATGCAAGAAAGGCCTCATTCTTACCTCAGCTACCAGAACGTGTCACATTGTACATTACAGTTGAATCTAACAGGAGATTGATTTGCTTAGATTATCCTTAACTTCAAGAATTTTAAAATAAAAAGTCATTTACCTTCAAGAAAGCAGCAAACTATCATTTCCAGTAAGTCTGAGTTATTTTGCAAGAAAATAACATTTCAGTTGTGTTCATGTACAAAGCAGCAGCAACAAGACAACATTGTGCTTGTGGAAGTGATAACATCTGTGTTACACCATTGGCTCTGCCAGGTAGGGATGTGAAACTTTCTCTACACAGATACTATAATTAACAGTTCACTTCCTATCAGCTCCCTGAAATCCTCCAATATCCTCAGAATCCAAAGGGTAACTTTTTAACAAAGCATGAAGTAGGGCTGGGCAGAGACTGCAGTGCAACTTTTAAGGTCAGAAGCCAATTTTCAATATATCCTACAAATCAGAGGTTCTAAGAATGTAGGCAACAGACAATCTGTGCCAGTGGGAAGCCATTGGTGGACCCACAGCCTCCAATAAAAAAAAAGAGTTAGGAAAAGTACTAATTCCTTACTGCAGGCTGAGATGGCTCAACCAATGCATGACTGTAGGCAGAGCACTGCAGCACACAACAAATAAAACATATCTGCTCAAACAAACTTCCTGATCTCTGTTCCAAGGAGTTTATGGATTAAAAGGAACAAAGAGTAAACTCCATAATACAAAACTACATCAGAACTGCAAGTGCATGGCACTTGAATAAGCAAACACTACTCAAACTGTTTGCTGGATAACTTCTACTTCACTGTGAAGTCCTAAATTATATTTTCCCTACAACATCAGAACATAAAACGTTTTCTAAAAAAAAAATAATTTAAAAGAAATCTACAGATATCACATCTACTATTCTAGTGTTGTATTTAACTGCAGCATGCAGCTCGTGCCTGAAAGAACAGAAGGCTGCAGCTGCTAATGAAACACCTGCAAGTATTGTAGCAATTCAGTGTAACTGTACACTTTGTGTTCCTAAAACAGCATTCGGTCAAAATGATATAAAAAAGCTAAATGGAAAGCATTGCTCATTTCATTGAGTTACATCTGGTTAATTTTTTTAAAAGTATTTTTTTTAAATAAATAAATAAATCTGCAACCCTAAATTTTTTTTTCTGTACTAGCTGTGTCTGTATGAGGTCTCAATGGAGTGAGTGATCATCAGGACATTATCAAATGATCATAAATATGTACCATGAAGAAATTGGAAATGCTACTGGAACACAGAAATAGTACATTAGATTAACTTATTTGCAGTTTACAAAGACAGACCCATTAGGAGCTAAACTGTCCTCTCCCAGTTGCTGCTCCTATCAATCCACCTTCAAAATGAACTTGCAAAGAAAAGAGAAACATGAAAGCAAGTCTGCATTTCACCCGAAACTCTGTCTATTCAAATGTGAGCTGCAGGGCTAATTTAATGGGGTTTTTTGCCAGCTTACTCTGAGTAAGAAAAGACACATACTAAAGCCTCAGAACAACTATTAAGCAATCCAAAATGACTCTTCATGTTAACGCTGGCTTTGGTACGCTCTTGCACACCATAAATTGAAAGTTCTCCTCCATCTTCCCCACCTTTACTATATTTACTTTCCATTCAGGGCATCAAATACAGAGGAATAGCTGTCAAATTCTCCTCACAGAAAGAGCATAACGAGAATTTCTGCAGATACTAAAAAAAATTTAAATAATCCTCTCCCCCCCTCATGGAGAAAGCAGACTTGCATCTTTTCCCCTACAAAAAAGAGGCTCAGATTCTAGCAGGCATTTCACAACTGAAAAATAATCTTTTGGCTTCCAAACTGTCACAGAGGTAGAGAGACTGTCAGAAACACAAAATACTGCTTAGGATTTTAAGAGAATGTTTTAGAATGGAAACGACTGCCCAAGCACTCACTATAGAGATCATTATCTGTTTCAATTATGAAGGTAATTACTTGCCTAGAACCAGAATTACCACATTTAAAGGAAGATTGTCCTACCTCCCACCGGTTTTAAAGATTAGATCTGCATTAGGTGCTCCCTTCGGATGCTGGTAACGAGGCCGCCGCTCACGATTTGTATTTGCTGGAGCTGGACGCTGTGCCAGAGACTGCAACATTTCTGGGATTTCGGGCAGAAATAAAATAGATAGAAGAAATTTTAAGTACATTTCCTATGTGTTATTTTATATAGGATGTTACACATGCACATTTCTCTGCCATTTACACTTACACTTTGCTGTAGAGTTAATGCTCAAGTTATTCCACAAAAGTTAATTACAGAAAGTTATAAACTGCATCCACAGCTTTGATAAACCCAAGCTACCCCACAATATGAACTTGCATTTCCAGATGTTCCTGCAGAAGGAACTGCCAGCAATGGTTTTCATCACGGATGCTCAAGAAAAGGCATGTGACCTTTTCTTTCTAAACACATCAGCCACCACTTTCTTCATCAATGATCAGGAACAAAGACTCACAGCAGCATGAGTGGCCTCAACATTAAACCTCCCTGGAATAGTAACTGCTGGACAATGCTGCTGCCAATTAAAAGACTCAGCTAGAAACCTGTCCTAAAATTAGGCATTGCCAGTCAGATATTTAAGTCTAAGCTTGGCATAATTGGATCCTTTTCCAGGGAAGGCAGGCACCTGAAGAAAGTGACTCAGCTGACCTACATTGCACCAGCTGTCCCTCGGATGGAGTTTTTCATTCTATCATCAGTGGAATAACTTAGGTGCAGAAAGCAGCCTAAACTACCTAGTTTAGCCCTGGATAGCTAACTTTTGGGCAATTTAAACTAGGATAGTATTGTATTTTGACATTTGGTAAAACTTAATTTCTAAAACTTTATTTCATTTTTTAATGATAAAAAAAAATGTTTCTTTACCAGGCTAAATTAATACTTTTTAAGTAGCCAATACAATTACAGATACATCATAGGAGGTAACCTCTGCCAGTCTGTTAATATATCTAATGGAAAGTATTCCTACAGTCCACCTGAGCAGGGATTTACATTACTCAGCAAACAGATGGGATAAATGAAGGGGAAAAGTGGAATAAGCTGTTAAACAGATTATGTTTGAAAGTCTGCTCTGTCTGGTTCTCCAATCTCTGGTAATCTCATTGGAGACACACCCATCACCTGCTGCACACACACTGCTCTCAGTGGGACCAATCTAGAGACTAATGAGATTCCCTCACCATTTACAAAATGCAGGTGAAGTTTTCAGTGAAGTTATCCACCCAATCCTGGAGAAACTGGCAAAAAGTGTGACAGATTTAATCCACAATATCTGTGTCAACAGTCAGTGACCCTTGTATTCATGTTCTGTACACGGAATTCAGCACCTGACAAAGGCAGCCACTGAACACACTGACAGTCCATGTCTGTAAACATCATGAAACATCAGCCTTCCCAACAACTCCGTGTGCCAGGAGAGAGCTCTGGGGGCAATGAGGAGACTCAGGAGGAAAACCAGATAAGGGTACTCTGCCAGCCAGGTGTGAGCAGCAAGCAGTGAATGAACAAGAACAGGCACACCTGCCTCTTCTGTTTTCCACACTGCAGGTGAAAGGAAATACAGGACTGGGAAGTCTGGTACTGGAGAAGGTAACAGAAGGTAGAGATGGCAGGGGAGCACAGAGTGTTTTCTAGGGTGAAGGCACATCACCAAACCTCCTTGGATTTTAGTGAAGGAAAAAAATAATCTGCACAGAAAAGTACCAGTCTAAACAAGAGAACCACCCAAGTTCCTAATAGTTCTTTAAATTAAAAAATGCTTGTAATATACTAAGCTTTGCTGAAACATTAAATCTTTATCTGATACTCCTTTGAAGTACATTGGTGAATTTCCATCTATTAGCTACCATGTGCAGATGAAAAGGACAAATACATGTGAAAACGTTGGGACAACCCTGAGGCATTCTTCCAGAAATTGAGAATTCTTCCTCCCTCGGTAACTTCAAAGCTTGAAACAGAAATTTAAACCAAACACTTTCATTCAAGGGGTAGGTACCAACTTGTCACAGACAGGATGACTCTTCAAAAGTAACAATCAACTGCACAAAATCTAAATAAAAAATAGTTCCAAAGGCGAATGTAATTTGGCCTGTTTAATTTAGCTTGATTAAAAGGTCCTTCTTAGTTTGGGTTTACTCTGTATATTACCCAGGTTAGTAAGATGCATCAATAGCTCTTCTAAAAAGAGATGTCAGTTATGGAAAAAACTTTTTCTTTTGTGTTGAATTTCTTCCTGTATTGTTTTATACACAGCAACCAAATAAAAATCTGTGAGAAAATTAAAAAAACCCTATTTCCAGTTATCAATTCGTATCAATTGTCTGATTTTGTCCAACAGAAATAAATCAATGCGATCCTTTTTCGGATGAAAAGCACAACAATAAAATCCTAGATTAAACAGGTTCCTTTTAGATATCAACAAAGTCATACAACAGGGTATAAAACCCAAATGCTTTGACCAGTAGAAGTATCAGAAGTATCTAATGAGGAAAAACCTGCAAAAAGTCTTAGAGAAGAACTAAAATGTCTAATTCTAGAGTCTCTCTCTTCCTGTTACACAAGTGGGTTTTTTAAGAGCAGAGTGTCTCAGGTAAATTTCTGAGCTAATTATCATGTTTAATCTAAGAATATATTGTGTTACCACTTCAGAGCTCTGCAGACACTCACTTTGGAAGATACTCCTTTTTACAATTACAAGTTTAGTTCTGGTACTATCAAAGTTCTGCAAGAAGTACTGGATTCCATAGTGTTTTAAAATTAGAACTGCTTTAATTTTCTACTTCTTGATGAACAATGACCTTTTACTAAATACCTTAAATGAGATTTCCTGCTAATTAACTACTTACACTGTGATTACCATCACACTAAAAAATCTTTACCAAAAAAAAGTAGAGCAAAAACTTTGGAGATGTTAAATGGAAACAGTAACATAAGAAGACATCAGTTTTATTGGTCTGGCTTTGTTTACTATCTGAGTAAGCCAAGGGAAGCTGAATCTGAAAAAAACCCACAACCCAAAACAAACCACCCAACAACTTAAACACATCAAGTGCATGCACCTGTTTGGGGACTGTATGATGTGCTGTATTAACTGTTCGCTTCAATCTGTCCAGATTCCAAAATCCCATTCCTTCAAAAACCAAATACATCATGTAATCTGTATGAAACCCTCATTTTGTTACTATATGCTTGTGCTTCAGATTTGGGGACTCCTAGAACCTTTACAATATGAAGCTGAGGTAACATTTTGTATTTCTCTGGTGAAGGTTACCTCATGACTTGCAAGTCTCAGCAAGACTAAGGAGTCTAAATATTATTATTATCTAAAACACCTATTAATAGTTTAAAAGCAGAGCTTAAATTGCACAGAATTCACCTTGTATCCAACTCAACTGCCTTGCAGTAAACATCACATTGATTTTGCATTATCTTAATTTTAAAAGAACATTCTCACAGTTCTTCCCCTTTCCCAAAATAAATGAAAATGCTGAAATTTGAGATTCACTTGAAAATTCCTTTTCATGGAACAGCTATAAAAACTTCTTCAAATATAAAGACCAGGGAAGAAACAATGAAGGACTAAAACCAAAATACAGGTTTTCCCATAAGTACTGCAAATCAATATTTAGAACTTCAGCTGCTGATCATTGCAAACAATGCTTTCTGCAGATCCCGAAGGCTCCCCCTAAAATAAAAACTAAGTATGTGGTGATTTTCTTACCCTGATAGTCCTCTTGTTCCTGCCGTTCATTGATATCCAAAGTGAGCTTTTTCATCCTCATTCTCTCCTCCTGTTCTGCTTGCTGTTGATTCCAATGGTTTGCAGCAAGTTGGGAAGACATCGGTACATTTAGGATCTTAAACTGCAAATAAAAATAAGTTCTTAGTGCCCATCAGAGAAAAAAACTCAATACAAAACAGTCCAAAATGCAGAAATGCTATTGTTATTTCTAGGTTATTTCAATGAGGTACTTTCTACAGAAGTTCCTACTGCGCAGTGTGTTGTTGTTTTGAACCTTTATTTCACATAAAGCAGCATAAGAAAATGCAAGACCTGCTAAAGCCACAGAGAACATACAAAAAAGGCTGAGTCCAAAACCTATCACACACAGAATTCATGTGAACACAACTGACTGTCTTTCCCTAGGAAGGCAGAGCCACATGCTTTATTTCTTATTTTCCTACCAGCTGATTTACCCCCAGGGAACTGCCCTGGTCTTGAGATAAAAGCACCACAGCTGGCTCAGAAAGCTGCATCTCCATCTTCAGGTCTCCTCCTTCCAAAGAGATGAAGCCCTCTGAGCAGAATTTCTACACTATCCCTTGTGATAACAGAGGAAAAACATTTCAAGCATTTCAGACATTCCCTGGAATTCCTAGGCCAGTACTTTTCTTCTTAAGGATAATTCTGGCTCCCCAATGCTTCCTAGCCTAGGCACAATCATGGTGTCAGATTGATCTTTTCCTCCTTTCCCCACATCCAAATCTGCCCACCACACATTCTGATTTAAACATCCATTATCTGATTTGCCATAAGGCACACCAGGTCAGCTTGGCACTCCCACACAAGCACTGTTCCCTCTCTCTGGAAACCCAGCTGATATTTTCAGGAAGGTGTAGGGAAGGTGATTTCTTTTTCCCCAGACTCAGAAAATCCAATTTGTTACTTCCACATATCAATTTTTTTTTACAATTTTTCCAGGATAGAGAAATAATTCTTAATCTTATCCACAACTGAAACAGTTCTCAGAAAATCCTTAATGCTAAAGTTTGCAAACATTTAGAAAAATCTCACTTTCTTCTTCAACTCCATGTCCATTAGATATAAGTATTTCTGTGCCATAAGAAGAGTAATGCATTTAAGGATAATCACTCAATATTCTATAAACTACTCTGAATCCTGCTCCTTGTTACTTGCCATGGGAGATCTATTTCCAAAGAAACAGAAGTAAATTCTGAAGTGTTCTTCTCTGTTACACTGTCAAAAGCTGCAGAGAGATAAATTATTAAAACCTCTGCTGAGAAGGTTTAGAGTAAAAGCAAAATCCTCACCACCTGCAGTTAGTATTTAATGCAATAATCACTAAACAGTCTCAAGGTATCTCAGAGAGTAATGCCCCAGTAGCAGCAGAGTGATGAGTGTGAGAAGACTCAGATGAAGCATTTGAAAATAAACTGTGTTTCAAACAGTTAAGACAGACTCTTGCAAAGACCTGAGAAAAACCTGGGTAAAGTAAATCCCTGAACCCTACCAACTACAAGATGTATTTAGATGAGTATTTTGGGGGTGGGTATGAGGGTAATAGCATATTACACTGAATATAAATATGAGCTTGTTATTATGGTGTGCAGGGAGGAATAGAAATGGAAGCTGAAATTCCAAGAGCAAAGTAAGCTCTGGTTACTTATTGCTGAGCAGGCTGGGCAGGTTCCCAGATATCATCAAATGAACTTTATGTAAACTACACAAATAACTAATACGTTAGCAGCATTTCATGATAAAAATCATTCCTCAGCTTCACCATTAAGCTCCTCATCCATTTTAATATGTCCTTTATATTTTCTCTGTTCTATGGATTTATCAGCTAAATGGGATTGGTGTTTTCAGACAGGATGATTGAAGTAGAAAAAGAAAACTGAATTCCAGAAGGGTGTAAATGAGAGAAACAGATACAGAAAAACAACAGCCTGGCAATTAACAAGACACCACTGAGTCACTATCTCAAGGCAATCAGCTACCACCTGAAATCAAGTCACTGATGACAATTACTACAGGATATGATGATTACTGAAAC
Source organism: Certhia americana (assembly GCA_018697195.1). Taxonomy (NCBI): domain Eukaryota; kingdom Metazoa; phylum Chordata; class Aves; order Passeriformes; family Certhiidae; genus Certhia; species Certhia americana. The sequence goes on from CM031879.1 coordinate 4,468,013, forward strand.
ATTTCCGATTTGCAAATAGTGAAGAGGTGTATCAAAAAGCTCTAATCAAATCTGTGACATGTGGGCAGCATGGAGGATTTCACTTTAAAGATGTCAAACTGAAGGAAGATCAAAAATCAGTATTCAGAAGATTAGACTACAGACTTTATAAAAATGCCATGAGATAAAGACATGAAGATATAAATGAGATAAAAAATTTCACATTCAGGGAGAGATTTGACCATTCCATGGATATTACCATTCTTTTATGGAGCCTTGCTAAAAATCTTTCAAAGGGAAGGAAATCTTTTGTCTTAGGTAGTAACAAAATTTCTTGGCTTTCTTTTTACTGTCGATATCTCATTTTAGTTCATAGCTACCTGGCATAAAACTTCTTGGTTCAGAAACACCAAATGGTATTAGATACAGCTCAGCTCTGATCCCTTAAGATGCCAACATTATTTCCCCTTGCTCTCTCATGGCTTATGGATAAATCACAATGCCTTCATCTTAATTTCAAATAACCATGTCAGGTTCTACTGCTACTAGTTTCCTAAGTTTTGAGGATAAAATATGGTGTCCTTGTCACTATCAGTCTGCAATGACCATTAATTTGGATATATGCAGTTGGTAAATACCAGTCAGTTGCTCTTGTATTGCTTCAAAAAAAACTACTTGTCAATGCTGCACTAAAATCTGGGTGGACACTGACATGTGAACTGAATATTTGGCAACTGGACCTCTACTACAAAACATTACCCTCAGGAAGGAAGCACAGCACAATCCCTTTTTCTAACATTTCTTGTTTCAGGAGCACCACTGACAAAGAACACAGACTGAAATCATTACTAGCAAAGCAAGTAGGCTGATGTCATTTATCAACTCTGGTGACTGAGCAGATGGAGTTAGTTACAGCCTCCCAGGTTGTTGCAAACCTCTTTGGATTGGTTTTAAAAGCTGGAAGTTTACAGCTATAACTTAACAGTGAACTATCCATCACTTCAAAACTCATTGCACATTCTGCTCATGCAGATTTAAAATGAAGCACTGTAAGAAGAAATAATTATTTTCTTTTCAACTACACCTCTTCTTTCCTGCTTATTTTTCTATTAAAACTCTGTACTAAACCACATTTTTTTTCTGAATACTGAACTATGGACAAAGAAGCCTTTCATTAATTCAAGACCTGAAACAGTCTATAAAGCAACTGTTTTCTACATTTCTAGAAACACTGAGAGGAGTTTTGGCAGGAAGAGCCTACTCCCAAAACCAAATATTGGGGGAGGAGCAGGGAAAACTCCTGAACAAGTTCTGCTTTCTTTCTAAGTCACATTTCTGCAATATTTTCCCCTTTACATGGAATATGAAGATCCCAAAATTCCTTGTAACTACAAATACTCCTAGTAAATTATTCTGAAAAATCTAAACAACATTTAAAAAAAATGGAGTTCTCTTAAACCTGTTCTCAGACCAATGACCACAGTTAAAAATCTCCCAATCAGAGCTTTTGTAGAACTTCATATACCACATTCAGGTTCCAGGAAAACAAAATAACCACTTCCTACATGGATTTTTGAAATGTGTTTCATATGAAGGAAGAGAAGGAGCTTACTTCACGTTTATACACCCCAACAGCTACACTACTGTCACAATTTAGGTAACAAATGTTAAAGCCAAGTAATGACAGCATCTAAACACTTGAAAGGCTCTGATACATGGCAGGAAACAATTCCTTGGGTATACTTTCTATATAAATTCAGAGTAATTCATTTTCATCAAAATATACAACCAAAATGAAATGGTTTCTTTAAAAGCCCTAAACCATGACAAGAAATACATGTGGAATGTGTTAGGTAGAGATTTGTGTACTGTGCATTTGCTGAGCTAGGAAAATTGAAACATACACTGGAGAAAAGAGCCAAGACTAACATACAGGTTAGCTGCACAAAGCAAGGAGCTAGTTTGTTTTATCAACCTGATTTCCATTTAAGTTTCTCCAAGAGATTCACTCCATGCATTCTGAAATAATCCCCTAACTGTGTCTTCGGGGATAATAACTTTTAAAAAATTTTGCAAGTTGAATAAATTCAGACAAGTGGCAGTTACTTAAGAAGTGGAACTTAGCAATGATTGTATATCTTGATTTGAAGCTGAAAGTGTTTTCAGGAAAAGATATAGAATCTTAAAGAATCTGGAATATTCCTTTTTACTTCTAGTCTTTTCAATGTTCAGTGGCAGTCCACCAACCACATCTCTTCATCTTCCACAACTGTATCTAAAATACATTCAAAACATACCACTGACCTACTGGTAGAATCACCAAATGTATAGTAATGGTATAATTCTATAGAATTTTTCTACATCATTTCTATTAACTATCAAGAATTCTAAGAAATTATATGTGGTGTTTTCCATTTGTCAAGAAGAAGCTGTCTGTACCTGATTTCGAGAAATGAAGAAATAAAAAATTCTGTATTGCTTTTTTGAAGTGAAAGACCTTTATTTATTTAACCAGTATTAATCCCTTACCTGCTGTTTGTTGCCTTTTCGTGTTAACATGACAAATGGCATCGTGTCCCCAGACTCTGACTCTCCTTCCCCACCTCCAAGTGGGGGGCCCTTCTTCAGCTGACTTTTGAGGTGCAGAGGAATAGCAACATCCAACTGATGTACTTTAACAGATTCACCACTCCGTTGCTATAAAAAAAAAGTGAATTCTATTAGTCATCAGATGCTGAGAGTCAGTCAGGCTGGCAACATTCATATTTTCACAACTGAGAAAAGCTTTAACCCTCCAGGAAAATGAAGTAATATATAAATATATTTATTAGGATTACTATATTTTCCTTTTGTTTCCCTTGCTTGTGAAGAAGAAAGTTACAGGGCAATCTCTTAGGGAAAGAGATCTAGAGGCCTGATGAGACACATTGTAGAAGGTACATTCTTAAGTCAAGATTTTTTTTTGTACATCTTATTAATATATTTGTTTTACAGGTTTGCTACACTAAATACTGAAATATTTACCAGATGTGAGTAAGAAAACCAAGTACTAAAAGCTTACATAAATTTAAACATATCTGCATTTTAAGCCTATTTAAACCTAAGACAAAGTCAGAAGTGTTGCACAGTATCTTCTGCATTCATTATTCATTCTGTAAAATATATGTCAGTATGTCACATATTCACTGGGCAAACAACACAATTAACAGCAATTTTACTAAAAGCCAAACAAGTTAACTGCAGAGAAGAGGCCAAAACAAAGAAAAAAAAATCTTCATTCCTTTAATATGGTAACCTAAGCATGAATCACTTATTTACTTTAAGAAAAAAATCAACTACAGTTATCCTTACAATAAATTAAAAAAAAATAATTATTTATACCTGAAGATTTTCCAGCATCATTTTATCCAAGGCCTGAATGAAGTCCTCATCCTCTGCACAAGGGACATGCTTCAGTCCTCCTCCTTTAATCATTACTTCCTATTGCAATGGGAAAAAAATCATCCATTAGTTTCAGAACTATGAATATTCAGTCTAGAAATAAGTGGGAAATATCCTTATTGCTTCTATATCATACAAAATCAAAAGGCTTATAAAACCAAATTGTTCAAGAAAGAAGTTTTCAGCCTTGAGCATTTTCTTGAAAGGCATATTTCCTGATTTATGGTCACTCATTCTGACAGGGGTGGGTGTGCGTGGGTGTGTGTGTGTGTGTGTGTGTGTGTGTGTGTGTAGGTGCATGGACACATTCAAGATGTGGCAACAATAAAAAAAAAAGTATCCTGAACACACCTACTTTAATTCGATTTTCCATTAAGACCATAAAGTTAGATGGCATTGTCAAGAGAAAGGCTACCCTTCAATTATTTGGAAAGCACAACATGACAACAAACATGTCAGAAGTCAGCACCTTAACACATTGTTCTATAATGTTCATTATTTCCTTGCTATGTAACTGCAATTCAGGCTCAACTAGATGGGTTCTTTAGCTGCAAATATTATAATCTATCAATCCCAAATTTGTATTGTAAGAATTTCATACTTCTTGGCTTGTCTCCTTTTCTGATTACCTTGCTGTATCCTATTAGTCTGCTACTATTGTAGGCATTGCAAAACCATCATTTACACATTATTTTCCAGTCTAGCTACCTTTGAAAGCTCACAGTCTTGTGAAAACCTGTTGTAGTCAATTTTACGGCATAAAATTTTTCAAAAGGTAGTTAACCAAAGTTTGCAAACATGAAAATAAGCTGTAAAAGATATTTGAAAGAATAACAGGAAGCGTACTTGCTGTATTTTCTCAGACATGTTATCAGTAGCACTGGCAAAAAACATTGAGTAAAGAAAACCAAAGATGCAAATTCAATTTACTTATCTCCTGCTCAATACATACTGTATTCTCCTCATCAGTTTCATTTTCCTTATTGGAGTCTGTAAGATAATCGGTGTTTTCTTCCTCTTCTTCTTCACCCTCTTCTTCCTCATTGTCAGAGCCCTCCTGAAATATTCAATTTTAACTGCTGACTATTTTAATACAAGGACAGCTAGTTCCTCAAACATTTTCCTAAACTCTGCATGTTGCTTAGCTAAGTCTTCGTAAATTTCTTTGGTTTTTATTTAATGTTTCAGCCTGAACTCACTCAGCTTTATTACTAATTTCACAAATGTACAGCAGAAAACTGGGAGCAGTGGCTGATACACACTGCCACTCAGAGGGAACTCCACAGGTTGGAGGAATGGATTAGAAAGAACTCATTAAGTTCAAAGAAGGGAAATACAAAATTCTCCAGAGGTGCCTTCCCCACCCTGCAACTGTTTCTGATTCTGTTGATACTAATTTATGTCTTTTTGAAGGCAAAAAACCCCAGCCAAACTTCAGGACCTTTAATACTGAGAGACATCTATTGAAAGAAAGTTTATTAGTAAATCAATCAGCCCAAGAACATGGAGAAAAACTGTTCTCTATTTCCTTGATGAACTCATTTTCTTGTAACAATACCATTATCATGTGAACTTTGCTGTGTCATAGTGACAAGTCAGAATTTCTACGTACTTGTGGGTATTTTTATTGGCTCCACCATTTTTGACTGAAAATATTATTAGCACAGTAAACAAGGAAGGTTTTTATGCTCCATAAATCTTTTATTTATTCATATTGCATAGGCGTACCCTGAACACCTGTTATTTTTCCTAATGACTGCTGTGACATTTAGTCAATACATTTGCTTCTACAACAGATAAAGAAAGTCATCTGCAAGTGAGGTTTTTTCACTTCAAAAGCTGAAGGTATCTTCTTGTTAAGAAGCAGAATATACCCTGAGCAAAACTGTCAGGTTTAAGTTTCTGCCAGAATATAGAAAAAGCCTCAGACACTCAGTTTTCTACCTGCACAGAACTGGGATGGGAATATCCTCACAGTAGTGACTGGGCTGTGCATACCCAGATTTCATCTGCTAACTCCGACTTAGAAGGGCTTCAGAAAATAACAAGCAATCAAAATCACTTCTTTTACATAAAGCAAGATAAATGAGTAAGTTCACCTCTTCTTCTGGCTCATTTACTTCACTTTCATTTCCAGATTGTTCCTCTGTCTCCGCTCCACCTTCTTCCTCTTCTTCATCCTCTTCCAAATTCTCTCCTTCTGTAATGGAATCCTTGGAATCTTTGTCATTCACAATTCCTGAAATTTGGAAAAAGAGAAAGATTTAGAACATTAGAACACATATAACCACTCAAGTTCTAAGTGGAAGGTCATTTCGAAAGTCCATTGTTACTGAGCAGTAGAACTTCCCATTGGTCATAATATTTGTCTACTAAATGAAACATTTCCTATATAGTTGACTTCGACATAAAGGGTAATAATGTTCTGTCAGAAAAGGAGGAAAACATTAGAGAGAATGTCTAAAATCTCCCAGAGAACAGAAGAAGCTGTGCAAAATGCCTCAAAGGATCCTCAAACTCAATGTGAATCCTACTGAAACATGCAACAAAATCTGAGTACCAAATTACAGAGACTGAACAAAATCAGCAGAACTCAGAGACAGGAAGTCCCTGCAGTCTTCTCTTTACTGTCAATTAACAGTTTTGAAACAACAATTTTCCGAGCCTGTAATAAACCTTTATGACTCTCTTCTAATACTCTGAGGCTGTACTTGAACCTATGAGGATGTAGGTCTATATGAAATAAAAAAAAAGCGAAGTGGGAAAGCAAAGTCTCTTCCACAAGTACTATCCGATGTGCTCATCCTCCTTGCAGACAGGTCTAATTCTTACACTGTGTGTTTAGTTCATCTTGCAGTTTCTCCTGCTGACCTGCTTGCCTTCTGTCTTTCAAGATGTTTTAGTTTACTCTGTGTGTAAAATATCAAACATAACTATCTCCTTTCTTTCAGTAAGGCATCCTTCAATCTAATACCGCTATTTGTATCATTTCCACAGAAGTGAAAAATTAGTTTTAGGTTTTTCCAGTGTTTCAGTATCCGGTTTAGTCTTAGATACAGATTTCAATAAGAATGTTTTTAAGAATTGAGCATGGTTCTAATTCAGGAAAAAAACAGGTCTTAATTTTTTAGAGAATGACTATTACAGTATTTAAGTCACCCAACGCAAAACCCCCAAACTTCAAGCAAAGTCTATTGTTCTCATACATTCCTTTTTTTTCTTTTCTTAATTTACAAAGCCACTCCAGAGGATTTACAAATCCTCCAGAGGATTGCTGATGTCAGACTTCTAGGCCACTAATTTTTCTAGGAATTTACTGAGGAGTCAACACAGTCACTATTCAGATTGTCATTCCTTTTTTGACATTAGACCAACTGCTCTTAGGGTCAGCCAGTAAAGTTTTGTGAAGCTCCTGTTACTTGTAGGAAGGAAGTGCTGAGTACCTTTCAAAAGAATATTACAGTTTATATAACTCATTGTATATTTCTCCTTGGTTATCATTTTGAGAGCATGAAAACCAAAAGTTTAGATCACACCATAGGGGATTCTAATCTGCTTTTCAGTTACTACGTAGGGAATTTCAAGGCATGTCAATTAAATAAACAGCATATTACAAAAAAAAGTTCCTCCTAAACCAGAAGTTGTAATCTTTTATGTGGCTATTAGAGACATTCATCCCACTGAATTAAAGGATTATTCTTAAAAATTGAATGTATCCAAGTAGGTGAAGTGCTCTAATTAAAACTTAAAATGTGTTAAATTTACATATAAAATCTTTCGATGAACAAGTTTGTTTTCAAATAGAAATGAAAGATTAGAAGACAACTCCATTTAACAAGTAATGAGTACAGGAGTATCCAACATTTTCTAAGAACAGATATGGGGTTTAAAGGTTAATATGATGACAACAGTTTTAGACACTCACTAATCAGTATATTTTCAACTGAGCTGTGCTGCCAGTCCAACTATTTTCTCCTGAAATTAGTGTGATTCCTACATTTTTCTGATTAAATTAATGATTTTTTTCCTCATCACTTGCAACATGTGACTCACACACTTCTGGTCTCCAAAACACTATTACATTATATTAAGAGCATTCATATTGACTATATTTACAACATCTATTATTTCAGAGTTACAGAGATTCTGTATGGTATCTATGATGATTAGAAAGAAATATTTTTGTAACTCTTCTGCATGTTTCTATCATGAGAATAAATGATCACAACAATAACAACAATTACCTATTTTCATCATAAAGAGACAATTTAAAGAACTACAGAATTGTCAAAAATACCTAACTTCCCTTGCACATTTTCTTACCCAATTTTATTAAGAATTCTCGTTCCAAGTCTTGCACCTGTCTGACAGCTTCTTCCAGAGAATTGCAGAGCTTTATCTTTGGTCTCAGAAGTTCCAGTGTATCACTGATCATATAGTCTATGTCTATAGGGAAAGGGTGATCTTTTGTCCAAACATCCAGACTTTTTTTCCACCACACATAGCGCTAGAATACCAAACATTGAAATCAATAATATGTACACTGATGTTTATAGACAATTTAAGTTATGATTAATTTAAGTTTAAAATGCCATGTTTGTACAGTAAAAAATGCAAAAGCTTTCATGTCACTACTCTCTTATTTCATACCACTATTAGATATTTTGATATCACTAAAACTTGTATGATAACACTGGATAACACAAACATTAAGAATCATAACTACTCTTTTAAATATGAAGACTGAACAAAAAAGCCCTGACAAGAAAGTGCCTTTTCAGTGTAAACTACTTCTACAAGAGATGACCACTTAACAACCAGCCACCTTTTAATTCCTTCCCCTAAATATTTTTAAATAAAATTAATTTCCCCAAAGGCATATTACGGAGAAAGAGGGAGAAACATTGCTAAAAAAATCTTTAGACTGCAGCCAGCTTCGAGTGCCTTATCCAGTTCACTTTACAACAAATTCATATATACCTCTTACAGTGGCATTGTAAAAAATAAATGCTGACTTTAAGGGAACCTAACACTAGAACTTGAGAACTAAGGTGCTGCAAAAACTGCATCTGAAAATGAACTACGAGTAAGAGAATCTAACTAAAAGATGACATGCTCAAGAGGAAGGCATGCTGAAATTATTAGGTGTAACAGATATAATGATGTGTTCCCAAAGACATTTATTTTTGCATTTAACAATCAGACCATATCATACTGTGAGCAGTCTGGTTTAGTGGGATTTGACCAATATGATTCTTGAGGTCCATTCTAATCCAAACCATTCTTAGATTCTATACTTCAAAACATCGTTTTACACCTTGCATGCAGATGAGTGATTTGTATCCTTAAGGTTTGAAATAAGTTATCACCTTAAATTTAATTTTTTAATACCCTTGTTTTAGTATAAATTACAGAGAAAAGCAGAAAGAAAAAGAAATTAAATCCAGCAAGCTTTAGCATGAATTCCATGGTCTGCAATTCCTCATTTCAGTGTTTAAACACTCAGTATGAAATCTTTTCCCCACTTCATTACATTCATTGAGTCAGAACTTTCTTTGCTGCAACTTGTGCCCATTACCTCTAATCCTTTCACCATGCATGCCTGAGAAGTAACTGACTCCTTTTTCTCTACAAAAACTATCAGCTGACGACAGGAGCCTAAATAATCTTCTCTTCTTCAAGTTCAGCAAACCCCAGTGTGAGCACTGAGCACCACCTGATCATTTTGGCATAACTCAACATATCACTTGAAACTGAAACTGCTACCAGACAGACAAGACTCTACAAATTACAGTGCTAGAGAACAATGAGATAAATACCTACCAGACAGACTTACATCAGCTTGTTAAAGGACTTTACAGATCTGCATAAAATTTAGAATACCTGAAAATATACAAGGAAGCAATCAAGTTTTCGCTTGCTGGATCCTCTGTCAAAATACTGCCCACAGGTATCGAGGATAGTACAGACAAGTCTGATTCTGAAAAGATGTTCTGGAGGGTCCAATGGACTAGGACTGCCATCAGGGTTCACACCAAACGAGGTGAAGGAATACAGAGTTCTAAATATTACAGCTGACTCCACCATTCGATAATTGTAAAGCTCCCCTAAAAACTTGGCACTGCTGATCCGCCGTTGGTTGAACTTTGGTTGATTAACCTTTATCAAAAAAGAACAAGAAAATTCACTCTCATGCAGACACAAGAGAACATTAAAAAACCCAAACCCAACCCACATTTTACAAATGAAAGAAGTGTACAAAAAAGTTGACAGAATTTCTTATAATAAATGATGGTTATTTATGACTACATACTTTACATGAAAATAAACACAAAAAAGTAGTTATGAAAGCTGGTCAGCTAGTACATTTAGCATACAATCCATCTTAAATCTATGATGATTTTTCATCACCCAGAGAACTCTTGTTATTATGACAGCTTTTAAAATATGGACTAGTCTCCAAAGTTACTTGAAGTCATGTAAATCTGTCTACACTGTCAAAGAATAAATTCTATGGCCTTACTGTGATAAGGGAGGCAAAACAATTTTCTTAAATAATGCTGTTTGGTTTTGTTGGGGTTTTTTTAGTACATTTATTCTATTAATTTAAATAAACCTATACAAAGCAAATAACAAAGGTAGAAAAGTCATCAGACAAAAAAATGTAAAAGAGAATCCAAGGATTCCTTTCTTTGAACACAATTATTTCAGTTTTCCTTTCAACATAAGTAGATGAGTATAGCTTAGCAAGAATACTGATTGTTTACCTCCATTCCTAGTCGAATATCCTCTAGCACTCCATCCACAACATGAATTCCAACATCTTCCTGGTAAAGGACCAACCCTGCTAAGAGGTTGGCTACACAGTGAATACTATTATATTTCACATTCCAGATGTTGATCATACAGCATATAACATAGTCCTTAACTTCTGCATCCTGCCAAGGCAGCTTGCGCATCTGTCTCAGGACCTAAACCAAATTTTAAGACAAGCTTCACATTTTAGCAGGTAAAATATCAAGATGCTCCCTGTCATCCCCCCTTTCTCCTGGTTGGGATGAAATCCCTGTAAGCACCTGCAAACAACCTCATTCTCCCTTCCAGGAATCCTCCAGACCTGCAGTGGCTATGGAAGGTTTCATGCACATAACCTAACTGCTGTCCTTCAGCTACTGTCCAGGGCTGTTCCATAATTTCCTTTCTCTTACAGTCTGTATTTAACTGAAGCCTTTTGTCCCTTATTCTCTCAACATAATGTACAGAACATAACAACTCCCATCTCACCCTCCCTTCGTTCAACATTTGATGCTATTGAGAACACAGGTCCACAGGTAGAGCTTCTATGTGTTCAAATAAAAGAAATTAAACTACTTTATTCATGAATACAAAAGTGATCCCTCTTCCTTGCAACACAAAAAACCATAGCCCTCCCCAAACCTTTTCCAAAGTTACTACTACACTACTTTCAGTAAAAACTGTTTTAAAGATTTTGAAAGGATTTACCTTCTCTGTGGTGACCTTGGAGAGATCCTTGTAAAGAAGCTTACGAATATATTCCTGCAAAGGAGGACGTTTTTTCTTCACAGTTTTTTCAGCTGGAGGGGGATTACAGTAGTAATAGGCATTTTCTACCATTGTAACATAGCGTGCATCAAGATGCATTGCTTGTTTTTTCCTCATCATTTGTTCCTGGAAACAAATGCATATGGACCAGTTAGAGATGCTGACCTATCACATTTTCAAGCCTAAGGCTTTTAGAGTTACATTTGGGGTACAGTAAATATGAAAGGTTGCAGAAAAGTTAAAAGGTTTAGTAGAGAGAAAAAATTACAAAGTACATATATATGGTTCTGCGTTGCTCTTTCCATGGTCATTTTTCGTTAGGATCCCTATTTTTATAATGGTAAAAAAGGGTTTCAGAAACGTGTTAAATATTTAATTCATAATCTTAATGCTACTGTTCAGATCAATGGCTCATAAGACTACTAGGAACTCTGTTTAAAACATGATTAAACTGGAATTTATTTAACTAAAGTAGCTGAAATACTGATGTCTTGGCACAAACACAGTGAATCATCGTAAGACTGGCAATCTACTTTTTACATCAGCATCTAACTCCAGAGAGTTTTTGATGGTTACATATGAATTTCCAAAGGTTTAGACAACAGAATTTTCCTTATTCCATGCTCCATTACTGCTGTTTACCCAAGCAGAATCGACTGCAAGAAAAGCAGTATCTACCATAAAGTAATGTTTCAGGAAAAAGTAAGACTCAGCACTAATTACCGTGCTTAATTGTCAGGATTGTCCTGATTTTCCTCACTTAATACAATCTTTTCTCCATACTTCATTTTAGATATGTAAGTTAAGGTTCATTTTCTGATAAAAATTTAGATTAAAAAATTTTTTTAATCTAAAAATTCTGTACAAGAATAAAAATAGCAGTTCTAAGCTAATCTAACTGATTTTTACAGTTGAGGGTGAGCTTAATTCCATTATTAAATATTTTTTAGTATGCATCTGTGTAATTATATGCATATAGGTGTAATTCTGTAAGTGATCCTTTATATTCTAAATCACTCTGTGGTGGTTCACCAAGAAACTGGAGCTGTGTAAACTTTATTACCTGCTAGAGGTTGGCTACGCAGTAATTTAAAACTTCAAACAGATAAACAAAATTAACATGTAACTACTGTTTCACCCCTACACACAAATGCCAGTATATCCATTCAAGTAGTTCAGTAAACTAACCACGAGTTTTAACCTCCTTTGATTATTGGTGAGAAGCACTATTTTTCATGCTGGTGGCCTTTCCACTAAACCTGAGTAATTTAAAATTTCTTTTACAAGGCAGACATTTCAGTCCAACTGAAATGTCAATGTACTCAAACAGCTCCTTCACCCCGAATTTCAGCTGCTAATCCAATGGGGAAGAGTAGCATTGTGTAACATAGTAACCCAACAAATAATGTAAATTTCCACCTGGATTTTAGTCATCTATCACCAGGAAGGTCTCCATCTGACACCAAACCCTAAGGCATTTCATTCTTAACCTTTTCCACAACCCAAATGGTCTTTCCTTTGATTCCCTGTGAGATTATTCCTTTCCAAATGGGAAATTTCTGTCAGTCGCAGCACATTTTCCTACAGGCACCTAACAGATGCACAGCACTTAACAACTGAGTACATAAATTGTTTTATGTGGGGAAAAAACACTTAAGAGTAGAAAATTCCCAAACTTTACCATGTCGTATTTTCTCCTTTTCTAGACAGATCAAAAGAAAATACACCCTTGCTGCCTTAAAGGCGTTTATCATGCTATGCTATAAACTGAAAAATTAAGTGGGTAAAGTGAAGCAGAACAGAAAAAATGGCAGAAAGGCTTGCAAATAACATTTTAACCCTCCTAAACCTATGCAATTTGTGTATTTTCCTGTTATAAAAAGGTGTACATTACACTGTAAATAGTAGTTTATAAGTAAAATGTTTTTTCCCAGGAGAGATGATATGCACTACCTGAAGTCTCAAGATCACTGTAATTTACTGGGTTTTGAGCAGTCCTGAGTCTGTGTTCTAACTGTAAGTGGGTTGTATAAGTCTTAATCTTTACCAATTAAAAATCTTCAGCATTTCAAGAAATTGTGTCAGTCCTTTTTCAGCTGAGGTATCAGACAGACAGGTAGGAAAGAGAAATCACAACACTACACTGTAGTAACAAAAACCTTGGTGCAATTCAGAAGAAAAAAAGCAAGACCTACAGTCCAAAGTGCTTTAAGCTCATCAGCTACTTCAGGTCCTTATTTTATTAGGCTAAATCAAGAACTATGCAGATAAAGCATTGCATTTGAAGATTAGGTTTCTGTTTTTCCTTTGATAAAAACAGACCACAAACAACATTAAAGTAAAATATGAAAACTGTTAGGGCTTTTCTTGGTGAATAGCAAAATCTCTCTGCACACAGCATTTATTGCAGAAGCATTTCAAAAGACAATCTGGTGACCATTAGGAAAAAAAAAAGAAGTAACTAATCAAAACTTAAGCATCATGAGAATTCCAATTTCAGAAAGCATTTCAGCATGACTGACATTTAAACACCAGATTATAGAAAGATACTGAAACTGTTCAGCTCCTCCTTCCCTTTAATACCTACACTGCTCTGCCCTGCTACTCGTTCCAACAGTTCAAAATGGCAATTTTTAATTTCCTGGAAGCATGTTATTGTCATAGTGAATTAACACAGTTCTACATGAACTGCATTTACTTTGCCATAGCCTCTGCCTGTACAAACAACATCTAACACAGTTTCAACGTCACCAGTAAAAGCAGTCACAGCAGGAAGGAAGCCACCGTGTAACTTAAGTTCTGTGTATTTATCAACACAAGTGATCAGGTCCTAAAGCTTAAGACAATTGTCTAAGTTAAATGATTAAAAATGCATCAGGAAACTTTTAATACCAGAATTGCAAATATTCTTTCAGCAAGACCACAACAGTGTAATACAAGAATTTGACATTTTAACTTGATTATGTTACAGCGACATAGATCAAGATTAAGTTGATCTTTCTTTCAAAGCTCCAATTCAAATAATCCAATTCAAATAATTAATTTATGAACTGATCAATCCTAAAGCAAATCTAGTTTTACATTAGTATTTTAAATTACATAAAGGGAATTTGGAGGATTTGCCAAGAACACAATTACTAGAAATAAACGTCCTAATAAAAGAAGAATCTCTAAATAATTTGCAAAACATGAAGCAGGATATGATCACTAAATGTTTCTCTAGAATAAGTTACTTAGTGCCACTAAATTTGTGATGCCCTTATAGAATACTTTGCTTTTCAGTAAGTAATTTTTCCTTAATTACTTTTAAAATCCATTCTTAGCTATAACTTTTTCCACACCAGGACAAAGCAACATAGTCTTTAATAGGAGACATGCAGCCTGTTTGGAATCTTACTACAAAATACATCATCCTCAGTAAAGATTAGGTCTAATAATTATTTAGAGGATCAACAGGCCTTAATTCTACCCATAAGAGTACATCAGCTTTACAACTGCTTAGATTTTTAACATAAGATTTTTATCAGCTTGCTTTGGGAGAACTGTTTTCCACAGTTCACACTAACTTGTACTATAAGACTATGATCCAATTTGAGTAAGACTATTTAAGTAAAGATTAATCTCTGTGGTTTTTTTAGGGGAATTGTAGAAGATGCAGCTATTAAGATGGGCGAGAATATAAATTTATTTAGTCTATTTTACATCTTAATAAATAGATATTCCAGATTTATTTACCATCTTCCACCTTTTCCTGGTTCCTCAATGCATAAGAAAAGACTACTTATCCAAAACCTTGTGAGACTTTAAGCCTCAGTAATTCAAACAGTGTTTGTGGTTTGTCTTGCACTTCACAGTTAAAGCCATGTTTAGCATTCATCCAGCAGATTCCAGCAATCCAGCTAACAGTCAGCATTTTTGTAGTGCATAACACTAAAAGCAGTCAGTTACAAAAAACAGCTCTGGTGTAAGTATTTAATTTTTCCTGACTTCTAAAATTTTTATTATCTATGAAAAAGTGATTGCAATGAGTAAAATGTCTTTTAAAGATAATGGAACAGGGTTTACAAGGGAAAAATACTTGATTATGGGAAGGAATATATTTCACAACACAACACATTAGCTGGCAAACCTTTAGAAAATTGAGATTCAAACCTTTCAAGATACAAACTACACTGCTACAAAGAGCAAGAGCCAAAGAACTGGCAGTTAATTTGCCCATCTCCTTCCTCTCATGACTGTACTACCTCAACAGATGTTCTGACATTCAAAGAGGTTCAGAAAAAAACAGTATTTCGTGGAAAAGGAATTGTACAACAATAGACCCAAGTATGCAAGTGCTGCTCCATTAACTAGAGCACAAGAAGAGACACTTGTGGTTTAACAGAAAGTGAATCTTATCTTTGAAGGTCTTCTTCAACCATGTCTGACTCGGTCTCTTGCCTTGGACACAAAGTTTTAGGATTGCCTCCCAAGTCAGTAAACATATTATGTAGTTCTTGTTATTTTTTATTCAATTATTGTTATTTTTAAGTCTTTGACAGTACTTCCCCAGACTTACAGATCCCAATTGCAATCTTATTTTAATTCCCAATATCTATTTCTAAAACTGTTTCTCTTAGTGTCTCCATAAACTTCTTTTTTCACCTTTAGAACCCCAGATCATTATACAGGGCATAGAAACCACCTCTTGCCCAAATGTCTTCACTTCCAGTTGAAATCATGTCCAGTTCCACTCACTACTATTTTCCCCCTCAAACACTATTTCAGGTATGTTCGGGTACAGCTACAATATTCTTTCAACCTCATCGTTTGGGTTTGTCATGTCTCTGAATAGTTCAAATGCAATAGCTTTTTACTTCAAAAATTGAATTCATTTTTTTACACTTTCTTTCAAGTCACAAAGAGGTTTTTAGGTCAACTGGAGTTCTTGAGAATAATTTCAAAAACAAGTAATTGCTCTAAGTCAGGACATGACACCCTCCCCCATAATACAACAAGTTTTCTCTTACCAAAAGAACACTGGTTCTTAAGTGAGATTCTGGTGATCTGAAGAGGAATCTTCCACAGGTTTCCAGCAAGGTACACGCCATTTCAATATGGTGATGAGAGAAGTCTGACAGAAGCATCTGGTATGTGTATATATAAAAGCACAGCTTGTTAAACATCTTTTTCAGCTGCAGAAAACATTAAGTTAAATCTACCAGATTGGACACTATGCTGGTGTTCTAAATTCTTTACAGAATAAATGCAAATGGATTTCACTGATCAGATGTTAGGATTGGCAAGGCCCTGGCATAAGCTGCCCAAAGAAGTTGTAGATGTCCCACCCCTGGAAGTGTTCAAGGCCAGGTTGGATGGAGCTCCGAGCAGCCAGGTCTAGGAGGAAGATGTCCCTGTCCAAGACTGGGGGTTGATGATCTTTAAGGTTCCATCCAACCCAAACCATTCTATGAATATTCAAAAGCTTAATCTCATTTTTAAATTCTTATAAGAACAGTCTATGGACCCCAAATTTAGGCTTCAAAAGAAAGGATGTTTTGAAAGACCATCATAAAAACCCCATCTAAACCAAAAAATACTGCACAAGGGCACAGTAACCTCAGAACACATCCAACTGCACTGTCTTAAGTTAAGCAATGACTATAATTAATACAGCTTTGCATTTTACAGCATTTTATAGACAAGAAAGGTGAAATTATGAGTGATTATGATTACTTTAGGAATTCCGCTTTGGTATCTAACAAGTCAATGAATAGAAACTATTTATATAGAAAGTGATGTTAACCTGTGAGTCTCAAGCATGTTTTATTAAAGGCACTTTGCTCTTTTAAAGCCTATTTTTAATTTGGGACTTGACATCAAGATTTGAATCTTTATCAGCATGCAAAGTGAGATGATGTGCCTAGAGATTAATGCTTTCCAGAGATGTTTTGTTCCTCAACAAACAAACCTGCTAAAATGGCATAAAAGCCTCTCCTTGCATCACTGAAATGCTTTTTGCCTCCAGTCCCTCTCCCTTACTGTTATTTTCTCCACAAAAACATTAATTGAAATTAACATTATGGAAGTTTTGCAATGTACAGCAGATTAATAAGCAGCAATGTCTGCCATACTTACAATGAAAATGATGAGCAGTTTGGTTATGTCCAAATGCAGAAGTTTATTTTATTGTATTCCTCCCACTAGAAGAGGTAAAACGTTTTAACTTCTACAGCAGCTATAAAAGTCTCCCCATACACAGCAGCCACAGACACCAGGGTTGAAAACATCCCATGTAAGGAATTCAGGTAACATTAGCAGCAGGTAAGTGAAGAGGAATAGGATGGGGACACATTATCAGTATACACAGGAGTACAGGATTATCACAACACAAACCTTTAAACAGTGGAGAGTGTCGTTTTTGGAGAACATCTTAAACTTGGTAAGCTCACCAATAAATCTCACAGTTTTATTCTTTGTTTCAATGTTGATCTGGTCCTTTTTTCTTACCTAAAAAACAACCAAAAAGTTGGTTGAAGGCCCTCAAAAATACTGACTTCTAAATTACTTCGATCTGAACATGCACAAAATATACTTGGAAATTCAGCAGTGTTTGTTATCAGATTGGTTCCTCAAGCTACACCTTTACTTTACTGGGTTTCTGAAAAGTCTCCCTACAACCTTGTTTCTTCAGATTGTCAATTCTTTTCCCTGTCTCCCCCCCCCCCCAAAACAATTAATTCCTCTTCCATACCTACAGCCATAGATCCTCCTCCTTTGCCACAGAGAAGCAGTAATAAAGTATTTTAGAGTCTGCATTTTCAGAATCAGTAAGATGTCTCTGTGTGAATAGGGCTACTTGTACTGTCTTCAAGGAAATATTAAACATGGATGGCTTTTTCAAGTCAGATTTAGTAATGTGCAAACTTTTAAATTTGCTGACATCCAGCATAAATTTAGGAACAAAACAAAAATCTATGTCTAAATATAATCCATAAAATAGAAAATTGTATTTCCCCAACAGAAAGGTTTTTCTGCGAAACTTAACTTAGCATAGTTAAGATTCAAGTACATCTGAGCAATTTATACACATTTTTAATGTCAACATTAGAAGAAAAATTGAAATCTGTGCCACAAAACTCTGAAAATGATGAATGAATCATCACTGTGCACCATAACAAATTTGATTACAACATTTAAAGTGAAGGAAACAACACCAAAAAATACATTTGTGTGGAAAATTTTGATACAAGAAAATGGTAAAATCTAATTTGAATTAAATACTATATGATAATAGTGATCACTGCAATAGTAGCTGTGTAGTGGGAAATGTTAGAATAGGTCAGGTCTCATTTTAAAAGCAAGTTATTAATTCATAGAAAACTCTTTACACAGATGGAGCACAGTTTCTAGTTTTTGTAACTTCTGTTGTAGCTGTTGTACAGTTCATTTACATAAATATGTAAGCATAAATGAAAAGTTACAAAAGCTTTTCTTTTACAAGGACTTACAAAGTTAAAAAAATTCTTTTCTTTTTTCTAGAACTGCTCAGCTGACAGAACAATATTCACTGAATTTTAGAAGTAGTATTTACACAACACAAAATGGTTTTCTTCCCCAAAGGATAAATTATGAGATTGGTTAAGCTGGTTTTAGTAAAAAAGTGAATCACCAAAACATACATGGAACCTGAAATCCCCTTTCAGCATGGAACAGAGATCCTCTGCTACATCAGACATACAGGGATGCAATGTGGCAACCAGTCTTGCATAGAATGGCAGCAAATCCAATCTGCAAATAAAGGAGAGAATAAAACAGACAACTTACAGACAAAAAAATATTTATGTGTACAAATATGGACACCATTTTACTTGTGAAAAGAATCAATGCACTGACAGAACTACATAGACACAATTTTTTTTGGCCGACTTCAGAATACAATCTCATTTAAAAATAAAGCAAGAAAGTAAACCACCATATCCTGTTGAAACACTTCTTAGTTAATTGTCTTTTTAACTTCTACCACAGGCAAAATGCTGAATACTATCAACTACAGAATTTGACCTTCAATAAATGACTAAACAGAAAGAAAATTCAGATCCATCTCAACATGCAGAAAAAAGGTTCTTACAGACAAAGGCCATAGGTTATGGCAAGGTATTAATATTTTTTCTGAAAAGCAGCAGACATAAACAGGAAGGTAGAGACTATCTTTACTTTTAAGGTGGGAAGCTTCTGAAAGAATGTAGTAGTTGTGACACAAAACAAAGCTGAGCAGTGTGATGTGGTCACCCTTTTCCCAAAACCTCTCCTAGTACTCCCACAAATGGTAATATTTCCAAGTTTTCTATAGAATTTCCTTATTTCCTTCTCTCTTGCCTTAATTACATGCCTTCACACCCATTTCCTTTGCATATTTATGCAAACCAGCTGTGTATATATCAGTTTTAAATGCAGAGCAACCAACTGCACTCTGAGGCCTCATAATATCATTTAACAAGCTGAAGGAACTGATTTTCAGTTTATTTTCAGAATGTTAAGTTAATGCAGTAAACAGATGAACTCTAGAACAAGCCAAAGTAAGTGGAGAGGAACATCCTAAATTTGCATGCTTCTAGTGAGAAATTGCCTGTAAGGGAAAAACGCATTTTGACTTCACACTTTATGAAGGATTAAGGTTTTCCCTACTGCTCAGGAAAGGAAAAGGAAAAATACAAAAAAAAATCCAAAAGCACAATTGATACACAGAGCTTGTCCTGGCACAAAACATCAAGACAAAAACTTCAAAACAAAGCCAACACAACTGCCTCTGTTCTCCTTTCTGCTTCTATGTCACTGGAGCCCATTTCCAAGACATTTAATATCCACCTACAGAAAAAGAGTCAATTATGTATTTCAATTGTGGGTTAGAAGCATCAGAATATACTCCCACCAAAAAAGCATAACCAGGCAGCCTCACAATAATACACAAGGCTCCTGGTGAAACATTGTGGGTATCTCAGTTACCTATTTAACAGTTTTTATCTTTTGTTAATCAATAACTGAAGCAGTATTTACATTTTTCAAGCTTGTTGGAACATACAGCCAAGGCTGACTACCCACAGCAAATTACTACCATGTTATTAAGCATTTAGCCATTAACTTTGAGAGAAGTGAAAGTCTCACTACTTCATACACACCAACAAAAGCTAAACTAAGGACTGTGGCTGAACTAAGAGGGTGTATTTAACTGAGGGGATTTCTGTTAAAGACAAATACCAGAAAAGTATTTTATTCTGGTCTCAGCAAGTACCTGCCTGCTGAGAGCTAATAATTTCATCTCTGTAAACTGAGTATACCTGGGGGAAAATTAAAGTCTTAGAGCACATTGTTGTTATTCCCTTGTAGGACACAAAAGGTTTCTTCATGGGGAAGCATACTAAGACTGGGTATTTCTAAATAGGTGAAATATAATAAGGAAAAGCCTTGGGTTAATTATGCTGAAATTGGCAATCAGAGATTGAGTTAGTTCTCTCTCATGAACAAAAATTCATTTCAGCAGTGGAGACATTCCAGTACCAGTGGCACCATCTGCTGGTACATGCAATGCTTTGCTCCCTCCAAAAGCATTTCTTTCTCTTGAGAAGGGGGGAAGAACAACTAAGCCCCACAAACCCCACAGTATTGGTTTCTCTTCCTGCTCTCCTGAATATGAAGCAAGATCTTTTATCAAGTATCCATCAGTCACTGACTCTGAAGTCCATGTTATGCATGTTGAATATTCACCACCACAGTAGAAAGCACCACTTCTGACCATTGTAATTCAGATCACATACCATGGACTGAAATCTAGTCAACTCTGGACCTCAGGCTCACATGAGCTATACGTCAGTAAAATATTTAAGAGCATATCTTTTTTCTACCATTTCAAAAGTCAGTTTATTAAAAAAATGTCCAAACAAACAATCATTAAACAACTTACAGAAAAACTTTTCTCTAAGTCCTAACTGCAATCTTTCTAAAATGGATGCATCCAAAATTTCATGCCCAGGAAGAGTGAAGGGGGAATTTTGTACATTTCCTAATTTCTCTGATTCTACAAGACAGCTTAAAGAATGATACAATGGAGCCAGAACTCCTGCCTCACAAGCCTAATCATAATGGATAAAAGCAGTGCATTCACAGGGCCTGAACAGGTATTAAGTGCCACCCACACTGCTCAGTGGGAAGAGAAGGATGATGTAGAATTGGAATGTTACCAGGGATGCACTTTTGGCTTTTATTTCTTTGCCAGGACATAAAATTTCTTGATCTTAAGCACATCCCTCAATTTTATCCTCAACTGAAACAGGCCACAGAAATAGTGGTAAGTCAAGTTCAAGTGAACAAAAAGAACCTTGCTACAGAGAAGTCACAGGATGAAAAGCTGACAGGAAATACACAGGAGGCTTGCAGCTTTTGAGCTAAAATTTGCACAACCACTTAACACTTAAGAAGCAGCTAACTTCTGAAATAAGAACAATCAATGATAACACTAAAAAATTCCATATGAACAATGATCTCTTACTGCAGGTAAACTCGCAACACAGATCACCATAGATGAGAACATCAAAAAAATATCAAAAGCCACAACAGCCCCTATGTACTGCTTAACGTTTAGCTAGAATTGTTTAGAATTTAAAGCCTAAGAAAAGATTTCAAACTTATCATATTGAAGCAAAAGAAAATAATTTATAGAATTGCATTATTCTGTTAAACCTAAATAATTCTGCGTACAGGAAGATAATTCAGTTAGACAGCAAAGAACCACACAAAAATCCTAAAGCTGTGAGCAGTATGGGTTAAATCACTGTCTGCAGTCCTGGATTAAAAGGCTAATATTTAGTTTTACATCAACCCTCCAATGCAAATGTGAAAGCCACTCGTACACTGGCATTGAAAAATCTTTTAAAAGGCCTTCTGTTCTGTTGGGTTGGAGGTTCAAATCACAGCTGAAAATGTAAATGTGATCCATTCATCAGTATTCAACAGAGCAGGGCAGAGATGCATTCTAACTCTGATTTACAGTGAGTTGACAAAGAAATGGTCTTTTTGGTCAAATTAAGTTTTCTGTCCTGAAGAATCCTGATTTGTCCCAACCTACCCACCCCTAGTGGCAGCAAGAAAGTTCCCTGGCAAAACTACATAGTGACTTTGATTTCAGTGTCTGTTTTACACCTCTAACAAAAGAACAGTTTTACACTTATTGGTGAAACTGTTGTGTCTGCACATTTCCCAAAAGTGAGATCTCAGGAGAAGAAAGAGAACTTATTCTGTCATTGAAATACCTCATTATGGCTGCAAATAAAGCAGCTAAACTTAAACAGCATTAACTGATATGCTTGGAAAGAAACTAAATGCTTTTGGAAAACATACTGCTTTAACTGCATCCTCAAGGACACTGCCACTCTGAAGCTTTCACAAAAAACCCTCCTCAAAAGATGAGCATAACAAGCACTCTTCTCCTACAGTATCCCAGAGAGATATTGCAAAAATTCCTGGATTAGAAAAAACAAGTATGAAACAACAATAATGGAAGGTAAAACGGTATCACTATGGCTCAGTGAAGAGACACGCCAAGCAAAATCATCATTAATGCACACTACACAAAGCCTGGAAGCAGTGTGTGACAGAATACATAGAATTTTCTACATCAGAAAGGATTAGGAATGTTGATTTGAAGACATACAGCAGAACTGCTCTTTTACCAACTGCAGCAATACAGTTTACTTAAATATTGTGGTAAGTTGCCCTTTCAAATTGTTTGCATCTATGGGCAGTTCAGCTGATATTTATATTCCAACTGCTTGTGTTCAGAACAAGCAGCTCAGTCAACATCCTGTTTCTTCAGCTGAGTAGCCCAGAGATGGGGTCACCAATGCAGGCACATAAACATGACTGAACTTAAAATCCTAAAAGAATTAAGGTAGCTTAAGTATTTATTAGTCAAGTAGGTCCCAAAACAGACAGCAGGAAAAGGAATTTAAAAAAGAATTGTAAATCAAATGTTAACACTAGGAATAGTTCATATTTATAATCAAAGACCAACAGTGAGAAGATCAGCTGAGCCATTCATTTCAATGTTAGTTCCAACTACTGGAGACCAGACCATCACAGAAGTAACAGCTCCTTGAGGCAACCCCACCATCTATCCTGCTCTGTTGAGGTCTATGAGAAAAGTTAGTATTTTTTAAATTATTATTACTTCTAATACAAATCTGTAGGGCAATGGAATTACCAGTGAGAAGACAACAAATCAATGGCAATGAGGAGACTGTGCATGCTTCTTAACTCTGTTCATAGTACAGCCTGATCACAGACACATTTTTTAACAGTGCAATATATCAAGAATTTAACTTTTGCTTTCATGTAATCTATGAAATCATGCTGCTGAATTTACAAGCCTTGTCATGCTGTTCCTGTTCGAAAGTATCTCCTTTCACTGTGCGCATCTGAGTTCCTCTAGATCACTGTCACCTAGCACAATTTAGCAGATTATGCAAAGAGAATAAAGGATTTTCAAAGAGGTTCCAAAAGTTAATAACCAATTTCAGCCATCTGGAACCTACAGCAGGAGGAAACATTACAGGGCAGGGGTACAAACGTTACTGTATGGTCACAGACCAGCCAAAAATCCACTTCCATTTTACAAGTATGGAAAGTTCTCCATTATGGCAGAGCTGAAGACAAAAGTCTAAGTGCTCCTGCTGATTTACATTGTTGTAGATGTTCTAAGCTGTGAAAAAGAAATTCTTCACTCATTGTGTTCTGGTGCATTTCATGATTACCAGCAGGCTGATAAAGAGAAATATTACTTCTGCAACCTGCATTTGGGCTGAAGAACGCCATGCTACATCTAACACAGAAGACCATCAGTTGCCTGCCTCCTCTGTCATTAATTCATTTATTAGGCACAATGAAGCCTGTATGAAACTCTCCAAACACTGAGGTCGAATTTGTAAGTTTTGGAGGCAAGAACACACAAGAGAATGGAAGATTATGTGCACTGTTTCACCGTGGAGTCAGGTTAATGCCTCAGTCAGCAAACAAACCACTGGTTTGAACACAGCAAAAGAACAGGGTAGCACAGCAGATGCTTATTGCAGAGGGAGGTAGAAATAGGCTGAATTAAGGTTGAAAACACAGCACAAGCAGTGATTAAACTTAAGGAAAACAAAGCATTAAAGTCTGTTTATTCAAAGCCAGTCTACACATGTGTTCAGACAAAACAGATACTCAAGCTGTTTTTGCCCTCAGTGGTAAAAGGTAATGGAATCAAAGCATTGTAAACTCTTAAGAATTCCAAGATGATCATGTTCACTTTAAATCAAATTCAGCATCAAAGCAGCTTATCATGAGAAATAGGGCAAGGTGAAGCAAGAAAAGCAACTTCTTCATAATTTCACCTATTTAAGGCTCAAGTTTACCAGAGAACAGAGAAATATATTACTCCTCCAATGAATTCCATGTTTTTATTTGAATATTTGCAACCATTTTTTGAAACATGGCTCTTCCTGTAAGTGCAGGAAATCTGCTTACACAGAGACAAGGAGAAACAGGAGCTTTACACAGGCAGATGTACACAGACAGAAGAGGCCAAGCTCAGAGTGGCTGGCCTAGAACTGGTAGTTACACAAGGCCATTATAATGGCCAGGTGCTGCATCAGAATTGACATATTACAAAAAATCCTCCTCCTGAACTATACTGTGCCCTAACACAAAAAGGTGCAAGTAGTACTTAGAATGAAATAAATCCTCCCTTTTTTGTATCAGGTAGCTTTTGCTGTTATTTTCACAGTTTTAAAAAAATAGCAATGAAAAGAGATCTGCTGTAAACACAAAGTACCAGAAAAAAAAATTTCCTTGTTAAAAACCTTAATTTTTGACAAATACCATGGTGTGGATCGTTGATTCTAAGTATTTCTTTGGTGCTTCAGCATAAGCCACTCCAAAAGTGCACATCAAGAATTAACAAATGGAATATACACTGATTTTGAAAAACGCATGCACATTAAATACAATTAAAATACAAAAATACATGCTAAATTAAATAATAAATGGGTGGATCCAGCTTGGTCCCCTTCCATTCTTACCTTTGTCTAGGAACTATGAAAAGTGCTCGTACCAGTTTTCTTCTGTTGGCTTTTGTATTCATGTTCATGCAAAAATCCATTGCTGCCTATAAAGAGGAAAGTTAATGCAATACTTCATTTTTATGCAGTGGGGTTTCAAGAAAGCAACAGAAAATGGTGTTTAAAGATGATTTACAGAGCTACTCCTACTACATGCAACTGTTTTAAAAATAACCATAAAGAACATTCTTCAGTTTTGGCTAGAACTGATATAGAAAACATGTCCACTGAGAGGAATACAGACTGATCAAAAATTAATTTAGCTACTGTCAGACTCCAAAGTTTGAAATCTTTATTTCCTATCTATCTGATCTAACATTACGGTTTTTAAGAGTGCAAAAAACTGAAACTATGACTGTACCTTGTCTATGAGGTCTCTGTTGACACAATTTGGAAGCTGCTGAAGAAAAGCATCTACTATGAGTTTTAAATGAGATCCAGTACTGGCTTCTTCATCCTCTTGTTCTAACAGAGGGAAATAAACAAGCAGCAGAAATCTAAGCTATGAAATATAATCATTTACCAACACATTCCCCAAACAGTCCATTTGTAATGTTCCATTGTTAAGTATTTGTTCCTCTTTGTAGTCACTTTTCAGGCAATTGCCTTTACATTTGCTTACTTTTAAAAGCTGTGTGAAGGAATTGGTAACTGTCACTACATAAACACCTTCAAAGTAATTTTCACTTGTATCTGAATGACTTGCTACAAAAACATTTATCACAGTTTCAAGCTACTAGTTTCATAAATAAATAAATAAATTGCCCTGAATGCACTCTACAAATCCACAAACTAAAACAAATCAAGTTTAAAAAAAAACAAATCAGGAAGAAAAAGTATTCTTAAAACCAATTCTTCTTACCTTGCTCATCAAGAAGCTTCTTTGTAAGATCTTCTGCCTCATCTCCACAGTCCAATTCCAGTGCATCATCATTAATATCCAGGTTCTCCAGCTCCAATTCCAGATCCTCATTCCCTGTTGCTTCCTTACTATCTTTGGCATCTTTTGAATCTATTTATAAGTTAAGTAGAAGTAGCAAATAAATACTAATAAATTGTTAAATATACACAGTCCTTATTAGAATACAGGATGATTAATGCTGCTAAACATACATCTCTTTAATGTTTTAATGGAAAGTCACACAGATGAAGAAAAAAAAAAAAGAGTAGAACAGGAGGAAGGTGTTGATGAAATAACATGCTATATAAAAGATTATTAGTTTCCTTGAACATGATACCTGAGTCTGATAAAGATTCAGAAAAGAAGACTTAGTATTTTCTTGGACCACAATATTGATCCAAGAAACACTGAGCATTTTTCCAAGAGATTACTACCTACAGAATTTTAGTGTTTTTTCAGGCCTCCTTCCAATCACATTTGCAGACTATGCTTCATTTTAAAAAAACAAATTTCAAGGCAGATAGCCTTATTAAAATTCCGAAATTTTTCAAAGCCGAGTGTGACAGTTTCTAAACAGTGCACACATCAATTGGAAATATAGACTCACAAACAAGTAACATGTTTAGAATCACAGACAAAATTAGTCTGGAATGGACTTTGGTGATATCTCCAGCTCAACCTTTTGCACAGTGGATGAACATGATTCACACCAGATTTCTCATGTATTTTTCTAGTTGTTTTAAAATAGTAAGACAGAGATTCAGGCTCCCTGAACGAGCTGCTCCACTACCTAAAGATCCTTACAGGGAAATGTCAGAATTTTCCAAACATACATCTTCTGTTACACTTTGAGCCAGGGATGGTGCCTTTCTATCCCACTGCACCTGCAGTCTGCACATGCCTGGGTGTGAACTGAGAGCTGTGTAAGAAGTGAGGAACCACCCAGGCCTTCTAAATCCAGTGAAATTTTATGCTGACAAAGTCGCCTACCATTACAATTTAATAAGAAAATAACAGTGAAAAAAAAACCCAAACACTAACATGTACAAAAAAGGGAAAACTCTTCCCATTTCTCACAGAAGAGTTGGTATTTACTCACACTGGTTAACACCCAATTACTTGAAATTTACAATTCTAACAATATTAAAATACATTTACTTTTTTTCTTCCTTAATAACCAGATATAATCCCTACCCCACCTAGTTTATTTCCTAAAAATTCATCCAAACTGGTGAACTGTTCTCATTACCACAAATTATTTCATTAGAGACTCATTACTTCCATCAATTTTGTTTATCTGTTGGACAAGATATGTTGAAGATAATAGTCATGTAAGCATCCTACCTCTTGATTCATCTTTGCTGGAATCCTTGTTCTGGGAATATTTTTCATTATCTTTAAACAAAATTGCTGGCACAAAAGCCTTTAAGTCAATAAGATTCTCATAAAAGTTTCTGGCATCTTCATCTTCCCAGATACCCCCTTCCAGGTCATATTCTCCAGGCTTTCCTGGTGTGAAAATATCAATACCAGGTCCATGTTCTGCAAAAACATAAACACAATTTAAGGAAGTTATTTACACAAATTTAGAGCCTTCTACAGGGAGGCACCTTAGAGATTAAGGGTCCTTTTAGGAAAGCGTTAAGACTATTTATTACTATCTCAGTTTTCACCTAAATATTTCAAAGTGTATTTTTTAGCATTCTTAACAATTCGACCTCAGTGTTAGACATATCAAGAAATTATCTTAAAATCATAAATTTCATTTGGACTGAAAATACAGACAGAATCAGAGGAAGTCAAATCAAGAAAAACTAAGCAGCACATTATGTGGTATTAGAAAGTTATAACAGACTTTAGTAACATTAGCATTAAAAGTAATCACTGAGTATGATGAACTGCACCCCACTGAGTTTTAAGAATGAAGTTTAAAAAGACCAATTTAATATTTAGAGGCATTCAAGAAACACAGCTTTTTTAAGTTCAAGATAATTTAATGTAAAAGATACTCATTATTTCAACAACATCATAGTGAATCTCAAAGCATAGATCTCAAGGCATTGAAAGCTGCACTTCTGCTCAGGAGGCCAGCCAGCCACACCTATGACTTATCTGGCTTAACAATATGTTCCTGCCCATAATATCATGACCCAAAATAGACTTCAAACGTATTTTTTAACAGTATCAGTTTTTCAAACACTAACAGTTTTTAAATACTAAAAACTGTATTACATTAGAGGATCAGGTTAAAACCATTTAAAATTTTCCATTTATTACTCTATCCCCAGTAACAAACCTAAAGAGATATTACTCACATTTCTGTAATTACACAGAATATGCAATAGTTCTGGTTGCATATTAGGCATAATTACTTTAATTAAAAAAAAAAAAAAGTATTATTCATTATCTGATATCCTTCTGGGGGAAAAGCTGAATTAAATGAAACCAGCAGAAAAAACACATTGGTAAGAAGGTTTGGTTAGTTTTTTCACCACATCCAAGCTGAGTCCAGGGTTCTGTTGACCTGCTTTAGAATTTGGCTTACCCTCAGGTGTTGGTTTCTCTTGGGGGAGGTCAGGCATGTTCTCATCCAAAAGATCAGCCAGAGACTGAGAATTTGCCAACAGCTTCTGATAGGACATTGCAAATTCCTCATATTGCTTGTGTCGATCTTCACTCAGCTCTCCTTTGGAGTGGAGAATTCGTCTACAAAAACCAAACTTACAGTAAGATCACCTTTTTCTTTAAAATATATTTGAGCTATGCTGAACCATTAAGAATTTGTCTGAGCAAAGCTAACCTGCCCTCTTTTAGGGAACTGTAACAATTCTATATATTGTGGTTTGTTCTACTGCAATAACAAACATTTAACTGACATGCTTTTATTTTTCCAAACCACACTGAATTTCCAACTTTGATCCCACTGAGGACAGTACAGTCACAGAAGCTCCAGCTTCCATTTCTAAAGAGAAAGGCCCAGTTACTCTTTGCCAAGATTAGGCTGCAATAGTCCTAAAAAAACTTACATAGTAAAATAAGATTGAACTTTATCAACAAGCTAGATAAAAGTTGCTTTGCACCTGTAACAACCCATTTGCACACTATTTAAATGATTACATGATCTATTATCACCAGGAAGGTCAAAAAATTTGCAAGCAGCCCACTACTGACTTTCCAACAAACCAAATTCTTTCAAGGCTATTGGTCCAAATTATGAGCAGTTACACTTGTCTCTTCAACTGCTCTTTATTTGCTTTTACAAAACTATTCATACTTGTTTCAAATAGTAATTTTAAAAACTGAAATCTTGTCAAAAGTAACTTGCATTTGAAGGAACCTAATCACTGCTCATAAGTGCTGGAATCACTGACCAGGCACCCTGCACAGAGATAAATGCATCAGATGTCTGAAAAAAGGTGCAAATGCCACAATTCCCAAAGCATTGTGTGTCATAACATTATCATCTGTAGGATTCCATTACCATTAGCCCTCTTATTATGCAATAAGCAGTCACAGTCTTGCCAAAAGACACAAGCATTTTGTGGCAGAAGAAATCAGAAATAGTTAAGGCAATGTAAGTTGAGGGATATCAGTCTTCTTGTTCTAGGTTAATTGTAAAACAAAAGTCTTCTTTATACACATTCACAGGGTGAGCAACAAAATCCCTTATCCCTGCTCAGAACCAGAAGTGGATACAGGTGTCTGGCTGGAGAGCAAGAAGCATTGATGCTGGTAAAAGTTCTAGTTCTCTGACAAGACACGCTTATTTAACATGTATTGCCTGCTCCTGCAAAGTACAGCAAAGAAAAGTTAACAAATTAAATAACCACTGACTATTTGTGAAGTGCAGTAGTTCAGTTTGGATTCAGGAAACACATTAAGTGTCAGTTCATAGCTTTTCCACGGACACTGCTGTCCATTGCACACATATTTTAAACCAGCAGCTTTATAAACATGAGCACTGAAGCTCTGTGCTACTATTAAAAAACAAAAAAGGCAAAGTGCTGTAACAATAGTACAAGACTTCCTGTTCTCAATTTCAGTTCCCAGAAGACAAGTGTTAACAAATTCAAAGAAGCTAAAGCAAATGAAGCAAACTTTAAAAAGCATGGTTCACCTCAGAATACAATTAAAAGCACAGCACACAGTACTTGTCTTACTTTATGTCTCTTCAAAGTACAAGGCAAGTTTGGCACCTCATAAAAACATCCTTAATTTAGACAAAAGAAGTTTCTTCCACAGCTAACACTTATTTTTGAAAACTCTCTCCAGAATTTGGGAATCAAGGTGTTTCCTTCCAATGACACAGCCTGACAAGTTTTGGTGTGCCCTCAGCTGTGTAACCAAATGACCACCAGGTTCTATGTTATGTTTATATTTAAGTCAAAGCATAACTCAAGGTACTTTTCCTAACTATGCACTTAACCAGCAACGCTTCAGTCTGCTTTAATTTTACCTAAATGATTCCACAGGTACCACATCACTAAAACACTGTTAAATTAGCATAGTAATTTACAATTAATTTAACCAAACTGTACAGCTTAAATTATTGCATAGTCATTCTCCTGACAGAGATAAATTGATGAGTTATTTACCTGACAAAATATCATAACCTAAAATGTCACACAGTTGATGCACTAAAGGGAACAGTTCACTCCCTATTCACTTCATTGATTGTGGAGTAACACTATGAATAAAAACTACAGCAAAATGGATCAGATTTTTCATACACAGAGAACTGCTTTATCCAACAGGATTACAGGGGGTTTTTTAAAAAAACACAAAAACACCCCAAAAAACAGCCACCCACCAAAAAAAAAAAAAAATTCAAAAGTAAGTAAGGAATCAACTGAACAATCACTTTCCTAAAATCTACAGTTTAGGAAGATTTCTATAGTACTCATAGACTTCTTACTTGGCAAATTTCTGTCTTGCCCTCCTCATGCCTTGCATTTCCACAGTAAGCAAATGCCACAAATCAGTTACAGATGTTGCAAACAAATAAAATCTGGTAGGAAAGTTTTCTGATGTCTTATTTAACAAAACTCATTCCTCAACTTTTATTAAGGAGTTAAAATAAACCCCTTTAAAGTTCAGAGAGAGATATAACAAGAGTTCTCTTAATCCAGCAATATATGATAGCTCTTCACATTCCTTCCCCAAAACAAAGCTTTGCACCCAAGTTCCCAGGGATAATTCAGATGACAAAGTCCTCAAGAGGTCTCTCAACTGCCTGTACCTGATCTACTCAAAGCAGGCTCAGTGATGAAGTCAGACCAGACTGCTCAGGCTCTGTCCAGTTGTACAAATAAATATTAAAGTATATTTCTCTCTCACAGATCATTTACATTCTCTCTGCTTCTCGGTTTCTTAACAGATTTTATACCTCTCAGAAACTTTTTTCACTCTACTTTCTATCATACAGACTTTGTAAAACCCACTCATGGAAACACCAGCCAGAACCAAGGTGCCCAGAACCAATGATAATTGTGCAAGTACAAAGTTATGAACCTTTCACTTTGAAAAAATTTCATCTGCTTTGAAAACATTACACCTAAGTCAGTAATGCACTTTGAACTAGTAAGGTACTAGTTCAGGTACTAGGTAGAAATAACAGTACCTCAAAAGTCAGTTTATGATCCTGTGAAATTCAACACTTGGCTGAGACCAGGTAAGACTGCAGCACAAAACCCATCAGCACAATGGATTCTTGTTTTGGAAACATAAAAATTTAATGCATTCCAAGCATACATTTGGCTCTAGATGGATGTCCAGCCTTTTAGCAGAAATATATGTCTAGACACAGTAACGTGTTCATTTCCATCTGACTGGAATGCTTCCAGAAGAAATTAAGAATGACTGCATTTGGGCTTAGGCTGGCTCCAATAATGAGAATTCAGGATGCTTTAAAGCCAACAGTTATTAAACAATGTGAACATGGCAGAAATAAAATTATTCAGATCTCAAGGTCTGCATATTCATACCCTGCAATATTAGTACTACATATAAATATTTAGGAGGACTTTTATCAAATTGTCTATGCCCTCCAAGATTTTAATACATTTATTTAACATATATTTGTTCACCTTGGAGTGTAACAGATACCTTCTTAATTTAACCTATTTTTTCCTTCTTCCTGGTACACTAAAAAAAGTAAACAAGCCAAAGCAAGTGTAGCATATGCTTTGTTAGATATGTGTGGGTGGAAAGGGAGAAATCAGATTGTGCCAACTGGAAAAGGACAGTACCAGCTGGGAAAGCAGCATTGCTCTCACGCTGATAAGGAAACACCACCAAACAGAGTAAAGAGAATTACAGCCAAAGGTCAACTTCCCCTTCCTTTAAAAGATATTCAAAGGGTCTGTTCTGTCTCTGCTTTTTAAGTATTCAGAACAAATTCAGAACTTTTTTTAGAAACATTGCAGAACACACTTATCTTCTAGACACTGCTAACAGACTTTGTTCATAAATACTGCAACAAATCTAGGCATTTAATAAATAAACTAATTTTTATTCATAAGTAAAAAGCAACATTCAATTGTCACCTGTTTTGTCTTTCAATATTTTGTAGCTCCCTGTGGTCCCTTTTCAGGTGTTTGGTCAAAGATGTAAAGTATTCCTTCAACAAATTCTGGAAGGGCTGTTGTTTCTCTGGGCTAATTATCTCACTAGGAGGAAAGCTCAAATTAAACTTCTCTGCAACAGTTTTTACTTTCCTTGGTACCAAACCAGCAATGTCATCTCCACAGTGCCGACAAAAGCTGATAACCACAGAAACATGAGTGTGGGATTCTCGATCAGCATTAATAATATTTTTAAGCTGCTCATAGATTAAAGACAAACCTTCCTTGTCAGTGAAAATCCCAACAATTGTCAATTCTGCAATGAAACGCAAATCAGTTCTTAACTTGGTAATGTTGGGAGTCTTCTCTTCTTTCCTTGCTTCAAAATGTTTCTTCCAAGCCTGAAGTAATGAAGGAGCAAAATCAGCATATCGCTGGTGAAAGAGGGAACACAAGTGCACAGCGCAGTTCACGTCTGATATTTTCAGTTTGGCCTCCACAATAGAAGCTACTGCTTCTGCAATGTATTTGCTTAAATTCAGGCTATTAAAGTCATGGGACAAGGAGTCCCTTTGTTGCTCTGTAATGGTTTTTAGCTTCTTAACAAAAGCCGTGTTCTTCTTCAGACTGGAGTCCAGCCTGCTGAAGAAGTTTTCCTCCGGACGGCTCTCCGGTGCGTTCTGGTTTTTGCTGCGGAGCTCTTTCCTTGCCTGATGGCGCTCCCAGGCCTCCTGATGGAGCTGATGTGCTTCCTCTTTCTCCCTATGGGACACAAAAATCAGTCACTTTTGTTATGGAGCTTTAATCTCAGGGTATCAGTTCAAAGGAAAAAATATCACAGTGAGAAAACCTGCAGGAGTTCTAACACAATTTTACCTTACTCTCCTCTTAAATATCTACACTAAGCTAATCCTAGAAAGCTAAAGCATCTGCTTCAGAAACTCTGTTTAATTTTTGTATTGCAAAGGGCAAGTACGACTTGTTACAAAACAAAATTTCTCAAATATTTCTATGCTGAACATATTAATCCCAAAAGCCTTCAAAAATATAAACATGAAACTCCATTTACTACAGATGGAGATGATGTTCAAGAAAAGGACTCAGTCTTTCAAGAGGTTCCTGTAATACACATTTAAGGAAAACCTTTTATTGCCAGACTACTGAAATTACACAGAAAATTTGGAATAGGTGACATATATTGGTCCCAGATAGAATTTGGCTATGACATTGCCTCAGTCTTAAAAGTGAAATATTTCAGACCTCAGAATGACCAGAATCTCAGCTTTAAGGGTCTAAAGATGCCGCCTTCAACACTGTACTACTGTTGGATAACACACTAAGAAATGTGGTCTTGGTAACAACACGTATTAAACTGCCAAGTTGCCATCCAGGTATCAGTTGTCTGTGACTGACTAAAACAAATGAGAGTCATTTCTCACATCAGATTTGCTCCTGTTAGCCTGTACACCTGTTAGTAGTCTGCATTACAAATTTTTGGACAGTAACACTTCATCTTAAATGCATCTGTGCTTCTTTATTATTCTGGTTTGGGCTGGGACAGAGTTAATTTTCATCAGAGTATCCTGTATGGGGCTGTGTTTTGGATTTGTGCTGGAATTAGTGCTGATAACACAGGAGTGTTTTAACTGTTGCTGGGATGAGCTTACACACAGCCAAGGCCTTTTGTGCTCCTCACCCCACCCCACCATGGAGGAATCTGGGGCTGCACAAGGATCTGGGAGGGGACACAGCCAGGACAGCTGACCCCAAATGACCCAAGGGATATCCCACTCCATATATCATGGTCAACATGTAAATCTGGGGGAAGAAGGAAGGGGAGAGATGAGAGAGCCCTGCTGTCCTGGGGATTGCTGGGGAAGTGGGGAATGAATTCCTTGTTTTGGTTTCCTTGCCTGCACAGCTTCTGCTTTACCCACTGAACTGTCTTCATGTCAACCCACAAAATTTCTCACTTTTACTCTTCCGATTCCCTTCCCCATCCTGTTGAGGGGAAGGAGTGGCTGTGTGGGGCTGATGCCAGCTGGGGTTAAATCACAACATTTACTCAAGTACAACTGCACTCCCCATGGCCATCAAATGCAGAACACTATCAAACCCCCAATACTAGAGACTAAAGTAACAGAGGTTACAGGTGAAAACTCAAAACCTCTTAGAAGTCATAAAACACAATCAGACAGGCACATAAAATTGATAACACTGCATGCAACTTATTAAAAGTAACTCCAACACTTCATCTTTTATAACTCTGATCACAAACCTGACAACAAAACTTTTTGGCACAATTTAGCTTTTGGCACAATTAAGATAACTTACTTCAGTTGAGCAGCTTCTTCTTCTTGTTTCTTTTTCTCTTCCTCCTCTTGTTTCTTTTTCTCCTCTTCTTCAAGTTTCTTTTTTTCTTCTTCTTCTTTCTTCTTTTGCTCCTCTTCTGCCTTTACTTTATCCTCTTCTTTTTTCTTCCGCTCCTTGTCTTCCTTCTTTCTTTTATCCTCTTCCATTTTTTTCTTTTTATCCTCAGGAACCTTTAAAGTCTCTCTCTTCATGCCAACCTTCACATCTTCTTTTGGCTTCTCCCTGGTGCTCACTGGTCGCCTTTCACTGAATTCTTTTTCTTTATTATTTAATGGAGATTCTTTTTCTTCCATATTTGCTGGCTTTTTGCGCTCAGCTGGCATTGTGTTACCCAGGCAAACCTGCAGAACCACAGCAAAACAAGTACTTATAAATTGCTGTTGATATTTTAGTCATTTTTCACAGCCCACCCATATTCACTTAACTCACAAATGCATGACTCATCAGAGTAAAGGTTTACTCTTTCTTGAAATAAGGAACAGACCTGAAAGGTAAAAACTAATCATTTTGTAAGCATGTTGTTCTGCAAAGTTGTCTTCAGCATGAATTGTAAAATAAAAGTATCTTGAAGTTTCTACAACCCAAGGAATGTAAGATCTTGGAAAAAAACAAGTCCATCTGAAAGAAAAAGTAATTCAAGACTGATGAAAAGAAAGTACCTCCAACTTAAAAATAAGCACATGATTGATACATCATCATGCATCTGTACCTCACTGACCTTTCTACACATCTCCTAAGAATACTCCCCCTTCCACTACCACTACTTCGGATCATAGGATAATGCAGGCCAGACGAAATCTCAAATAATTCAACCTCCTGCTCAAAGCATGAGTTCAGACAAGACAGTTCAGTCTTGAAAAGTGTCAAGGAAAGAAACTGCACAACCCCTCTGGCCAACCTGCTCCAATGCTTGATTATCCTCACTGTGAAAAGGCATCAACTTGCTTCCCTTCTTTCCTCACCCCTCCCCAGATTCCCCCAGCATCTCCAGCACTCAGCACAAGTAGCAGCTGAAAAGCGAGCAGTGCTGACGAAGCTGTACACAAAAACCTCCCTGCCAGCAGAGCAAACGGAAATAATGTCAGAAAGGCTGCAATTACCAAGACTTATCAAAGGCTACAATTTCTCTCTCCTTCTACTCAACCAATATTTTTGTAGGAGCTTTAGCCTCTTTGGGGTTTCCAGCCCTCTAAGCTTTGGTTTCATTTGGCTAAGGGCACAGAAGGTAATGCTGAACACAAAAAGGTAAAATCACAGGACAATTTTGATTAGGAGGAAACTGTGACGAGCACCTAGTTCAGCCCCCTGCTCCAAGCAGATCAGAGGCTTGGCTAAGGCTTTAGTATCTTCAGGAACAGAGAAGCAATGATCCCTCTGGGCACACAGAGAAAAAGCTTTTCCCAATACCAACCTGGAAACTGCCATGCCCCATACTGTGTTTGTTTCTTTTCATCCTATCCCTGCACAGCTTTGAGGAGAAGCCAGCCTCATCTTCACTCTGCTCTCCCATTAGGTTGTTCTAAGACAGTAATAAGATTTCCCCCTTTCTTCTTACAGACCAAGAACTCAGTTCTCTATCTTTCTCTTCAGATATCATGTCCTCCAGCCTCCCTGTGTTCTTGGAGATCTTCCAATAGACTTATTTCAGTGTGTCAATGCCTTCCTTGGGAAGAGAAAACCCACACCTGGATGTGGTAGGTACTGAGCAGAGGGGGAAGACTCACGTTCTTCAGCCTTATGGTTAACTCCTGGTCCTACAGCCTAGAATGCAAGAGCATTCTGCTGACTCATGTCAGGGTCAGGTGGGCCAGACAGAACCACAAGAGACCAATAAACAAGAGAACCACCTAGGCTTTTACTTCAAGCTAAATTAATTTCTTAAAACCAAAAATAATTTTCACATATTTACATGCTTCATGTTAAATGTATGTACAGATGGGACTGATAGGACAACTTACCAATGGGGAACCTATTCGTGACTTGGCCTCTGGCAGCAACTGGCAACAGCACCAACAGAGAAATGTCTCTGACACTGATTTATGGAAATCAAATCAGCATTGCTTAAACAAGCAGTAGCACATTTGGCTCCCTAATGCATATCTACAACTATAAACTTTCAGACCTCAAGATCTCAGAACTACTTGAATTTCAAAAACATTGATCTTTAAACAGTATTATTATTATGAAATCAGTACTTAACCAAAGAGGGAAGAGGTAGCCTATGTTTTAAGAAATGCTGGAACAGCATGTCACAATTCTAATAATCTGAACAAAATATCCACCTACACATGTAACTTTTAACATGGTCACCAAAACCATTACAGTACTTGAGCTCTTACTAAATTTAGGAATTCAGAATTCTGTTTTAAAGATGCATCTGAAGTTTGCTTGTATAAAAGCAAACCAGAGAATATGGGATAAAAAGAAAAGGGATGGGGCATAATTGGGCACATTATGGTTTTGACCACAAGGCAGTATTATCCACTTTTTCCCAGGAGTCTTAAAAACTCCCAAAAATCTCATTTCACAGTAGGTTTCTGTTCTGTATCTCAGAACAGGTATGCAGCAATACTTCTCACTACCTGCTACGTGTACAGCTCCTTATCTCCCAAACCTTTCCGATGGCTCTGCCAGCTCGTTCCTGCCGACACCAGATGCCCGAGGGCAGGAGGAGGCGGTGCGGCCGCTGCCCCCAGGCTACACCCGGGCTGATCCTGCGCCGAGCTACAGCCAGGCTGAGCTGCCAGAGCCAGAGCCTGGGACAGGCACAGCAGAACTGCCCCACAAGCAACTTTCCCGAAAGTTGTGGGAAGCAGGGAAAAAAAGGAAACAGACAGCTGGCTCACCTGGGCCTCATTTCCATAGGAAACACGGCTGAAGAGGGCACGGAAACGTTAAGAGAAACGTTATTCTATTTAATATCTCACATTTACGTGAATGTACTGATAAAAAGGAGTAATAATGACAGGAATTCCAAAAGACAACAGATAAGACAAACCGGCACTCACACTGGAAAATCAGGAAGGACAGAGAAAACAGAGACGAGACAAACATCCCTATGCCTGTGGACTCTTGGCAGCCCGTTTCTGCAGTGACACTCACATGCTTTAACACTTCTTCAGCACCTACAGGTAATATGTTTGTAGAGGGAACTATTTCTTTTAATTTTTCAATACTTGACGTACATTGACTCATTTGCAGCTAAGTAAATTTTTATTGTACTTAAATTTCTACCTTTTTTTAAACAATCTTGGAATTTGAAAGAACTGGACTGGGTTCATGATACCCTGAGCTCAGAGACTTAAGAGTCTTGAAATACAGAAGTAACATTTAAGAAAAACCATCTATGTATTTACTCTTGAAGAAAGCAGTGAGTAATAAAAGGTATTCGGCATCATGAATCTACTCTCAATTCAGAATAAAAGAATAAACATCAACACCTTGGCCCTCAATGCAATCCTCTCAAGTCAATAAAAACAGTCTACTCTCAAAGCCTGCAGTAACATGATCCAGAATCTCCATCCTTGCAAACACAAGGGAGGGTAACACAGTTCTATTAAACTAAATACAATGATATTTTTCACTAGAAATTAAGTGGATTACATAAACAATCCTCTCTGCACCTACTCTATTTCAAAAGAAATATGGGGGATAATGAATGTAGGCAAGATGTCCCATCTCTGACTGGCTGAAAAATCTCAAAGAGAAACAAACTCCTCCATCACTAGTTACCACACCACTAGGAGGTTTTAAGTTCCAAGAACTTTAAGGTTCTTTCAATGCAAGGGAAGCTGTGCAATACCCAGATCAGTGAGGAGAAAACAAACTTACAGGTTTTAGAAGATGAGACACAGCACACAGAAAAAAACCCAACTGTAGTGCAGAGGAAGAAGAGTCCTCCACACAGTGGCAGGGAAGGTTCACAGAATATGCTGAGTTGGAAAGGACCCACAAGGATCATCGAAGTCCAACTCCTGTCCCTGCACAGGACACCCCAGGAGTCACACCATGTACCTGAGAGCACTGTCCAAATTCTCCTCGAGTTCCGACAGGCTCGCTGCTGTGCCCACTGCCCTGAGGAGCCTGTTTCAGTGCCCAGCCACCCTCTGGGTGAAGAACCTTTCCCTGATATCCCACCTAAACCTCCCCTGACACAACTTCAGCCCACTGACACATTTTCTGGCCGCTCTGCCGAACAGCCGGGCACTTTTACTTTCGCTTCTATACCTCTCGGGGAGAATGTTTTGCTGCCAGACTTGCAGGAACGCGCTTCCCACCATGAAACAGAGGCCTATAGACAAGGCACTAAGTATAAAAAGACTCCTTCTCTCCCATCCCAATGCCCTCCCGCAGCCCGGGCCCTTTCCCGGATGGGACCAACCGGGCACAGCCGCTTCCGGTGCCTCCCGGCCTGCCTCTCCCGTGCTCTCAGGCACCGCCACCCGAGCCCCACGGCCCCTCCGCCTCCGGAACCCCCCTCCCCGTGACCCCGCCAGCCCCCTCTGCCCTCCTCCCGCCGTCCCCGAGACCCCTTCCTCGCACACGCCCCAGCCGCTCCCTGCCGTCCCCTCGGTGCCCGCGGTACCTGTGCCCGGTGCCGACATGGGCCCGCCCGGCGCCGCCGCCGCCGCCTCCTCCTCCGCCCCTCCGAGGCCCCCGAGCGCTTCTCCCCTCACGGCGACCGGGCCGCCGCCGCGCTGCCTGACCCACGGCACCGCCCCGACCGAGCCCGCCGCGCCCACCCCGCCACGCCCGGACGCGAAGGGAGGAGCGGCGCCGCTTCACGGCGGCAGAGCCGCGGCTGCGGGCGGTGCGGAGCGGCGCTTCCCGAGGGGCGGGGGTTAGGCAGCGCCGAGGGCAGCCCCGCGCGGGGGCCTGGCGGCGGACGGGTTACCGGGAGTGCGGAGGCGGAACGGGAAGAGGAACGGGAAGAGGAAAAGGCTTTGGCCCCGCGTCCCTCACGGCGGCGGGGAAGGGGGAAATAGCCGATGAATGTCGCCTCCTTGGTGGCCCCAGCGCACGACTCGGCTTGTGGCCCCCGCGTGACGTCACTGCAGTGACGTGTCTGTGCCCGCCAGGCGTCACGGCAGCCGTCATGTCGCGGGTGCGGCCCGCAGGTGTCACCGTGATAAAACATTGGGGTGACGGTGCCTGAACACCAAATTACTGCCTAAGGGGTGGTTTAATGGGCGTCCAGTTCGGGGCTCCTCAGTACGAGGGAGACGAGGAGCTGCTGCAGAGGGTCCAGCGGAGCCGCAGAGATGAGGAGGGCTCTGGAGCATCTCTCCTGTGAGGAGAGACTGCGAGAGCTGGGGCTGTACAGTCTGGAGAAGAGAAGACTGAGAGGGGATTTCGTGAATGCAAGTAAATATCTGCAAGGCAGGTGCCAAGAGGATGGTGCCGGGCTCATCTCGGTGGTGCTGAGCAACAGAGCAATGGCCAGAAAATAAAACATAAGAGATTTCATCTCAAATGAGGAAGAACTTCTTTACATTGAGGGTGGCAAAGCACTGGGACAGGCTGCTCTCGGGGTCTCCCTCTCTGGAGACATTCACAACCCACCCTGGATATGTTCCTGTGTCACCTGCTGCAGGTGACCCTGCCTTGGCAGGGGATGGTCTCCTGGATGATCTCCAGAGGTCCCTTCCAAACCCACCCATTCTGTGATTCTGTCATTGGGTGTGTTTTCTAATCTAAATTTGGTCCCTCTGCTCCTGCCCAGTCACTGTTCCCACCTGGACATCCAAGGATATTTTACAGTGGTGAGTTTAGTGGCACAAAAAGTGAATTTGTTGGAAACGCTCTCTGCCTGCGCGTCTGGGCACAGCATCACCTCTTGGGCAACTTTAAATCTGCCTAAGCTGGAAAAAGCTGGCACAGCCCAGAGCTGCAGAGTGAGAATCTGGTGTTTATTTTACATTTTGAATCCAGGTTCTGACAGAATCTTTTTCTTTAGTTTGGGAAAGCCTTGACACCCCTCTGGGCTTAGAAAAAGCCTGCAGCAATATTGGACTGTGGCAGCAGGCACAGGACTAGGTGTACATAATGAGGTTATTCAGCTGTTAAAGTTTTTTATTCAGAGGCAAGAGTCAACCCCAACAGAAGACACTGTTTACTGATGCAGAGCTTTAGGTGTGTTCTGCCAACTGGTACAGGACTCGACAGGTTTGGGGATTTTTTCTAGGGAAGAGCTCTCCTCCCTGTTTAACTTCATTGCTCATTTTGCAGACATGTCTAAAAACCTCTTTCTGGACAAGTCTCAAAGGATGGAGTCATGCTTGTTATTGGCACACATCATTCACATGTCCCTGTTCACAAAGATCTCATTTGCTTGCCAAAATATCTTTTAACTACCAAGTTGATTAAACTGTTTCACTGGAGTGGAGAAAATCCATGGCAGAACACAGTAAAAAGCGGGAGAGAAAATCCATGTTAGTGTTGGCACCTTATTTTCCAAAGGCACCAATCCTTTGGCCTGTCAATGGGTGCCTTTGGATTACTCTTTTTAGGGGGAATTGGGTCATACTTGGGTTCGGTGGCACTGGCATTACATCAAGAAATGTTGGTTTCTTTTCTTTTGAAGCACAATGTTGCTGCCCTTTCCAAAACGAATAAAAAGCGCAATCACTACGATTTTCAAAGGAAAGCAAAAGCTCCTTCTGTGTTTGCACCACACTCCCACATGTACAATTATGTTGGAGCTCTCTCTTGTAAAGGCCATACAAGCAAATCTTGTTTTACCTTTGGTACCTCAGAAAACTTTTCCTCCTAAAGTACCTGTTTCATTTGTGCACATACTAATCAAGCTTTTGCACTGATTTACTAAAATCAAAACGGGGTAGATGTTGTTTCCTGAATCTCAGACATAAAGCATGTCTTTTTTTTTTTTTTCTTTTTTTTTTTTTTTTTAATTCCTGAAGATCTTCACAAATTTTTTGATGTTTCCTCAGTTACTGGCACCAAACTTGCACACAGTATTCAAATTGTGCCAAATACTGGCCTAATGTAGAATCTGTAGGTGTCCTCTATATTTCCTTGTATCCAAATCCAGCAAATTATCTTCTTTTCTGAGTGAGTGGATAGTCACATCATTTTTTTAGACCCATCTGCTTTTTTCTCAATATTTTTGGAGATTATTTATAGCCACTGTTTCCTGGAAAGGAGCTACATTTTAAAACACATACTTTTTCAGTGTGTGCAAGCTTTTGCCTCATCCTGTTAAAATAAGTCAGGTTTGCTTATCTCCATCTTGACTCCCAGATTCAAGGTGACCTTTCTTCACCACTTACCTGACAAACTTCATCAGCACTCAAGGTGGGGACAGCTTTTTTGGGTTGATCTAACTGCTAAAGTGGCAAAGGGGATAATTCCTGAAGAAATATTCCCAGTGCTGCTGATTTTCTATTCTGCCAGGTAGTCAGACACTTAGTATTTGGTATGTACAGCCTTGGTTTTGGAGCATTTCTAGTTTTTTAGTGATAGCATCGTGTAGTACTGAATCAACCTCACCTTCTCAAGCACAGGCTTTGTGCCAGAAGAGCCAGGCTGGGAGAGTCACTTTGCCTACACCCTCAGCAGTGGTGTTTGTGGCACAGGTACCACCACCTTCTCACATTTAGACATGAACCAAAGTCAACAAAACCTTTCCTTGACCTAGACACAGCTACAGCAATACTTTAGCCATGTGTAATCGTGTCCTACACAAGATGATTATGCTGGCAAATCTGCAAAGTACTTTAAATCTTTATTAACAGGATTTTGAGTCACATAAAAACCATAACAAGTTGACTTGATGAGATACATATTTCATAAACACCTGCTTAGATTTTATTAAACCTTTATTAAGTGAACTTACATATACAAATATTCAATTAGTTCTCTGAGATCCTCATTGTGTGACTGAAACATCTCATTGGAGAAACTGGAATGTTTTTAATCTTCAAACCTATTCCTGTCAATGCTAACTGGGAAACATTCAACTAACAGCCTATTTGATTCAAAGCAAAACCACATTGATATCTGCTGTTTGACTGGTATTTGCTTAAGAACTGTGGAAAAGGATTTCATCACCCTGCAATCTCCCTGCAACATTTGTCTATTTCCCCAAGCACAGAATGGAAATATTTAACTTTATCAATATTGTCTCCTTCTCCACTTCTCCAGCTTCAAAAAAATCACATAATCTTGCAGCATTATTTTCAAGGTTCCTTCATTCTAATTGGAAAAAAAAAAAAAAAAAAAAAAGAAAGAATATTCACAGCCACATTTCTACTACACTTTACTGTATGGGCTACATGTCAACTGTCCTTCTGTTGCTGCATCCATTTGCCCTCCTTTCAGCATTAAAGGTCATTTATTTTTATATTTTTCTCCCAAATTGGGTTATATAATTATGCATAAACCCAACCAAGGCCTCAAGGAACACAAGTGGCCCTTCTGCAAGAATGGTGAAATCCCAGGTCAACTGGGGTGTCAGAACTGATTCAGTTCTGAAATCCAGTTCCACCTGTTCCAAAGGCAAATACCATGGTTTGATTTGGACAAAAAATACTCCTTGATTTCCTCATTGTGAAGGCAACAGGAGCCAATGAAAAGGGAACTTGCCAGTACCCAAGGCCAGCATTCACAAAGAGTTTACAGAATCACTGAAAAGTTGAGATTGGAAAGGACACCTTCTACTATTCCAGGCTGATCAGAGCTCCATCCAGCCTGTGCTTGGACACATCCACAGGTGGGACATCCACAACTTCCCTGCACAGCCTGTTCTGGTACCTTACCATGTTCATAGCAAAGAACATCCTCCTAATACCTAATCGAAACCTACCCTGTCTTGGTTTAAACTCATTCCTCCTTGTCCTGTCATTACATGCTCTTGTAAAAAATTCATCTCTATCTTTTCTTGCAGGCTCCCTTCAGGTATTAGAAGGCAGCAGTTAAGTCCCCCAGAAGCCTTCCCTTCTGCAGGCTGAACAATCCCAATTCTCTCAGCCATTCCTCATAGGAATGGTGCCTCATCTCTAATCATCTCAGTGGACTCCTCTGGATTTGATCTAATAGGTCCATGCCCCTCCTATGCTGAGGACCCCAGAGCTGGATGCAGCACTACAGATGGGTAGAGTTGGAAGGGACCTCTGGAGATCATCCAGTCCAACCACCCTGCCAAGGCAGGGTCACCTGCAGCAGGTGACACAGGAACATATCCAGGGTGGGTTGTGAGTGTCTCCAGAGATGGAGGCTCCACAACATCCCTGAGCAGCCCAGTCAGTCCTCTGCCATTCTCAGTGAAAAGTTCTTCCTCGTGTTGAGGTGGAACTTCTTGAGTTTTATTTCATGGCCATTGCTCCTGGTTCTGTTGCTGGGCACTACTGAAAAGAGTCGCTCACCAACTTCTTGACACCCACCTTTGAGACATTTATATGCATTCATGAAATCTCCTCCCAGTCTTCTCCAGACTGTACAGCCCCAGATCTCGCAGTCTCTCCTCACAGGAGAGATGCTCCAGAGCCCTCCTCATCTCTGTGGCTCCGCTGGACCCTCTGCAGCAGCTCCTCGTCTCCCTCGTACTGAGGAGCCCCGAACTGAGCGCAGCACTCCGGATTGCCTCTCTGGAGCCCAGAACATCCCATGCCTTCTCGTTCCGTTCCAGGAGCCCCTGAGGGCCCCCGCGGCGGGCGCCGCCCCCGGGGCTCGGGGCGGGTCCGGGGGCGGTGGCGGCGGCGGGGGCAGCGCGGCCATGGCCATGGCGGCCCTGGCGGGGGCTCGGGCCGTGCGCTGTGCGCTCTGCCGGGACGGCCCGAGGCGATGGTACCGCACCGAGCGCGGCGTCTACGGCTACAAACCGCGGAAGGCGGCGGGCGGGCGGGCGGAGGAGCAGCGCGGGACCGGCAGAGCAGGTCGGACACTCCTGGGGCCGCGCCGGGCAGAGGGAGAGCGGCGGGGACTGCCCCACAGCG
The DNA here is from genome assembly GCA_018697195.1 of Certhia americana. Taxonomy (NCBI): domain Eukaryota; kingdom Metazoa; phylum Chordata; class Aves; order Passeriformes; family Certhiidae; genus Certhia; species Certhia americana. The sequence goes on from CM031879.1 coordinate 4,512,915, forward strand.
GGGCCCGGCCACGGAGCGAGCGCTCTGAGCTGCTCCGTGTGTTGTTCCCGGCGGGGCAGAGCACGGAGCTGACCCGCTCCGAGAGCTCTTGGCGGTGGTTTCTGCAAGCCTGAGGTGCCTGTCCCCGCTCCACGGGCTGAAGCGGCTGTGAGAGAGCACCGACTGCCCAAGTTTTGCTTTGCTTTGCTCTCGGAGAGTTCTGCTGCTCACAGAAGTAACTCTGCCACGCGCCTGTCATTTTCCTGTGATATCATGGTGCTTGAAGTAGCCGAACTGAGGGTGGTGAGACACTGACAGGTTGTCCAGGGAGGTTGTAGATACCCCAACCCTGACGGTGTTCAAAGCCAGATGGGATAAAACTTTGTGCAGCCTGGTTTAGTGGGAGGTGTCCCTGCCCACGGCTGTGGGGTTGGGACAGGATGGTCTATAAGGTCCCTTCCAACCCCTTAACTTTCCCTTTCCATGATTAAATACGGGTAACTTTCTCGTGTAGCAATCCTATGTTGCTTTTAGCTCCATTTTACAGTGCAGAAATGTGATTTCAAGCAGAAAACTGCTCCATGTAGGAGTGTGGTCCTTGCATTAACTTTGCTCTGGCGACTCTGGTAAGAATTAAGCCCTTTGCCCAGAAGCAGGAGTGAAACCAGTTTGTAGCTCCTGGACCCCGAGGCCAGTCACAAAGTAGCGTCCTTGTTAATGATTAACAGGTTTTTATGTAACATTTTAAGAATTGCTCTTAAAGGTCCTCCTTGCTGAGAGGATTGTGGGCATCGTTAGCTTTATGTCTGTTTTAGGACCCAAAAGAGAAAAGGGCCTGTTTCGAATGGGCTAACTGTGATTGTAATGGCTGGAGCAGAGTGTCCACAATGGAAATACAAGTGTCAGAGAAATAACCTTGTGATATGGTCTGAGAATTGCATTATTTTGGAAAACAAAAGCCTTCAGACCTGACTACTGTCAGTGCTGTATTTCTACCAAGATTGAAAACCCCTCCACGTCAGGAATGCTTTATAAGCTGGTTCATGTCATTAATTTGTAGGAGGTTGTTTGTGCTTGCAGTGTGTTTTATTGTTTGCAGTTCATCAGCCTGGTCTGTGGGCATGCTCAGTGGCAGTAATGTGTGTGTGACCTCTCAGCTGGTCAGATTCTGCCCAGGTTGATAATTTTTACCACATTTGGCTCAGCTCTTGGTTCCTGCAGACAGACTTTGGGGTTTTTTTTGAAGTCATGGGTCCTGAATTATTGTTGAGACCCAATCCTCCTGTCATTCCAGCAAGGAACCAGGAAGCATAAGTGATAGGGTTGAGTTGGCTTAGGAAATTAGACTGTACACTGGTAATGTGCTGCTCTTGACTTGGACATACATGTTTGTAGTGATTTTGGTTCACCACTGTTGTAAAGAGATTTGAAGCAAAATTACATAGCTTTGCATATGTTTACAGGAGCCTAACCTAAGTAGGGAACTGTGGGGGAAATCTAGAGTGTGCTTGCTTGAAAATTGGATGGGGGAGTGGATTTAGCAGTTTGCTGATGGGTGCTGTTGTGGGGTAATAAGGTAGAAACAACTGCATAGAAAAGCTCTCTTTCCAGCCAGAGCCTTGATGGTTGCCAGCAGACAAAACATTCCTTTGTTGGTGCTGTAAGTGGATTTAATCTGAGCATGTGTGTGATACTGTTCTGTTTTCTTTTTCATTTCAGTTGACCATGCTCTTGCTCGTTTAATAACTGCCTATGCTGAACATGGCCACAAAGCAGCCAAAATAAACCCACTGTTTGCTGGCCAAGCTGTTATGAACATGGTACCTGAAATCCAAGAGCTGGCTGAAGTTCTTCAGGGTCCTCTCGTTACTACAGGTGAGTCCACAGCCTTATCACAGCAAATTCTGTTCATGGGTGATTTATTGAGGGGCTGTGCCTCTGTGGAAGAGTCAGATATTGAATGGTGGCTCAATCAGTGATGAAAGCTGTTGGACAGAAAATTGCAGAAATCATAGTGCAGTGAGAGGCTGCCTTCTAAAATCTTCGGAAACCATGAAAATTTGTACGTATTCTTACAGCTACTGAGGTTAAACATTAATTTCATGTGTTACTGTAACATTCTATGATTTACCATAATACTTAACACTGTAGTGAAGGTTTGAAAGTATAGGGGCAGAAGTCAAGAATTGTCTTTTCTTGACTCTCTTAGAGCCTTGCTGTGGCCTTAAACAAAGGAGGGGGGGTCTCTCTCATTGCTTTATTTTCTCCAAAACAGGCCTTAGTGTTTCCCCCTGCTCCCCTAAAGTGTCTAATAACATTTATTTCCCACCAGGACTTATAAACATGGGAAAAGAGGAGGCTTCTGTAGAGGATGTGATGGCTTATCTTGACCATATATACTGTGGGCATATTTCCATAGAAACAAGCCAGCTTCCAACTTTGCAGGAGAGAGAATGGTTTGCTAAAAGGTTTGAAGAGCTAAAGCAAGAAGCATTTACACCTGAAGAGAAAAAGCACTTGTGCAAATTGATGCTGGAGTCCCAGGTACTTTGTTCTCTGTTACTGGATTGTAATGGTCATGGAGTCTGTCATAGATCCTTTACTTTTCTGGACATGATTCATGCAGAAATAAAAAAATCACTGTCCTGAAAGGCTTTGACAGTGTGCAGGAGGAAGTACAAGGTTTTGCCTGAAGCAGTGGAATGCAGGAATCTCATTGGAGTTTGTTGCTGAATTTACTTACCAGCCATTACTGAAATAATGATGCTATAAACCCATGAATAATCAGTCTTCAAAAGTGAGATACTCTAAGATGAATGATCTGACAGCTCATATTAAATGTTACTGATGGGACCACACGTTTGAGCAGAGCTCTGTGAAATTCTTTGTTCTGGCTTAGCTGTTCTATGTTTTCCTCTCACCCTCATGCTGATCTGTTTTACTGTCCTTAAAGTATGCTGTCCCTCAAGGTTTTGGAAGAACAAATCCAGTTGGACTGAGCTGTTATCATATAGCACTGGCAGATATGGTCCTTTACAGCAAGGAATCTTTGTTCAATGCCTTCTATAGGAAAGTGAAATATTTATGCACTTTTGAAATGTGTGGACAAAATTTATTCCAATACTTCTGTACTGTGAAAAGTTTTAATTTTTTCCATTTTTCTTCCCATGTTATCCAGAAGGATTGAAAGGTAGAAGAGCAGGATCTGTGAAGGTTGGAAAGGTAGAAGAGCAGGATCTGTGAAAGTGTCCCTGTTTCCAGTTTTCCAAGTGGAAGGAGTGTTAAATGTAATATTTACCAATAATTAAATGGAAGTATATGGCCCACTTTGTATTTTTTGTCGCCTCTTTGGCAATTAGAGGAATTTGATGGTTACACAGGAGGTTGATATTGGGACCTTGATGTGCTCTAATTTCAGTATGACCAGAACCATACTAAGAGTATAGAATTTAACCCTGACAGAAAAAACTGCTTTTATATGTGATTATTTTTGTATACATTATTCCTTAGAACTGAATATTGCTCAACTAGCAGTTGGTTCAGATCTTTGGATGTGGCTTAGTCTTCCCTTCTCAGTTACAGACTTCATTTAGTTTCTGCCATCAGCTGCAAAAACTAAAGGAATTTCCAGTGCTTCCAAAACTTGTCAAGTATTAGAGCTTTAAAGGAGGTGAATGGAGTGAAGTGAGAAGAAAATGAAGTAAATACAGATAAATTTCTTTTTCTTCTCTCAGGCATTCTACCTATGTAATAAGGACTCTGCCTAATGTAAATCAAAATGAAACAGTGTTTTGCTAGCACTTTGTATCTCAAGGTCATTATGGTTTATACTGTAAAAGAACACAATTCCTAAACTTCCACCTAAAACAGGTAAACTACCAAGGAATTTGTAAATTAGTCTGGTGTTACAGTTCTTCTTGAAGCACCTTCCATGTGAGACAGAGAAAGTTTGGTCCTCAATGCAACACTTTTCTGCTTAGAGATGATTTTTTTATAGTCGTCATAGCTTCTGGTTTCAGACTGTGTGGGTGGAGACTGAGCTGAGACTTTCTGGGAGTATTTTTAGATTTTTATGCCTCAAGGATATAAACATAAATTGTATTTCAATTTTATAAACAGAAGGCTGCTGCTTAAAATGGCCTAATACTGAAGTTGTCCTGTTTTTAATAGGAGTTTGATCACTTCTTGGCCACCAAGTTTGCCACAGTGAAGCGATATGGTGGTGAAGGAGCAGAAAGCATGATGGGCTTCTTCCATGAGCTTTTCAAGATGTGTGCATACAGCGGGGTCACGGATATCATCATTGGAATGCCTCATCGGGGAAGGCTGAATCTGCTCGCAGGCTTACTTCAGCTTCCTCCTGAGGTAAGAGATTTATAATCTCACGGGCAGTTGCCTGGTTTATTTGCAGTAAAATAAACCCTTGTAAGTTTGCCATGTTGGAAATACTGGAGCACTAAAATGTTACCTGTGTGAGAGTGTTCTCCCTTCCTACCAACACTTCAGTGAGCTGTCTGCAAGAGACTGTTAAAATAACTCTAATGAATGGTTTTATGTGCTGTCACTTATAAGCATCCTTGCAATTTCAGGAGTAGGAGAGTGTTTATCTTTCAACATGTCAGTGAATAAGAAAAGGGTTTTAACCAAATCTGTTTCCTTGCAGCTCATGTTCCGCAAGATGCGTGGTTTGAGTGAATTTCCAGAGACTTCAGCAGCCATTGGGGACGTTCTCTCCCACCTGACATCTTCTGTAGATCTGGACTTTGGCTCCCACAGACCTGTGCACGTCACCTTGCTCCCCAACCCCTCACATTTAGAAGCCATCAACCCTGTGGCTGTGGGCAAGACACGAGCCAGGCAACAGACTCTGCTCGATGGCGATTACTCCCCAGAGAGTTCTGCACAGCCTGGGGACAAAGTTATTTGCCTGCAGGTATTTTGCTCACATATTGTAATTTATATTTGTAAGACTTGCTGGACTAGAATGTGAACAGAAGTGTACATAGAAATAGCAAACAGAACTGAGTTAATATATGATGTCAAGAACTGGGGTTTCTTTATGGGGAAAAAGGAGGGCATGGAAGATTTCCAGGTGGTGTTTGTGATGATCCTGGCATTTAAATAATTGCTCTTCTAAGATTTCTGAATAACTGATTCTGATACCTCCCTTTATTTTAATAACATTCTGCAATGAGAGCGATGTGTGCCTTCCTCACATTTGTATTTAAACTGCCACTGGAAACCAAATTTTTTGAAAGAAAAATTCTTTCAAATTAATAGGTTTGGAGAAGAGCTGTCAACAAGGCTGCATGTTCAGGAGGATTTAGAATTTTGTCATTTTGTTGTGGTACTGTTGAAGACTCTGCTGGAATTAGTTTTTACTCCTTGAACTGATTTGTATAGCCGTAGAAGGAATCCTAAATAGTTCCTTGGTAAATTTTCTTCTCTTGCATTGACTTCAACTTGGAAAAAAAAGTGAGTTGGACTCTTAACATTTTAAAGCAGGAGTAAAAACAAATTGGGCAGAAATGTTCTGTAAATTATAACAAACATGGAGGAACTTACACATAGAAGTGAAAGTGTATTTCAGTTAAAAAATGTTTTGATTTCTTCTGGAAGATTGAGGACATTGTGAAAAAGCAGATATGAAAATACATAACTTTCTGGGCAAATTTGGGTTCTTAGTTTTTTATTAAAAAATAAGTCTTTGGAGTGCAAGTGCACTTGCAAGTGCAGCCAACTTTTGCTGCCCATTGTGTCTCCATCTTTCAATATCTTGGTTTAAGAAGATAATATTGTTTCTTTCTTATAATGGTAGATCTTCACCATGTAGTAATGAAAGTTCTATGACTCTTTAAACTAAGATTCTTCAGGGTAAATGTACCCTCCCTATCCAAGAAAAAACTCACTTAGGCTTTGTGGGGGTAAGTGGTAGAGAAGATTGCATGGCAGAGAAGAGAAACATTTGATTCTGTGCTAAAGACCTCCATGTTAGTAAACAGATTCAAAGTATTCCTAAAAGGAAGAAAATGTATCATGTAACCTGACCATCATTATTGTGATTGTGTCTTTAAGAAGCACACAAGTGAGAGTGGCAGCAAGCAAATTTTTAGTTGTAATTGTTAATTGCTCTCATTCAGCTAATTAAGAAGAAAGAGATGAAAGCAGGCACCTTGTGTTTCAGAATCTTGGACTGGGAGTTTGTCTTTGAACTTTCTGGTTTTACAGTGCTTTCTCTTGAGAAATAGAAGTGTAGACACTTCGAACTCTGAATTGAGGTTTATATTTTTCCTCTTCTTCCACAAGCCTCAGTACCAGAGCTTGAGGGTAGAATGAGTAAAGATGAGTTAAGTTGCTACTGTCAGTGGTGAGCTTCATTGTCCAAGGTCTGAAGGTCTTCTTTTCTGGAACTTCAGTGGGCTCAGAATTTATAAGGATTATAAAATTCTTTTTGGTTAACTACCGTGGACATCTCTGCAGTATTCAGTTAATCTCTGCTGGAGAGTGGCTTATTTTTCACCTTCTCACTAACCTTAACTCCACTTTGTGGACATCAGGCAACTACTGATGTTTATGATTTGAAATGAAATCTGAGAGTAAGATCTTCCAGAAATAAATTCTGCTGTCAGGGTCACTGTTTGGTGAATTACATTTGATGATGACCTTGTTTTTAGCTTTTTGCTAAGGCAGTCCAGAGGAAAACATGCCCTAGCAAAAACGGTGTCCATCCTTTTAGTAGAATCAGTAAAATCCTACTGCACCACAGGAATTGAGTCCTCTGGGTTTTGAGATGCGTATGAACAGTCTTGTGTAGTTGGATAATCACACTGTCTTTAGGCTTTAATGCTTTGGGATGTGCTAAAGGCCATAAAGTCTTCTCAGATGTTTTAGGGTCTTCACTCAAATGCTATAACCGAGATATGTAGCCTTCTTAGACAGCAGAAGAAACCGGGAGGGAAAAGTGAAAACCCAACACTTCAGGAACAAGTGTAGCATGGTAAGAGATAGAGTGGGGATGCTGGCTTGTCTCTCTTGCAGTAGTTACCTTTGTTTTGCTGTGATACCAATTAAAAATCTGTATTAGAATGATATAAAACCCAGTGCTGCCATTTCACTTGTTGATTGGACCTCTGTTATCTTGGTGTACTTGCAGAAGTCTTTTAAGGCTTGAAACCACTATTCCATAGCTAGAAAGTAGAACAGTCATCTGGTTTCAATAAGGAAGTACATCAATCTGCATAGCAACTTGGATCTGCAAATGATTGAGTCTGCATTCTGAGGAAGCCGTGGTCATATTCCTCAATGGAGAACTGTCTCCAACTTCAAAACATTGAAATGTTAGATGATATTCACTTCAGTACCTCTAGTCTTTTTTTGGAAAGCTGGGTAGGATATTCCAATATTCTCCCTTCCCCTTCTGAACTTTTTTTTAAATTTGAAACATTTATTTGCTATTACTATTTTGAAACTAAGAACTTAGTTTTTATTTTCTTCTGAAAGTTTTTCTTTGTTTTTGAGTGCTTCCATTCGGTTCATTTTCCACTTGTTTTTCTGTTCTAGTCTGTTTGGTAAGGTAGAAATGGGCATAAGACCCAGTTCACCAGCATTCAACTTCAGCAAAGGTGTAGTGAATGCTGTGGTTTGTTCAGGGGTCAGTGGCTTTTCTTGGACTGCTGCAGCTTTGCCATAGCCAGGAAACTTGCAGTCACCTGGACACTGATGGGTCAGTTTTAAGAGATTGTAGGTCAGTTCCAGATAGGGATTACATCAGGCATTCATGTACGTTGGCTGCTGTGACCTTGTGTTAGTGATAAATCTACATAAACTCTCAAGTCATGGAAACAGTATTCCGAGGGGGATTAAGAAGTGGGTCCAGCTGGAACTGTATCTCTCCCATGTACCCAATTTAGAAGGTCCTACTTAATGACTTACGGTTTTAATTTTGCTGTTCTTCCAGTGTTTCCTAATGAGACTTCTCCATCTTCTTCCCTGATGTAGGTTCATGGCGATGCTGCTTTCTCTGGGCAAGGGATTGTTCCTGAAACACTGACCCTCTCTAATCTACCACATTTCAGAGTTGGTGGGAGCATCCATTTGATTGTTAATAACCAGCTGGGCTATACCACTCCTCCTGAGCGAGGAAGGTCGTCTCTGTACTGCAGTGACATTGGTAGGTGGGGTTGAATCACAAGGAAGATTGCCTGTTGTGTCAGAAAGGATTTTTAACTCCAGTGTAAGCTGTGCAATGGACTTTTTATAGCAACTGCCTGTCAGCTCTAGGGAGAGATTATTATAACTCCAGTTTCATGGTAGGGTAGGAATTAAAATTATTATTATTATTATTCCCTCCTACTAGCAACAATTCAGATGCTAAAAATATGCCCTCCCCTATCTGCTTTATGGCAAACACTAAATATCAAGGGAAAATCTTGTAACATTTTTACAGGATGTGATAAAATAATTGCAAGATTCCTGTGAAGTCTTTGTAATTCGGTTTCTGTCATATTATTGACAGCTTTTAAAAAGGTATTACAGTGGAGTATATAACAGATATATTTTAAATATATATTGTCAATTTCATAAAAATCATCCCCGCGTGTTTTCTGAGCAAGATTTTTAGGTCAGATACTTCTCCATTTTTGCTGTTTTGTTTGTTGTCACGTGAGCCTGTTAAGCTTTCAATTTAAAGATGAAGCTCAAGACACCTCTGTGACTGAACTAGAAGCTTTGTTTTGGGCTGATCTTTCTTAGTGATAAACAGATGTATTTTCAGTAAAATCAGAGACATAGTAGTTAGCTTTCTTGTAAATGTCTCCTATAAGTAAAAATTTACTTTTGTATGCTTTTGACCTAACATCAGGCATTTGTCTTATGGTTTCATCAAACCAAACAAGTACATTCATTAAATCTGACAAGGTTTAGGATATGTTATTACTGTTTTCCCTGGGCTGGTTTTGTGTTATGGATTGGTTTTGTTTGGGTTTAGATTTTTGTCTCCATCCTTAGTTTTCCTTTCTTCTTACCTGTCAGTGAGGACGGGCTGTTATAAGCTTTAGTATTTTGTTAGGGAGGGAAACCTGACATTATCCAGGAATGACTGAAGTATCTTAGTTTTCCAGAATTTGGACAGATAAAGTACAAAAGGAGCACTGTATACTCTTGTACAGTGCAGGAAGTTTGCAGCCGAATTGTCATACAGGAGAGGGTGTTAAGATATTGAAATTTTACAGTGTTCTCTTTAATGAAGAGATCTTTCTGCCTGGAGGAGCAGTGGATAGAATGATACTCCCTACTAATGAGGGAGAAAGTTGCTTTTGGCCTGTATGAATTCATAGTAGTGATAGCTTAGGATAAGAAGGAAATAAAACTCAATTTCTGTTTGAAAGAGAAGCAATCAAGTAGTTCTATCCCAGTCCCTGTACACTACTAGATTAATATTATGCAGGAACTGTGTACAAAAAATTAGCTGGGAATAAAGTGCTTGTAAAGAAGTTGTATTCAAACTGACAAATACAGTGAGTTGGGCTAATTGCATGTTCTCTCAGGCAAGACTCCCCTCTTTACTGCAGCTCTCATCACAAAGAACATCTTTTTTTGGTTTGTTTTTATTATGCTTCACATGGGCTGTCTGTAGTTTCAGCAGAGAGGGTGTGTGTCTGCTTCCTTTGGAAGGGGTTGGGTGTGATTGCCATTGTGTTTTGAATCCCTGGGCAGGTAAAATCGTTGGATGTGCAGTTATCCATGTGAACGGTGATGATCCTGAGGCAGTTGTCCGTGCCACACGACTGGCTGTGGAGTACCAGCGCCAGTTCCGCAGGGATGTCATTGTGGACTTGCTGTGCTACAGGCAGTGGGGCCACAATGAGCTTGATGAGCCCTTCTTCACCAACCCCAGCATGTACAAAATCATCAGGTAAGGGTTGCACCACCAAAATATGTCTGCTCAAGTCTTGCTGCTGCAACAGAAGTCACTGTGTGAGATCCTTTGACATACACACCTTTATGTCAGGTGCAGCTACACTGTCAGCAGACCTTAACTACAGTGTGAGTCTGATTACAAGCCCTTAATGGGCAGTCATTACTGTTGGCTCTTGAATGTGTGGCTTGGTGCTTTTTGGAGAATATCACACTACCACACGAAATAAAAACACACATTTACTGCAACTTTCATTGCAAGGAAAGGAGGAAAAGAGGAAGTTTATTGTGTAGCTTCAATATATATACCATTCCAAAGGTGACCAGGGATTGGAGGGTGAAGTTGCCACCTCTCCAACCACACTGGTCAAACCAAGAGTCCATCAATTTTCTCCTTCTCTAGACAGGAATGCAAAACAATCATTGTTTACTTTATTCTCCACTACAAGAATGCAAAATATCAGAAAGCTAAGAAAGACTTTCAAAGATCAGGGCGACAGGAGAACAATCTTGGACATAGCTCTTGCATTTCAAATTCATGACCACTGGTAGAGGGCAAAGTTGCCTTCTGTGAGCCAAGGGGAAGCATGCATGATGTGGAAGAACAGGCAGGAAGCCAGCATGATGTTTGTCTTGTCTTTGCCTGGTCCTGCTGCAGGGACTCATCTTTATAAGCATTTAAATGTATTCAGATTCCATCCTTATCCCCGAAGAAAAACACACACAAATTCACTTGCCAGTGAATTCTGGTATTTTAGGTGAAGTGTTTATGGAATGGTTGCTTTAATTCTCTCCAATGCAAAAATACTGCTTTGAATTTCTCTGAAGAAAATATGGTAGCACAGAGGGGGTTTTGATTTGTTTTTACCTGTAACTGCCAGCTATAGTGCATTTTCTTTCACTTTTTTTAAAATAAAAGGCTATAAAATACATCTCTAAGAGAACTGTTATCTTTTTGAAAATGCCAGGAAAGTGAACTCCATGCAAATAAGTATAATACATCAGGACACCACTTGTATGTGTTATCCATGGTACCTGACTGTAGTAGGGTGGTATTTTCTGTTTTAGGTTTAATATCTATGTGGTCTGATTCCCTCCCTGGCAGATCCCGTAAGAGCATCCCGGACACATACGCAGAACACCTCACGGCTGCTGGGCTCATGACTGAGGCTGAAGTGTCTGAGATAAAGAGCACGTACTATTCTAAGCTGAATGATCACCTTGCCAACATGACTTCATACAGCCCACCTCCTACCAACCTGCAGGCTCACTGGAAAGGCTTCGTGGAGCCTTCTGCCAACATCACCACCTGGGACACAGGGATGCCTGTTCCTCTCCTGCAGTTCATTGGAGTCAAGTCTGTGGAGGTGCCAGAAGAGCTCCAGATGCACAGCCATCTCCTGAAGACCTATGCACAGGTGAGTGGAGCATCATGATACTTCTGATCCTGTGGCTCAAAGGTACAACCTGTTACAGGAAAAAGTCTAAACACAGCAGGGTTTCCAGTTAGAGAATAGCATGGTAATCTCTAGGAAAAATAGCTCACTCTGTTTCAAGACTGAGCTATGCCATTTTTCCTTCAGTTTTGAAGAAAGACTTCTGCCCCCAGGTCTGACCATGTACTTTAGTTTGTTATTGCAACAGTATTTTATTGCAATGAAGAAAAACACTTATAGAAAATATAGTTTATTATTCTTACAAATAGAAATAAATTATTATGATAACTTACTAACATTTATATAGTTGGTAATTAGAATGAGTACTTTGTGAAGGAATGACTCAGGAACCTGGCAATAGTGTACACAGTTTCTAAAGCCAGTAGTGAGTGTTTTATGACTTATATATATAAACACTAGACAACATGTGGCCAAGATTGACAGTCAGGGTTTGATAGCTCCTAAGTTGGTGTTTGGTTTGGATTGGGGTTTGTGAATTTTTCCCTTTGATGGATGATGAGTGTATGCAGGTGTCTGCTTGGCAGCCAGAGAGAGGCCGTGAGTTGAGTATTTCAAAAGACTGATGTTCCCAGCCCAAGGCAAGAACTCCACAGCTCAGTTTGATCATTTGTCTGCAGTTCTGCACGTCATAACAGGGAAGAGTTCTGGAAACTGAAATACTTGCACCTGGTATCTTTCATCACTGCTAACCAGACAGACCAGAAGTCTGTCAAAACTACACTCTGTGCTGTGCTAATATTTTTAATATTTTCAGACTGGGATTAATTAATCAGTCCACAGTTTGTTGACTAGGAGGTGAACACATGGATCACCTATGGTTCTGTGGTCCTCAGGCAACCTTCTCCAGGATGTGCTGAAATAAGACTATATTCTAAACCAGCCTAAGCTGGCTGCAGGAATATAGCATTTCTCTTCACAGTGTGTTGACTTTTTCCTAGCTTCTAATATTAGTCTGTGCCACTGAAAGAGCTGCAGATGGAAGACAAAATAGTAATTTTTATTCTTTATTTGCTTAGTCAAGAGTTCAAAAAATGGAGGAAGGAAAAAAGCTGGACTGGGCAACAGCTGAAACTTTAGCATTTGGTTCTCTGCTGAGCCAAGGTAAGAGGCAACTAGACAGCAGACAGTGAAATATTTTTGCTTTAATGTCAATAAAGGATAACATTAGATTTCTTAAGTGTTTCTAAGTAAAAAGTTTGCTATGATATATAAATTTGACAATTTTCATGGTCTAAGAGAAGGTAAATATGAATCCTATGTGTCTCTAATATTTGTAGACTGAGTCTTAAATATCTTCAAAGAACTGTAGTTCCCTTTCACTCCCCAAAAACATTTGTGCATAGAGCTGAGCACATGAGCAGTGCAGCTGACATCAGTGGGGCTCCCAAGTACTTCGTGTGCTTTATGCTACTATTTCTTCTTCCTCCTCTCTAGCCTGAATTCAAATCTCCATTTACATATGTTACAGAATGCACATTTTTTTTGCTTCAGTAAATTGAACCATTTTACCCAAAATAATGTCAGAGCATCTGTGTGCTTGAGAGTTGGAGCTGTTGCTGGTTAAGAATTGCATCTCAGATTTGATGTTGCTGATGAGGGGAAATCCAAAAAGAGATATAACAAGAGATAGAATTATTTCCTGTATGTTTTCTTTTTACATTACTTGCTGATCTGGTGTTGTATTTATTGCTTGGCAAAGGGTTTAATATCAGATTAAGTGGACAAGATGTTGGCAGAGGAACCTTTAGCCAACGACACGCGATGTTGGTTTGCCAAGAGACAGATGATACCTACATTCCTCTGAATCACATGTCCCCAGACCAGAAGGGTTTCCTAGAGGTAGGTTCTGTGGCCCACAAGACCACCTTCTTCAAATTGTGCTGAAACAATGCATTTTTTAAAGCTGCTGAGACATATGTAGGCATAGTGTTTGTTCTGGCAAACCCCAGATACAGGAACATAAAAACTGTCAGGGCATCCCTATTCTTTGTTGTTACAAATTATAACTTTAACAAGGGGGTTTGCTTTTCCTTGAGAGATCAAATATTATTCATTTCTCTTCAGTGTCTTCATTCAAAAGCAAAAAATCAGTGCCTGTCAATTTCCTTTAGGAGCGTGTGTCCTCAACACTGATTGCTTGGTTCTAATGCTTCTTATCCCTTGGTTGTCTTCTTCCTTATCCACCCCTCCCAACAATTTCCTTTTGTTAGGTGAGTAACAGTCCCTTGTCTGAAGAAGCTGTGCTTGGTTTTGAATATGGAATGAGTATTGAGAGCCCTAAGTTACTGCCAATTTGGGAAGCTCAATTTGGAGACTTCTTTAATGGAGCCCAGATAATATTTGACACTTTCATCTCTGGAGGTGAGCATACGAGGAACTAATATATTTAAGAATTAATCATTTGTATTATGCACAGTTTTAGAAAATCCTTCCCCTTTCAAGTAAAAGGGCAACATTGTTGTGCAAAGAATTCTGTTTTCTCAAAGAGTTCTGTTGAGCTTGCCTGTGAGATCCTGACTTCAGGGCAGTTTCCTCTGGAGGCAGTGCATCTGAAATGAAAGACTCCTTAGCAGAGTACAGTCATTACAAAAGGACAATTAATTATACTAATGGCCTTTCTTCCCTCGTGTATTTTACTGTGTGTATATATTGTTGATAGCTTTATAGCTATCAATGTACCTTGATGTACCTTTCCTTCATGAAGCATCTGAAAAATTCCTGAAGCAACAGAGAAAGGAAAAAGTGATTATTTAAAAGAAACAAACAACCACCCCCACAACAAAACACCTTATTAAGTTTGACTTTAACATGTTTTCTGAGTGCTCAAATATAAAATCTCTGTAGTCATAGATGGAAACTCAGAGGCCCTCTTATCCCACCACATGTATTTGAAGCTGGGATGAATTACCTTCTGGATTTGACTGTAATCTCTTGTATAGTGCAGGAAGTTTGCAAAGCTCAGGGGAATGAGCACTGCTGTGTTAGCCAGGACTGGCTCACAGGATGCTGCTGGGATCACACCTGCAGAGATGAAGTTTTAAAATTTCTCTGTGTCATGTGCTTCATGTGGAGACTTAAGTCTTCTGGGAGCCCAGAGCGATCTGATGATTTCAGAACTTCAGATCACCTTACATGTGTTATTTCACTGTAGTGAACCTCAGGGCAAAATGTCAGCATGTTTCAGGCTTGTATTTAATGATGTGGTAATTGACTATTCTGTTTCCTGAGTAGTTTGTGCAAAGTAATGTATTCTGTGGTTTTATGTTCTGTGGAAATCATCCTTTCCTTCCTCTTCATTCTGTTTCTAGGTGAGGCTAAATGGCTTCTGCAGAGTGGGATAGTAATTCTTCTTCCCCATGGCTATGATGGTGCAGGCCCTGAGCACTCGTCCTGCCGGATGGAACGGTTCTTACAGGTACCCACCACACCTCTCAGGGTCACACATCCCCAGCACAGCACTGGCAGTCAGTGTTCTGGGAGCTGCAATGTGCTCGAAGGAGGCAGTTCAGACACAATCTTACCAGTTAAATGCTAAATCCATTTCTTCTCTGACCTTGTTCCTCTCTTGAATTTGGATATTTACTACTCTGTGCCTGTACAGGTCAGTGTGCCTCATGTGCCTGGATTCTTTCTTGCATATTGGTCTCACTGCTTGCTTTTGACAAGGTTTTGCTGTGTTCCCCCTGTGCAGATGTGTGACAGCTCAGAAGAGGGAGTTGATGGTGACCAGGTCAACATGTCAGTTGTGCATCCCACCACCCCTGCACAGTATTTCCATTTACTCCGGCGACAAATGGTCCGAAACTTCAGGAAACCTCTCATTGTTGCTTCTCCCAAAGTGTTACTCAGGCTCCCAGTAAGCTGAAAAATGTCCTTCCTCTTTCTTTTTTTTTTTCTCTTTATCCTCTTTTGTATTCTCTTCCCCTCTTTCCTTCTTCTCTTTGTTCTCTGATTGCTATTTTGGGGTCAAATCAGTGGAATTTTGCCTGTTGGGGGCCAAACAGGTTGAGGATTTCAGCTGGGTAGAGATGAGCTAGAAGAAGGGCTCATTCCTGGCCCAATGGTGTTCTTGGGGAGCTTATCATCCCACTTTTCACTGGGAATAAGAATATAAGGGAGAGGAAAGACTGCATTTTGTACTTACCAAAACCCTGTCTCAGTATTCTTTCTGAGAAAAAAAGCAGCAAGATTTGGTAACTTCCAACTCTTCCCCCATGCAGGCTGCTGTATCAAGTTTTGAAGAAATGGCCCCAGGGACAACATTCAAGCCTGTCATTGGTGACTCCTCAGTAGATCCTAAAAGGTAGCTCTGCTTTCTTAGAGGAGAAGCTCAAAAGAGATATCTGCCTCTTTCTCCTACTCAACAGCTCAAATTTGAGGTGATATGAAAGAGGTGACTTTGAGGGAAAAATGTTTTGTGGTGGGTGACTGTGGTTACTTCCTCTTTTTTTCCTCTGGTAATTGTTGGTAGTTACCACATCTGTCTGCAAAACAGTGAAGTGTTTAGGCTGTCACCTCTTGGCATCACAGGAGGTTTTTGACTGTAGTTACCAACCTGATGGGTTCTATTCTGCAGCTGGCTGAGCTGACAGTCACTGCAGCAGCTGTGACATGAATCATAGAATCATAGATTTGTTTAAGTTGGAAAAGACCCTTAAGATCATCAAGTCCAACCTTAGCCAAGCACTGCCAAGTCCACCACTAAACCATGTCCCAAGTGTCACATCTAGACATTTAAATACCTCCAGGATGGTGACTCCACCACTGCCCTGGGAGGCCTGTTCAAGTGCTTGACCCTTTCAGTGAAGAATTTTTTTCTAACATCCAATCTAAACCTCCTCTGATGCAACTTGAAGCTGTTTCCTTTTGTCCTGTTGTGTGTTACCTGAGAGAAGAGATGAACTGCCACCTGGCTACAACCTGTCAGGGAGTTGTAGAGAGTAAAAAGGCACCTCCTGTGCGTCCTTTTCCCCAGGCTGAGGCCACCCAGCTCCCTCAGCTGCTTCTCACAGGACTTGTGCTCCAGACCCTTCACCAGCTCCATTCCCTTCTCTGGACAGGCTCCAGCATCTCAATGCCTTTTTTGTCATGAGTGGCCCAAAACTGAATCCAGAATTTTTGTTCTGGGGCTGGAGTGCCTGAGCTGATGAGGTGGGGCAATAATAAAGTGTGTGTGTCTCTCTCTCCCTTCAGATATTACAGTGTATCCTGTTCACAACGATCAATTCAGCCCTTAACATTTTTCCCCTTATCTGCTCCTTGCCCCAGTAGTACCCAAGCTGTGAGTCTACTTCCTCTTCACTTCCTTACCCCCAAACAAAAGGCAGGAAGTACCTTAGCATCTTGGGCTTTTTAAGTGGGATGGTGAGGCACAAACTGTGTAGTTTATCTTGTTGCTTTTTCCAGTAAGAATAGGTAGCCAAGACCTCTGTGATTTCAGGAGAGTGTAGTGTCTCTCCAGCAGGCAGTCCTGCTTTGGCATGGCAGAGAATTTTCCTCTGGAAGGACTTCTCTCCCTCTGGTTTATTTTCTACAGAAAGTGCAGAGATGACTAGCTTTGACTGAGTGTGTAATTTTTAATAGTCACAGCTAAGAGAGATCAATCCCATTGTAAGGTAACTTTCCCAGAATTACTGAAGAAACAGGACCTCTGGCATACTGTACCCAAAGATTAGTTTGCCATCTATTGGAGGGAGTGGGAGGGAAGGAAAGGCAAAGAAGAGAAAAGATGGTCTAGGGAAGCAATTTAGCTTTATGAAGTTGTCTTTGAAGTTTGACTGGTTTTTTTTTGGTTGGAAGAGTTCTGCATCAAGTTTCTATAAAACACTAAACTTGGAAACATTCTTATTTTTTTTTAGTGTCACTCAAGTAGTGTTGTGTTCTGGAAAGCATTACTATGCTCTGGTGAAGCAAAGAGAAACACTGGGGGAGAAGCAGCACAGCACAGCTATTCTGAGACTTGAAGAGCTCTGTCCTTTCCCCCTGGAAGCTCTACAGCAAGAGTTGAGCAAATACAGCCATGCAAAAGGTCAGCCAGGCTTTTACCTTTGTGTTTCTAGATTCTTTGAAGTACTAAACTAAATCTTTAGCCTATCTTTTAAGATAAAGAGTTGTAGTGGCTTTTTCCTCTTTGTTCTCCCCCTCATGCGTCCAAGTGTTTTTGGAGTGGGATGTTTCAGAAATATTTATCACATGTGTTAAAAGAACTCTTCCAGGAAGCAGCACTGAAAATCAGAGCAAACCATTTGAGATATTTTTTGGTATTTTACATCCAGTCCTTTTAGTAGCTTTTCAAAACAGCAGTAGAAAAGCAGAATATACACACAGTATACCCTAATGGTAGATGGATTTGAATTCAGTTCTGACCTGCAAGGGAATTGAGTCTGGCATGCCTTCATTTCAAAGGTAGTGCCAAGACAAAAAAACTAGGGGTACTACAAAAACAAAAAAACTGTCTTTCTTTCTCTGATGTAAAGATAAATATGTATGTTTGTTATATACCATTTTCCTTCCTTTAGTCTTCATCTGGAGTCAGGAAGAACCACAGAACATGGGTCCATGGTCCTTTGTGTCACCACGGTTTGAAAAGCAGCTGGGGCTTAAGGTAAGATGTCCCCAGGGTGTTTTGATCTCTAAAATGAAGTTCTCCTTGAATGCAAAATTCTATGCTGCATACAACAAAAACCCTAATCCTGTTGCCTAAACCAAACGTGTGTTCTAATTTCAGCTACTTCTGATCTTTATAGCACCATTGGTGAAGAGCAGGACTGGAGCTTTATTTTACATGGCAGTCAAAGTAGACAGGATAATGAAAGATCCTGGGTAGGGGAGTAGGAGGAAAATGCAAACGTGCCATTTGCTCTGGCAGATCATGCATTATAGTGTCCTTGGAGCTATGGTCTTTGGGAGATGAGGGATAACTTCCTGCATTACTTCCAGCTGTGATTGCCCAGTTATCTGACAGCCAATATCACTGTGGCATCAGGACTTCAAGATGTGATTTTGTCCTTCATTAATCGTTTCCCCACAACTCAAATTTCAGCTCCGTCTTGTGAGCAGACCTCCTCTACCAGCCCCAGCAGTTGGCATTGGAACCCTCCACAACAAGCAGCAGGAAGATGTTCTGACCCACACATTTACCTAAGTTTTCAATGGATGGACTGCTCCTGATGTCAGTCCTGTTTAGTGCCTCCTCCTGTGAAGAACAAAAGCCAGACCCTTAAGACTTATTTCTCCAAAATGAAGAAGGAAAAAAAAAAAAAGTGGAGTAAATTTGGTAATGATGAAGCAAATTTTAACATTGGGGAATACCTAACAATGAGAAGTGCCTGTTAC
Source organism: Certhia americana (assembly GCA_018697195.1). NCBI lineage: Eukaryota > Metazoa > Chordata > Aves > Passeriformes > Certhiidae > Certhia > Certhia americana. The sequence goes on from CM031879.1 coordinate 4,531,601, forward strand.
TCTTGATACATCTTGTTCTCTTATACAATTTTCTACAAAATGTCTTTATAAAGCTAAAAATCCAGTCCAGGGGACGGATTGGTGAGGTCACTGTAGAATACTTTATATCTTGCTGCTTATTTGCACTTGACAGTTTCCTGGGATGGTGCGTGTGGAAACAGTTTCTGTTTCTTCCTTTTCCACAGTGTTAACACTGCTTGATCAAATAAATGCTTCCCCATGCCTGGGAATGAGCCATTTCTGTAGCAGAATGTTGTGGATTATCTCTTTTTTTTCTTTCCTTAACGGCCAGGAATGCAATCTGTTGTGGCTGTTGATGCTCTTCTCAATGCATGAGTTGTTAAAGCAGGATTCCCATTGAGGGGACCATGCAGGATGGCTCCTGAAGGCTTCAGGCCCCACTGTTTTTCTCACCCAGAGGGTGAGAAATCCCAAGGGATGATTTCAGCACAGTTGTCATCTGGAGAAAGGAAAGAAATCTGTCTTTATTGGGAAACAAAGGATAAAAGACCAAAACATTGAGGTTAAGTGGGAAAATAATGAAGACAGGCATCCCAGGCTGACCCCAGTGTTGACAGGTCCACAGCAGCATTCCTGCCACCACAGGATTTCTCTCAGTATTTTTGTTTTGCTGGTTTCAGGGTGAAGTTGTCACCTCCTTGCTCTTCTCAGTTACCTGTACAAGAAATGCTTGAGTAATCCAAGCTCACTGTGAGCCAGAGACATTTCTGAAAAGAAACAAGTGGGGTTTAACCAGCTCCAGCACTTGCAGATGGAAAGTCATTGAGGGTGAGAAAAAGAATAAAAAGTTGAGAAAAAGATCACAGGCAAGGTGTGCATTCACTTGAGAAGACTGCTCCCAAAATCATCTCTGAAGTCTGCTTTAGTATTTTATCCTAATTAATTCACATATTCATTCATTCATTAACTCCATGTGACCCAGAAGTTACCTCTGTAACCTCTGTTCTGTGATGTTTCACGTCACTGCTTTAGCACATCCATCACAGCAGCATGAAACCATGTTTCTCCCACGTTGCTCTAGCAAACTGCACAACTTCCTGCACATCCTGAACAGCTTTATCTAATCAAGGCATATTCTGCTTTAGATTTCTGCTGATAACTAAAAAAAGGAGGCTGAAGAGTAACGTTGCTTTGGCTGCAGCTGTAGCCAAGGAAGTTGTAGAGTGCAATCATCAGCCTTGACTGCACACTGATGATTACATAAACCTACAATTTTTTCACTAAGGCAGTGCACACCAGGGAAGAACAGAGCCCATGTTTTGAGTTTCACGTGGCCCAAACCCGAGCTTGTTACACACCATTCCCCCAAAGGCTATGCAGGTCTGGTTATCCAACCAAATAAAGGATGCTCAAGTGTTCCAACCCTGTTTGAGCCTCCTGGTGGGAGAAAAAGCTATTTCTGTAGTGCTGCTCAGCTCAATGCCCCCAGCCCCATCCATGTGCCATGGAGTTCCCCAGGGATCCTGGAGTAAGAAGGGAGAGCTTGAGCACAGCTTTCCTCAGTCAGCTGCCACATACTGCCTGCAGAACACTGCTCTTGTATGATGGATAACAGCTCCCAGGAGCCAGGCAAAGCACTCGCTGACTGAGGGGCTGTTTCTCCCAGCAATTTTGGATGCAGACAAGGCTGTTTTCCATCTGTGCACCTTGCTCTTCTCTGCATGCTGACTGGGACATCCCTGCACAGTGCTGGATTGCTTTTGCTTTGGGGGAAAGAGAAGCAGAAATTAGAATAGAACCATAGAATATTCTGATTTGGAAGGGACCCACAAGGATCATCAAGTCCAGTTCCTGGCTGTGCACAGGACGCCCCAAGAGTCACACCATATGCCTGAGATGCTACACAGGTTGAGTGAGTGGATAACAGAGCATTCCTTGGACAGGAAATTATGTGGGTCATTAACACAAGAAGTGATCCTTTATGTGCTGTTAGATAGCAAGGAGCTAACTAGAGAGTTACAGCATTTGTGCATTGTGGTGTGTCAGGACTTTCAGAGAGAAGTGTAAGACTAGAAGGAAAAAAAAATTAAAGACATTGAAGGAATGAGCTGTTAGGTTGAGCAGTTCATTAAAAGCAGCAAAATCTCTCAGAAAGAAAACACACCAGGAAAACAAACATATTAAACAAGTATTTTAGTAACAGTGATGTTAGTTTAGATTTAAAAAATACAGTCTGAACTTTGAAGATGGAAAGTTCTGAACACAGCAGTATTTTGAATAAGCAAAGAAAACAATACTGCATTTTTATTTTTTTGCTTCTGTCAGTGAAGAAGTTGACATAGAAACATTTGTTCAGCACACCTGAAGTGGTGCATCTGTGTCAGTATGGACTGAAGAAATCCCCGTGACTTTAATCAATCACCAAAACAGTGGCCAGTAACTTAGAGACAGGAGGGTTTGCTAACGAAACCTGTAATTTAATTAACTTCTCAGATAAGTATGGCTAAAAATTTGAATGAAGGGTGATTACAAGAAACTTCCTGAAGCTTAGCTACTAACCCAGCTATTTTTTTAAGATTATGATCTACAAGCACACTGCCAGGCCCATTAATTATGGGCATTTGTCAGACTGTACAAGAACTCTAAATGGAAGTAATTGCTATGGAGTTGCCCATTAATATTTGCTAAATTACGAGTATATAAAACTGTAAGTGATTTCAGATAAGGGAAGCTATTGAACGAAGTTGTTTAGGTATTGTAGCAAGGTCTTGGTTAACAGGACTTAGGGAATGCAGAGGTCAAGCCAAAATATAGATTCAAAGTTTTGGAGGAGCCCTAATGCTTCACTCATTTCATGTTCTCTTTTGGTAACTTAGCCTAATACAGGAAGAATTCAAACTTGTGCATCAGATGAGTTATTCAAAAGAATAAATACTATTTTTAATTTTCATATCTAGATCTTGAAGTAAATTCTGTTGATCCTAATTTTATAGACAACTGGCTGTTGTAACTGAGAACTCTGTAGGTGTGATACCTGTTTTGGTGATTGTGGGATGATATTGGAATAGGTTTTCAGGTTCACTTTAGAGAATCACAGAATCAATTAAGTTGGAAAAGACCTCCAAAACCGTTGAGTCCAATTTATAACTGAACACCACCTTGTCAATCAGACCATGGCACTGAGTGCCACATCCAGGCTTTCCTTAAACACCCACAGTGACTCCACCGCCTCCCTGGGCAGCCCGTTCCAATGTCGAATGCCCCTTTCTGTGAAGAAATTCCTACCAATGTCCAACCTCAACCTCCCCTGGTGCAGCTTGAGGCCATGTCGCCTCATCCTGTCGCTGGTTAGCCAGGAGCAGAGCCCGGTTACACCCTCCTGTCAGGGAGTTGGAGAGAGTGATAAAATCAGCTCGAGCTTCCTTTTCTCCAGGATGCACAATCCCAGCTCCCTCAACTGATCGTCGTGGGACTTGTGCTTCCGACCCTTTCCCAGCTCCGTTGCCCTTGAGTGGACACGCTCCAATGTCACAATGTCATTTCACCCCCTGGAATTATCACATCCATCTGTCAACACGGGTGGATTGGGCTGTTAACAAAACCCTTCGGTACCAAACCGCTCCACCTGCGCTTTTCACCCGTTGGTGCTGTATACCAACACCATCACAGAAACGCCAATCCCCCTCACCCTCGGGAGTGAGTCAGTGAGGGGTGGGAGGTTTCCCCCGCTCGGGCAGGGCTGAGGTGTGGCGGTGAGGGGCCGTGCCCGCCCCTCACGCCGCGCGGAGCACTCCGGGAGCGCGGTCCTTCTCCGCGGCGGCTGCCCGCCCTCAGCCTGATCCCGCCGGCACCGCTTCACCGCCGCTCCCGCCGCTCCGGCTGCCCTCGCCTGGGGAAGGGCGCGGGGGCGCTCCAGTGAGGGCGGTACCGCCGTGTCCCCCCGGGCGGGGAGGGACGGCCCGTCCGCAGCGCGCGTCACGTGACGGCGGCGACAGCGACGGTGACAGCGCTGGGACCGCGGCCGAGCCGCCAGCGCCATGGGCAGTGAGTGCGGACAGAGCCGGGAGGGAGCGGGCCGGGACCCGGGGTGGGGGACAGCGGCTCCGGGCAGCGCGGGGAGGATATGGCCATGGTGGCCTGCGGCCGGCCGTGGGGAGCCGTGCTCCGTGTGCCGCCGCAGGCAGGGCCGGCGGTGCCGAGCACTCGCTCGCCGCACAGGGTCGGTGCTGCCGGGCACAGCGTGAGGCCGGGCACTGCTTCGTGGTGGGGTGTCCTGTCCCACTATAGCCCCACTGTATATATACTATATATACGTATGTAGTATATATGCCCTGTATAGGTGTGTATAAGTGTCTAAAGGGCGGGTGTCAAGAGGATGGATCAGGCTTTCTTTGCTCAGTGATGCCACCCAGTAGGACAAGAGGTAAAGGGCAGAAACTGATGCCCAGGAAATTCCACCTGAGCATGAGGAAGAATTTCTGTGCTGTGCACTGACCAAGCACTGGAGCAGGTTGCCCAGAGAAGCTGTGGAGTGTCCCTCACTGGAGATATTCCAGAAGTGCCTGGACACAGCCCTGTGCCATGTGCTCTGGGATGGCCCTGCTTGAGCAGGGAGGTTGGAACAGAGGAGCCACTGTGGTCCCTTCCAACCTGACCCATTCCATGATGCTCTGATATCTTGTTCCCGGCAGAGCTGTGCCACCCTCTGAGGAGTGACGTGCACCTTCCAACGAGCTGTGTGAGGGCTTGGGATAAATAAAGAAGACATATGTCACATCAGAGTGTAAATGTAAACGTGGCACTACAACCAGAATGTTACTTACAGTGTAATGAATGCATTCTCTTTGAAAAGGAACTAATGGTGGTTTTTTGTCTGTCCCAGTGTGTCGGGGCTGGAAATAATGTTCAAGTTTTGAGGGCAAATTCCCCACCAAGCACATATGCTTTGATTTAATTTTTTTTTTCTAAATTGATTTAATTTTTTTTTCTCTAGAAAAAGAGCTCAAACTGTTGAGCTTTTCTGTGTTTTTAAAGGGGAAACTGTGAAGAGAAATGTATTAAAAGCTAAAATAAAATCCCACGATGTTCCAACCAGAATAAGTGTTCCACTCATTAAAATTACAATTTCTAAACTGATTTTAGTGATTGAATTATTTTTTCGGCCGAATACTTCAATAAACACAAGATTCTAATCTCTGCATAGGTACCTTTTGATGTCAGTATCGTTCTGTGTTTAACTAGCACAGACTGATACTAGGTCATTTATTTTTAGATGGAATACAATTCAGTTCACTTCTGGTGATGCATACAGCACCACTTCTCTAAAATTGCTCCAGCTGTGGAAAAAAGAATGGGCCAAATCTGGTTAGAACAAGAATTCTATTTCAAATTTTTGCCCTGTTTTCAGGTGTTTTAAGAAGAGGGGTATTAGTTTTCCGACAGTTTTGGAAGCTAAATAAAGTTCTGTGAAGTTTTATAAATTCATGGACATTCCTTAATATATTTTTCTGTCTTCTTTTGTGTGTGTGTGTGTGTGTGTTTGTTTTTCTGGAACAGTAAAATTCTTAGAAGTTATTAAGCCATTCTGTGCAGTGTTACCTGAAATCCAGAAACCGGAAAGAAAAGTGAGTGCCACATTATGTTCTTACTTTTATTAGTTCACACAGGAGGGAATAATGTGATATTCTAGTCCAGGCTCCAATATAGATACAGACAGTGGGCCCTAAAGTAGAACATATTCTTTGGGGCAATGGGGAACCCATGTTAAGGTAAAACATTACTGTGATGATGGATTCTGAGCACACTTCTGGTAAGTTGTTCTCTTTGGTAATTATGCTAATTTTCTAAAAAAAAAAAAATTTAAAAAATCTCAATTCCAGACTAATTTTATTTAGTTTCACCACCATGTGGTCTATTTTAACATACCAGGACAGATTCTTCAAGCTTTGTTTTCCTATGGATCCCACTGTTAGCTTTGGGCTGGCTTGTATATTACTTGGGAAAGGATTGTTTGGTAGATCAGGAAGCACAGATTTAATTCTCCTCTTCCCACAAAGTATTTCCTACACCCATAGCTGTGATTGTCCTTGCTGAAGGGGGAGGGTGATCGGTGGTACAGGTCAGGTGTTTGCTGTGTTCACCTTCTGGATGTGATATTTCTCCTTGATCTGAAATCAATGAACTCTGTTCATTTACAGCTGATCTTTCTAGTCTTCTAGCCCTTTAAACTCCTCCCATTTCTTGGCACATTTTCTAGGTTAAAAATAGGTAATTTCTACATAGCAGAAAGAGACCTGCCTTTTCAAAAGGAAAAAAAAAAAGGCAACCAAGCACCATTTTTGTTTTTAAAACTCAAGCATGCACATATTGCCCATGTGACAATCTAATAAGAGTCAGAAATTGACTTGTCATGAGTATGGTCATGACTTCCATGAAAATTCCTTAAGAACTAAATGTTGGGTTTTATATTCTTAAAAGGGAAAGTTTAACTGGGGACATGAGACCATCTCAGAGAATCCTCTTTGGTTAATGAGAGGTTCCCAAAAGTTAGAACTGGATGGAAAGGTGTTTGTGCCAGTGACCATAACTGAGCCTGCTGAATTGAATGGAGAAGATACAGTAAGAAATTACAATCATGGCCCTCTGGAACTGATTTTTTTAAGAGACTGGGATATACTCCCTGGCTCTTTGCTTCATCCAGTTGCTTTCCAGTATCTTTCAGCTTTGGGACAGGTTTCTAAACAAATTATTTAGGCCAGACAAAAGCATTTTCAGAGCAGGAATCTCCAGAGCCAGACCCTCATGCCATGGCTTGGATGCACCAGGTCTGGCTGGCAGGTGCCTGTCTTTGTTTCTGCAGTGGGGAACCTTGGTGCAGTCTTTTGGTGTTGATTAATGGCACATCTGTGATTAGTTGTTTGCAGCCATCCCATTTTTGTCTTGTGAGATGAGTGAGAAGAGAAAGCTCACACAAACCTACAGATACTGATGTTTCTGTAAAGCTCACTGGCAGATGTTATTTGCCAGGGAGGAAGGGGGGCTTGATCTGTCCTTGTTGTCCATCAGCAGATGAAGGAAGCCCAGAGAATTGCCAAGATTCCTGTCCTGTCTATTTGGGTTGCTTTGTCTTTACTGCTATTTAGGTCACTGTCTAGACAATGACTGCCAGTTGCCAGCTTTATACAAATTTAAAGTGAAAATGTAATTGGGAACATCTTTCCTAGGCTGACGAGCCCTTTTACCATTTTCAGTCATGTTCCTTGCTTCTGTGTAAGTTTATCAAGTGATTTAGTTCATTCCATGTAACTCTAATTCTCTGTAATTTATTGTTTTCTTACAAGCTCTGACGGGCAGATATGACCAATAATAGTTTTAGTGGGTTGGTTTAAGGCCAGGACAAGAAATTTAGATAACCAAATAGAAAAAGAGATTCATTTTCATTAAACATGTATTGATTGTTAAGTGAAGATGATGTTTTGATTCAGTTGGGCTCTCACTGAATCATTTTGCCATTCTTGTTCATGAGGAAGGTGGTTTCTTCTGTCTCTAGGGAGTGTTGCTTTCGTGTTTTGGCCAACTTGATTAGCAAAAGTGATTGCTGCTTTTGTAGTTTAGTAGAATGGGCTCATATTTCCCTCATGCACAGATTTGCTAAGTAGAACACACTGTTCAGAGCACTAAGATGATAATGCTCAAGTGCCTTCGTTTTCATGATTTAAGAAAAATATCAAAGGAAGAAAATGTCCAATTGAATCAGATCAGATGGTGAAATTTACTGTCCCTATGCTTGTTCGTATTTGTGGCTGGAATATTTTGGTGCCACTCTGTATTTTGCCATTCCTGGCATATGGATTTGGATGACTCCTTTTTCTTTTTTGTCATCTTGACTCATAAAGACTGTTTTCTTTGTGAATAACTTGTGATTTGGGTGATGCAGAATTCCTCTAATGCTCATATGCACCACAGTTGCAGAGAGAACCAGAGGAGTTTTAGACCTTTACTGATGCCTCTGAAGCCATGTTTAACTAGGCTTGAGAGATAATTTGGTTAAGCATTTTTGGTTTCAGATGTCTATGCTTAAAATCTTAATTGTGGAGTTCAGGCTTGATAAAGTGGGTCAGCACTGCATAGTCTAACACAAGGTATTGTTTGGATTTATTTACTGCTGTCACTATTTTTCTTTTTATAACTCTGTACAGTAAGTATTTTTAGCATCTGTTCTCTTTTAAGAGTGAGGCGGTAGAAGGAAATAAATTAAATTACCTGGATTATTTTGCTTCTAAGTGCAAGGCTTCACTTAAAAAGATGTAGACTACATTCTGGGTTTTCTTTTGCTTGAGGACCTGTGCTGCTGCTGCTGCACTGTTTTGTAGTTTCTCATTTGTGGGTGTTCAGTACCTATTAAACCAGGCACTAATGCTTTTTCTTGTTACTTCTCCACAGGCAGATTCAGTGGTTGGAGGCAGAGAGCTCCAACCATTTCTGCTGTATCTCTCTTATGTGTTAGTTCATGTCATGTTTTAGTAGCTGCTCTACACTTGTCTGCAGTGAACATTCTTAACCCTCAGGTTTGCAGTCCCTGGAGGAGAGGTGGGAACTTGAATATAACCCTGCATCTCAGCTCTCTCTGCTCTTTTCAAGTGCATTTCTTTCTGTCTCATGCTTTGAGTAATCCTTTGGCTCAAACTTAAATCTTGTGATTCTTCCCTTCTTGCACCTGGCACTAATTACAGGCACCTCAAATGTTGTGACTCTGAGATTCTCTTCAATAAATTAATGACTAGTGATCATCGGTCTGGCATTCTTTTTAAAGTAATATGTAACTTACATCAGTAAAAATATTTTGGAGGAAAAAAAAAATATTTAAAAATCATTTTGTGGTGTATGTCCATGAACATAATGATGAATTTAAAGCTTCCTCTAACACCCTCTGAAGAACTTAATTCTAAATATTTTGAATTGTTGTCAAAAACTCATGGTTCTTCTGATTTTGATTGTGTGTCTTCACAACAGTTCAATTCCTCTAAAAACTTTATAGTGCTTTAGTTTAATAACTTCCAGCTTTACAAAACTTCTGTTGAAGCCTAGAGCACTAAGTACTGAAGATAAGTTTTTTGCATTAATCTTTCATGTTTGCTCTGGTAAGTCCCATGATTTTTAGCCATGCTGTTGCTCTTCTGTAAATACCCATTATTAGAATACTGTAGATAAAATATATTCTAGTGACTGACAGTCTGCCAGTCCCACAGAAGTTACCTTTGTCTCTCTCTCTCTAAAATCATATTAAAAATAAATTCCAATGAGGAGTGATGCCTTCTGGTTTGATATCTTTGCATTGAATTCTTAATGATAACAGCATTTATTGTGAGAGTGCAGTGGAAGTTCTACATACAGTGAACTTGTTTGTGTCTCCACTCTGTCCTGTAGATCCAATTCAGAGAGAAGGTACTATGGACAGCCATCACACTTTTCATTTTCTTAGTGTGCTGCCAGGTAGGTGTCAATGTTGTCTGTGGTCAGAAAATGTGTGTTCTGTACATAAAAAAGTACCCTGAAATCATGAGACATGCTTGTATCATATTGGCCTACCAGTTTCAGCTTTTATTTTTATGTTAAAATATTTAAAGTTGAGTTTAAAAAACCTGGTTCTCTGAAATAGTCTTTAGTGTTGATCATAGATATTTTTAGAAACTAATGCTTTATATTTAGTCAGGAATACATAACATTTTTTCTTGTTACAAAGGTCCTATCAAATGATGATAGTGGCTGCAGGGTAAACAGCCAAGGTAATTATTTATTGAGCAGCATAAACAAACTGAGCAGTTCAATGCATTGTTTACCCTCTGTTCATAGCTACGCTTCAATTTTAGCACTCAAAAGTGTGAAAACTAAATCAAAGTGAGCTTTTACCAAATTCCTCTTCAACAATCTGATGGATTGTAAAGATTACAGGAAAATGTTTTTGTCAAGTGTTTGACGTTTAGAACTTATTTTTTGTGAATATCCTGGTAAAGTTGTTAGTTAAAACCCTTCCAAAATGCCTGTCTTTATAAACATTTATTTGATCTTTATTACTCATAGTTGTAGGCGTTCCTAGAACCTGTGCTTGGCTTGTAAACAGTGGAGGCTTTTTTTTGTTTTTCTTTAAAGAATACCTGGAAACTGAAGAAAATGAGAATCTATGTATTACTTGATGTACATTTTTTAGAACTTACAGAACTACTTGGAAGATTAAAAATTAACTGTACATTTCAGAATCAGAGGTTTAGCTTACATCTATTAATGCAGCCATTCCAGACTGCTGAGCACTAGTCTAATAGTTTTTGTTTTCAGTTCTGAAGGACTGTTTAAAGGCTAAAATCCAGCTCTTGCACCTCTGTTTTTTGGAAGTGGGAAGGGGGAATGATACTAGAGTTGGAGAACATGTAGTTTATCTGGGTTTACTAGCAGCTGGATGTATGCATAATTAGAATTTTCCATCTCTATGAGAGATTACAGTAGTTGAATAAGGAAAACAGATGGTTCTGGAGTTTTCAGAAATTATCTCTAAGATTACCTGAATTGCTACTCTACTGTTTTGGTCATTAGGAAGAGTTTTAAAGAGTTCAGAATTCCTCAATATTGACATACAAAAAATGTTTTGTAAAAAGTTTTGTATGAACATGTCTAGTATTGACATTTCTGTGTGGGATATTTCAAAACATATTTCTATACTGTCTCTAGAATTTCAATATTTAAAATTCTTTCTGGGGTTTTTGCTTTTTCCTGTGGAAGGATCTTCATTTAGTCCTCTGAGTTATGCCCCAGTTGGAGGATTAAAAGAGATGGTATCAATGCCTCTGGTTTAATTTTTTAAAAAAAATATAAAAATGTAACAGTTGAATCATTACATGTTAAGATTTTGTGTTAATGCATGCTAATTGTGTATATCTGTTTAATGCTGTTTGCACTTTGACAGATCCCTTTGTTTGGAATCATGTCATCAGATTCTGCAGACCCCTTCTATTGGATGCGAGTCATTCTTGCATCAAACAGAGGTTGGTACTCACTCCTTTCTGCTTTCTATCAGGATAAACAGACCAGGAGAAGAACAGTTGGCTCTTAAATCCCACACCACCCAGATGTGAGCTTGGAACACTTTGTAAAGTTCTTAACACAGATGGAATTAAAATCAGCACTTGAGCAGTGCTTTGTGTTAGGAATGGGATTTCTTTGAGGTGCAGATGACATTAATATTGAATCACAAGTTTTGGGATGATTCCATTCAGGATTTTAGAGCAGTCTCTTTCTAACTAATATATGGGACAGGGAATTTTCTGACTTTCCCGTTAGGAACTGCACTAATGTGCAGTACAGGGGTGTTGATTAGGAAATGCCTCACCTGTGCACGTCAGTTACACTTCATAATAGTTTAGCAGTGTTATGGATGAGTAATTTCCTAGGTGGGAAAGCTAAATGCAGAGATGATTAGGCATAAACTGTAGCAAAACCAAATGTATTTAAGAAGAGTAAAGTGGAACACAACCAAATGTGCAAGATTCAAACTAATACTAGAAGTCTGAAACTTAAGATGGGTGACCAGTCATGCCTGACTCTATATGAGGACACTGATCTCATCTGTAGCTTGGAAAATTGGCTGGAAGTAAGAAAATCACTGGAACTCTCTAATGTGAAGGTACTGCTTACTTTGGAATAGCAAATTTTGTTACACCAGTGAGGATAGTAAGGTAAAAAAGTTCTCTGCTTCAAATTCTCCTGCAGAGTTCGCAGAATTTGGTGTGTTCCTAGCAGTGTATGATATAAATATGCTGTGCACTACCCAAACAGAATGGTAACAGTGGCTAAGAAAAGGCTAGAGAGACTGAAAACAGAATGTGGGAAAGTGAGTTTTCACTTAAGTCAACTGACTAGAAGTCATTGAAGGATGTGAGGTGAATGCTAAAGTTTTTGACATTTTAATTTTCTGGCTGCTGGAGGAATAGAGATTTTCATGACAGGTGATGTAACATTAACATGGAAACTCCAGGATACAAGTATGAAAGAACCAAATTATAATAATTACCTTAATGCTTTACCTCTTTGAATTGTGTACATTTGAGAGTTGGTGTCTCAGTGGTACAGTGCCGGTGAGTTGACAGAGTTAAGAGGAGCTTAATTGACAGTCTTTGTTTTGTTAAGAACTAATTTAATCCTAAACTCTCAATTAGAGCCAGTGATTCCAAGGGCAGTGTTCTCAGAAACTGTGGATCTGCAGCATATTTTTGTGGTCTGCAAAATTAAACTTTTGGAAAGTACGACGTTGAAGCACTGACAGAACAAACAACCAGGGACAAGATGCTGTCCAGGGTAAAGTTCCTTGGGGATATGCCAAAAAAGCTGAGCTTCAGCGTGTGTTGGCCTTCAGTGTTAGCATGGTTCCACAAAAAAATTCATAATTAAAAGCTACATGGGTTTTCCATGCCACCTTCAAAATTACAGGTTTTAACACAGCAGCCTTTTGTGAGGCTATAACTGTGTTTGTTTTGTCATACCTGTACAGGAATATACATATTGGAAACATTATTAGAAATATTCATTATAGGTCAGAAACCTTTGAAGAGACCTAATGCTTTAGGAGAGGTGCTGGAATGGCAGGTTTTTTTAAATCTTTCTTCTTTTCTAGGTACTTTGATGGAATTGGGTATCTCACCCATTGTGACATCAGGTTTGATCATGCAGCTGCTGGCAGGAGCAAAAATCATTGAAGTTGGTGATACTCCAAAAGACAGAGCTTTGTTCAATGGAGCTCAGAAATGTAAGCACTATTCCAATTAAAATTACTGAGTGTATTTTTATTCTTGGGAAAGCAGCCTACCTAAGTGATACTAGATATGAGATTTCTTTGGTAGGTGACTTCAGATTTTTTTAAAGGATTTGCTTTCTCTCTTGTTTTAGTATTTGGGATGATTATTACCATTGGGCAAGCCATTGTGTATGTTATGACTGGAATGTATGGAGATCCTGCTGAAATGGGTGCTGGAATTTGTCTTCTTATTATAATTCAGGTTTGTAAAGAGCTATTTTGTGTGTAACAGACTGGTTAGAGACAGTATAGCTGGAAGGAAAAATCTTTCTGTGTCTAGGTGACTTCAATTTATTTATTTTTAATGCTGCAAAGCATCATTATTTGTATCTGTCTAGATAGGAAAAATTCTAAATATTCCATAAAGGAGGAGAATGCTGGGATGGTTAATATCAAAAGTATTTCAGGCAGGAGTGGTGCTTAATTGAAAATACAGGAATTGCTGGACTTTGGAAACAGTGGCTGCTCTTCAGTGCTGTGTAGTTCTCACTAAATGGCACAGCAGCAGCTTTGAGACATTCTGCAGAACAAAACAGTAAATGCACAAACTTAAACATTTTTTTTAGAAAAAAAAGTTTTTACTGAGTAATCTGTCTGCTGTGTCTGCCTTGAAAAAAGGCACAGAGCTCATTGCCAGGTGAGATGTGCAGGCCTTGGTACATGAGAGGTCAGAAACACTGTATGAATCACATTTAGATGAAAGACTTAATGATCACTCTCCAACACGATGAAAATACAGAAGCAGGGAATACAAAGCTCGTGACTTGATTTATTCTGTTCCTGCTCAGTTTTCTTTCTTTTCTCACAGCTGTTTGTGGCTGGTTTGATTGTGTTGCTGCTAGATGAGTTGCTACAGAAAGGTTATGGATTGGGGTCTGGTATTTCCCTGTTTATTGCTACCAATATCTGTGAAACCATTGTCTGGAAAGCTTTCAGTCCCACTACCATCAACACTGGCAGAGGTATGTGTGCTGTTACAACATGTTTCAGTGGGTGTATACTGCACCTAAACTATCAGATGTTTATTGGGTGGCATTTAGAAAAAAGTTCTAATGTGTGGTGATTGGCTTCTGAAATCAATGTCCAATTAACATTGAAGATGAAAATGTCTGACTTACATGGAGATTAATACAAGTTTGCCTTTGCTGATTTGAAGTGCAGCAGTTAAAATGGGACTTCAGACCCCTTGAATGAAAAGTTTTGGATTTCCAAACTAAAATCATCGTGTTCTAGTGTCACTTAGTCCATGGAAATTGAGAAGATGGGAAATGCTATACATTCAGAGGAATTGTTTGTGATCCAGCTGTTGTTTGTGGCTATAGGATGCTTTTGTAGTTGGTGCCTCTGAATTACTTTAAGCTGGTTGATTCTTCAGAGACTGCAGTCTCTTCATTCCTCAGCCAGTCTTTGACAACATCTGGTTGTTCTGAGACCCCGGAAATAGCACCTTAAGATACAGCATCAAGAAATTAACTCATTTACTGCATTCATTTGAAATGCTGAGCCATGTTTTTAGTTTGCTTTCATTTGAATTTCCTTCTTAGTAGTTCTGTTGCATTTTCATTACTGTTCTTCTGAGAGCTATTTTTCACCTCGTTTATTATTTCTTCCTTCTGAACAACCTCTCTTCCCAGAAAAGAAAGAAAGAGAGTATTCTTTAATGTGTGTGGCTTTGACGTGTTGCTTTTGTTTGTTTGTTTGTTTTTCTAACCAGGAATAATGGCTTTTTGTATCGTTCTACATACCATAACCTAAAAATGACAGGATAGCAGGATCCATGTTGTAATAGGATCCGTGTCTTACTGTATCAGATTTTCCGTGTGTCATACTTAAAATTTCCAAAAGAAATGTACTTTTTAAAAAACATTTCTCATTTGGAGATTAACCTTTCTTTCACTTCCTTGCTTCATGCAGGAACAGAGTTTGAGGGTGCTGTGATTGCATTATTCCATCTCCTGGCCACACGAACTGACAAAGTCCGGGCTTTGCGGGAGGCTTTTTACCGACAGAATCTGCCCAATCTCATGAACCTGATTGCTACAGTGTTTGTGTTTGCTGTAGTCATCTACTTCCAGGTAAAAATCCTCAGAGCAGCTCTGCAGAGGTAGATGTGCACGTGGACCCTGGACACTGCAGTCATTGGGAAAAGATGGAAAAGTTTATGCCAGAGTAACTGAAGTATATTAGCTTTGAGTAATGAACTCTTTTTATTCCAGTGTTGTTATTTCAGTAACAATTACCTCTGTGACAGTAAAGCCATAAAATTTTACAGCCAGACCTACTTAGTAGCACTCAGTGTGTAATCTCACATTCCATTGAATACCATACACACTATGAAAATATTTTTAGTAAAAAAGATTCTGGTACTGCAGTGGTTGCATGATTGAAAAGAATATTTTTGGACAGAGCTGGAGAACTTTGCTTCTTTGGGGTGTGTAGCTTATCTGTTTTTAATTAGTGTTTCTTTTTAAATCTAGATATCTACTAAATGGAAACTAAAGGGAGATTAACTAAATCTCCGTATGGAGATTTTGGGGGGGGGGGGTGTGAGCTCAAAAATTTTTAAAAATTTTGTTGAGTCTGAGTCTGAGTTTGAAAAAAACAAACCAAAAAACCCCAGAAATACCAGGTTTTCAAGTTCTCGTGTCTTTTCTTGGGTCTCCTCAGAAAAGCTCCTGCCCCAGAAAACTACACAAGGGCATGGGCTTACTACACAAGAGCCTGCTGGTAACTGGCTAGTTCAGTTGGAAGCCATTACAGGTTTTATCGACCCCTAATCTATAAAATGTATTTTACAGGAGTACCAGTTAGCAGATGAGAAACCATGTTGATGTGAAAAGAATGTAATACAACAAAGCAGTAACATTTTTAAATCCTTAGAATTTGTAATCCAGACTGTAGCAGAAAGTCTTTGGGTTTTACTGTCTCAGACCTTGCAGTCCTTGTCTATCTAGCAAGAACTGCATGGTCAGGAACAGCTTTAGGGCATACTGGGAGTACCTTGTGGCTCAGAAGTGAACCCTGGTGCCTTTGTGTTCTTTCCCACAGGGATTCCGAGTGGATTTACCCATCAAGTCTGCACGGTACCGTGGGCAGTACAGCAGCTATCCCATCAAGCTGTTCTATACCTCCAACATTCCCATCATTCTGCAGTCTGCCTTAGTGTCAAACCTCTACGTCATTTCCCAGATGTTGTCTGTTCGTTTCAGTGGCAACTTCTTGGTGAACTTACTGGGACAGTGGGCAGTAAGTATTTTATCATATTTTAGCTGCATAGAATTATTTGCATTTTTACTTTGATGTGAATTGTTGGTATCTGACCAACTGGAATACTTACTTTTCAGCATTTGTATATAAAAGCTGTTTCAAACATCAAAGAGGAATTCCTCTATTAATACAGATTAGGAATGTGGGAAGTCTGAAAAATAATTCATTGCCTTTTTCTTCCCCTCTCAGGATGTCAGTGGAGGTGGCCCTGCTCGCTCTTACCCTGTTGGTGGCCTCTGCTACTACTTGTCCCCTCCAGAATCCATGGGTGCAATATTTGAGGATCCTGTCCATGTAATAGTTTATATAATATTTATGTTGGGATCCTGTGCATTCTTCTCCAAGACTTGGATCGAGGTGTCTGGCTCATCAGCAAAAGATGTAGGTGTTCTACCTTAATCATTTTCAGACAGTGCTTCTGGTTTTGAACTGACCAGCTAGTGACTGATCAGTTTATCCCAGTAAACATCAAGTGACTGTGAAACACTGCAGCAGTTTCATAAAATAATGTTTTGTGCAGGTTGCCAAGCAACTCAAAGAACAGCAAATGGTGATGAGAGGCCACAGGGATACATCAATGGTTCATGAGCTTAACAGGTAAGGAAATGCTTACTTCCAGCTGGATGGTGAAGGGTGCTGGGGAAGTGTCAACTAGAGCAGAGTTTGTCAGAAAAACCTGATACCTGTTTCTACTGCAAAAGGGAAGATTCTTCCCATTCAGCTATTGCCTGTCTTAGTTATGCAAAAGAAGTTATAGCAGATCAGAGATTAACCTGTACTGTCTTTTTTTAAGTGACATAATGAGAGATTATGAATTGAATCTCTTCCACGTTTGTAAAAGAAAAATACCTTGGGTATTACCTTTTTCTTTTCTGTTTTTTCCTTTCTTACAGATACATCCCTACAGCAGCTGCATTTGGTGGTTTGTGCATCGGTGCCCTTTCAGTACTGGCTGACTTTTTAGGAGCCATTGGCTCTGGCACTGGCATTCTGCTTGCAGTCACTATTATTTATCAGTATTTTGAAATATTTGTAAAAGAACAGGCTGAAGTTGGAGGAGTAGGTGCATTATTTTTCTAGATGTCCAGATATTTCATGGTTTGTGTGAAAGGGAAAATATTTTGACAACATGCGTCATTTAGTCCAATAATGCTATTTTCTTTTTACTTGTTTTCAAGTGCTACGTGTCCCATTACTGTAATGGGCATTGAGCGATGCCTGTGTGCAGCATTAGTACCAGCTGCCTTAAGAATAAAGTTTACATTATCTTGTTTAAGTATTATCTAGTGTTGCCTGTAATGCTGGAAACAATTCATCTACCTTGCTGTTCAGACACTACAGTGAGATGGTAAAATGTATCAGTTTGAGAGCAGTAAACAGTCTTTGCACACAGCAGTAAAGTGTTAAATTAATTTCCCTGTCCCTAATAGGAGAAAAAGATACCTGAGTTCAGATTGCCACGTGCCAGTATTCCTTATAAAATTTATTTGTATCTGTATTTTACATTAATTTTTTATACTTTTTTAACTTGCATTTCCCCACCACTGAACTCAGCACTCCTTATTCCTTTGCGGTGCCTCCACCCAGGCACCTTTCACCGAGCTCTGAGGGTGGGCAAACAAACATTTTACCTGTGGCTGATACTCATCTCACCTGTGAACTGGTTCTGTGGTGGATCTGCTGTGGCCAGGGCGCTGGGGTTCTTGCCCTGGGCCTGCTGTGGGGCAGCTGCTGCCACGCTGGTGGGGCAGCCCAGCCCAGCAGTTCTGTTCAACCATGTACTTGTGAAAACTGTGCCACTGAAACTTCATGTCCACTTTGCTTTTGTGAGTCTAAAGAACGAGGCCTGGTTCCTAAAGCAGTTCATAGGAGGGAAAAGGGGGAACGGGGAGTTCCTGCTGAAAATTTGTCGCACTTTACAGCGGCGATGTAACAAATGTAAGCGTTAGACAATAAACTTATTTAATTAAACTCTCTCCTGTGTCTTGTCTGTGCCAGACACAATTCATGTGCAGTCTTTGGTAATTTCTACAATGCCTTGATAGGGAGGTAGGTCTAGAAGGCTCCCTTTTTTCCTCTTTATTTTTTTCTTTCTCGAATATAATTCTGATTAATTTTTAGCAGCCAGTTTAAAAAAAAAATCCCAAGATTCCTACCCTTGAAGTCATTGAGCTTTTCTGCTCTGCTGTAATCACTTTTTCCCTTTTATGTTACATTTCTTCTGTCTTCTCTCACTCTTAACTTGAAAGTAACATTGTGTTGTTTGTGAAGGTAAGAAACTCTTAAGCAATTTTCTGTTTCAGAAAGTCTCCCTAATTATGCACACTTGTCCTCATCTGTTTAAGAGGCAAGACTGATTCTGCTGTGTGTTTATTAAAACTCTCAGATCCTGACCTTTCAGCAGCAGTGGCTATTTACATAACTAGTAGCAGCCCACTGTTTGCAGATGCACTGAAGGTTTATTTGGGATAAGATGTATCTAGAAGTGATTTGACGGAATGAAGGTGCAGCCTGGGTTACACAAGTGTCCTGGGGAGAGGGAAAACTGCAAGGCTCTGCCCTCTCAGGCAGTGACCTCCTACCTCCAGCAGGATCCCCTGGATGGGCCTGCACAGTTTTGGTTTGCACCGGTGGATGGCGGTGTCATAATCATTATTTCAGACCAAACAAACCAGTTTTCTCTTCTGCATAGTTTAGTTAGGGCTAGGAAAAGGAAACATCATGTCTCAATCATAATAGGAAGTTCTTAAAATTACCATTTCAATTACTTCAGCCAGAGCATGCACACAGTGTTCCTGTGCTGCTGTCCCTGCTCCTGTTACAGAAAATTACTACTTAACAGGATATTCTACAATTCTATGGTTTTTGAGTTGGAAGGGACCCACTAGTCTCATTAAGTCCAACTCCTGGCCTTGTGCAGGACATGCCAAGAATCCCACCATGTGCCCAGGCGTGTTGTCCAAACATACCTTGGACTCTGTCAGGCTCAGTAGTGTGGCCACTTCCCTGGGGAGCCTGTTCCAGTGCCGAGCTCCCCTCTGGGTGAAGAACCCTTGCCTGATATCCAACTTAAACTGCCCCTGGCACAACATCAGGCCATTCCCTTGGGTCCTATCACTGGTCACTGAACAGAAGAAATCAGTGCTAGCCCCTCTGCTGCCCATCATAAAGAAGTTGCAGAACTCTCCTTTCTCCAGGTGTTAGGAATTGTATGAGTGTTGTGAGAGTGAAAACCTGCACTCACTCTTCTGCCTCTGCCTCCTTTGGAATCATGGTGTTACAACACCAACCACGGTTACCTAAGTGTCTTTCTTATACTGAAGTGTAAGTGCAGAGAGAAATCTAGTGAGAAATGAGCCATTATGAAAATTAAACAGTATTTTTATTATGGGTTTTCTGTCAAGGCTTAAGAGAGCAGTTAGAAGAAATGCTTTTTGTCAGTTACATCATTCCAAATAAAAACACCAGAATCATTACTACAAACACTTTTTTTGCTCTTCAAGTAAAGCAAAGGACCTTGATTAAAGAGGAGTTGTACTTTTAAGCCATCCAACTTGGACAGTTTTGAATTAAATTTCTCATTGTCCAGTTCTAGAACTTCATAAAAGGAACTTGGAGCGGTTTTTCTGCTGCGCGCTTCAGAGCCAATGCGTAAGTATAAACCCTGGCATCTACTGCCAGATGTTCCTCTGCTACTAGTTCTGAAAATAAAAACAATTATGAGATGCTGTTAAAACTTCACCTTTACAGAATGTACATCCTTCCTAGAATGAAGACACGTAGCATTCCAGACACTGCACACTCCTCGTGCTATCACTAACTCTTACACCTGGCCATGTCTCTCACAGCTTTTTGTTTAACATACAGTATTCTAGGGTGAGAAATGACACAAGGAGGCCTGAGAAGAGAAGGGATTCTTGAAGCTCATGTTAGTGCATTTAATATGTCAGAAAGCTCTTACCATCAATCCTTTGCAGTAGGTCATTCTTTGGAAGTGAAACAACTTCCACAAATTCTAGGAGAGAAGAAAAAGGTTTACTCATCCTTAAATTAGTGAACAGTAAAGAAATTTATTTCTGTTTTGTGTTTCTTGCAATTTAGAAGGGGAAAGAAACTGACTTAATGCTCATCACCATCCAAAAGTTGTGAGCTTTCATATATCAGAAAAAGGTCAATTAAATGGGGGAAGGCAGTGACTGGGCTCACTAAGAAACATGTTTGGCAGAAAGAAGCTGGAAAAACAGTTGGGAAAAAAAGCATAGTTGGTAGCTATGAAGGATAAGAATCCCCAAAAAGAGAGACCTCCCTTTCAAGAATGAAAAATACACTGTTGAAGAAAACTTGTTTGGCTTCTCCTGGTAGAGGAATGGATTGGAGATGCATTTCAAGACTAAACAATCTCAAAGGGTTTGTTAATGATGAATTTATGCTGGCTTCCCCTTCCCCTGTCTCTCTGAATTACTTGCCTTTAAGTCTTGACCTACAGCTGTTGAGGGGTAAGTAATTTGTATTTCTGAAATACTGGTGCTATAGGTGCAATACTGGGAAAGATAATTGACGCAATAATGCCCCACAGGAATTTGCATCTAGGCCAAAGTCAACCTCAGGCACGTTTGATTAGGGTCAGGAGATGACCCCAGCGCAAATAAAAACCAGTTGTAACTGACTTTTTCTAAGTAAAACTTCCCTTACGAAGAATCACACTTGACCTTATTGTCAATGAGATCACAGTCACGTTACGTACCTCCATCATCTGCAAGTGAAAAAAGTAGTGAGTTAAAGGGTTGAAATACACTAGAGTTTACAATTAAAAAGCATTTGATGGCTAACTGACTGTGACTGACACTGCAATTACTTCCAGAGTGAAGCTACAACTGAGAACAGCATCTAGGTTCACAAGTGCTTATGGCCCTCACTGAAATTTGGCACTGAAATGTTTTATTCTGAGTGAGCCAACAGCTGACACTGCATCTGGGCTTCTCCAGTGAATTCAGCAGAGACACACTCTGCTCATCTACACCACAGGGTATCCAAATCAGTATCCAAATCAGCTAGGACAGAAGAGATGCAGTGGTGGGATTAATTGTTTTAAACCTATTGTTTTGTTATCTTCTCAAAATTTTCAAATAAATGTTAACAAAGCTCACCAAGGTTTTGCTTAGGTCTTGTGTTCTCAGCCTCATCTCCATTAATGATGACGCTCACGATGTGTGTTGTGCTGTTTGACATTCCTGGGTCCAAGCACAGAGCTGCCAACAAGCACATGGACAGGTTCATTTTTCAGAGCAGGAGTCAGGCACCTTGACATTTTAACAAAAGCTTTCACAGAAATTTATCTTATACAAAAAGAGAATATATATTTGGCAGACATTTGTGCTGTAAGAGTAGTGAAAACTTTATCTTCACATATTCTTAGAAGTAATGTTTCTGTAACTCTCAGCTCTTTTACAGACCCCTGGTAAGACTTGTTTTCACAGCCAAATTTACTTTCCAGTCCGCAGACTAAAGATTTACTGTAAACTATCCCTTATAGACTTCCTCAGTCTGTTGGAGTCTAATTTTGGCATCACCTCCAACCTCTCCCACTCCCCAGAATGCAGTTGTAGCAAACAACTGAGAGACAGGACTTAACTGCAATGACATTTCCTCAAAATCCTAAATTGCCTCACCTACCTTCTCAAGTTTGATTTATGATCCTCATTTTGCCTTCATTTTATCTTATGTAGGAAGCATAGGATTGGAACAATCATGTTCCAGACAATCTCTGAATTTACTCCAATGACTCTCCAGCTGGAGACCCTGAGTACTGTCACCCCCCCACAACTGATGGAAGGGTGACCTCTGCATCATGCAACTCTTTTTTTCTAAGTTCACAGATGCTGTTCACAGAAGTCCAGCAATTCAGACCTTTACACTAAAATGCTAAATCACAGCTTGAATAATTGGGGTTTGTGTAAAGGATCTTAATAGTAATTTCCTCCCTACAGACATCAAACTTGCTTCAGACAGAAGCTCAGCAACTGATGCACATCAAGGAATGAAGTTTCATTTTCACAGCCATGAGATGCTACCCTGCTAATCTGCATAGGCTCTTCTGCTTGGATTTTCCCTTTGGTTTAGAGCATTTCAGACATTTAGAGTAACCATCAAGACAGAATTAACTTTGGTGGGAAAAAATTAAAAAAAAAATCAAAGACCTGGAGTACATTCAATGACTTCCCCCTTGTACCCAGTTTCTTCCTTCAGCTCTCGAAGCGCAGCACTTTCTGCTGACTCGTTTTCCTCAATGAGGCCTGGGAGATACATAACACACAAAAATAATTAAAAGCTTCCCACTTAACTGCAATATCCATCCTGAGATCTAATCAAGCTTTATGGAAGAGGGGAAGCATCCTCACTACTGTCTTTACAAAGGGATAAGTGTTAGGAAGGATTCCAGTCCCTGGATTCATTATGCTGCTGCCCACATCCTTAAGCAATTATCTCCAGAAACATGCTGCCTTCCCCAAAAAAGGCATTAATATTCTCATGAGCTAAAGAAGCCAAATGCTTTAACTCTTAGAGAAAGGAGAAGTGGAGATTTAATTTTCTCCAATCTGCTAAAGCAAGCTTATTTTGTTTTTTCATTATCAAATATTCCTATTTTGGAATAGCATGTGGAGCTCAGCACGGTTTTCCAGCTAGAGCTTCATTAAGATCACAGAAACCAGCTAAGTTGGAAAAGACCTTGGAGATCATCAAGTCTAACCTATAAAATATATATAACCTATAAAATACATAAAGATTCACACTCCAAGCACATCTAACCACACTAAACCATTTGTGACCCATTCCAATGTTTCAGCCACTTACCTGCAGGAAATTCCAAGCAGTAGCCATTGATTGGGGGCCTGAATTGTTTCACCAGGACAATGCAGTCATAGTGCAAGGTTCTCTGTAGCACTGCTATCACTGCCACACCTACCATAGTCATGGGAGACACAAGGACATGGAATGTGAGATAGCAGAAAGTGAGATTTTAGTGCCAGATCTGGAAGGGAACCCACACACTGCTACTCTGAGTATTAAATGTTTACATGCCTTCTCCAGAATCCTGAATGATAAATTTAAGCTCTTTATATTGTGCATGGTGAGAGATCTTCAAAGCTCGTCAGTAAGCTAGAGGCACACATACCAAGCAAGATTGAGCCTCAAGGAAGGGCTCTCCTGCCTACAGAAACTGCTTGAAAGCCTCTGTAGGGAACTCTCTACTACACTCTTCATGTCTAAATCATGTCCCAAAGAGCCCCTTGACCCCTTGGCCCCTAACAGGAGATTCAATCACCAGTTTGTGAGTTACTCTGTGGCAGGGCACCCCTGATGTCTTTGGAAGTGCTCCATCATTTTAAAGTGAACACAATGATCTTGGGAAAGCACAGAACCAGTAAGGTTCTGATTCTTCAGCACTTAATTTACCATTTCATTAGCTCAGGTTATAGCCATCTCTGCCAAGCCACCTGTTCCACATCCTCATTCATTAAGGAACAGATCAGCTCAAAATCTGCATTGTCAGCTTATCAGAATGACTTTCACAGGGAAAAAATTGCAAACAGAAAAAGCCACCAGTTCTTACCATCAGCTGTAACTCCCTTTTTGTTGCCAGTACGCTTTACAGTTTCCCAAGTTCTGTTTGAACAGAGAAAAGAACAAGTGAATACATAAATCATTTTCTGCCCTTGCTACTTTCATTTAAAGCAAAATGTACCATCACACAGTGATACAAAACAGTGAGGTCTTGTAAGAAGCAGCAGGCCACAGGCAGGCCCTGTCATATACTGGCACTGTCATATAGAGCATAGTTTTCTTTTGCCTACTTAAGGAGAGAGAGAGAAAATAGTTAATTTTAGTTACAGAAAAGATCCAACCTTGCTAATTTTAAGAGGATACTCTGCTGATGAACTGGGAGGCACTAGGGGAAGCAATCAGTACAGAATCTAACACATTAAGGGGAGGGAACCAAAGCTATGTTGTGAGACCTACAGAAATAAGCAAAACTAGAGAGTATAAAAGAATTGGACAGAAATGATAACATACAAGAGGACATTAATTTGTCAATAATGTGCAAGATCCAGCACCACCAGCAGGGAAAAAGGAGCCTGTAATGAAGAACCAGAAAAGCCATGGGATGGACTGATTATCATGGAGTAGTTGCACAGCTAGGACTTGCTTCTGTGTAGCATCTTTCCAAAGAATTGGAAATGCAACACAGTCCAGATCCAATGCGTCCAAGAGGATTTAGAAGCCAAATTCAATCCCAGTGCTTGCACATCTGCCAGGGTAAGAGTCTCTTCTCTGAACAGCAGGAACTCTGAAGGAACCTCACAATGAAGAGCTCTAATCTTGTGTGATGTGTTTGTAATGCTCATGTTACCTAGCCTGGGACCAGTCCTTACAACTGGGAATCTGGAACACCAGAGGCAATTACCTGGTTTTCCCAAAGGGATCAGTGTAAGTTGTTTCTGCAAGCTTCAACCATTGTCTTTCCACAATTACCTAAAAAAGAATTCTTTGTTAAATACCTTATAAAATTAATCCCAAAGAATTGGGAGAAACAACACAACTATTTTTACATTCTTTTGAAGACAAATTTCAGCATCACGACACATGCAGGAACGTGCAACAGCATTCCTGTTGCTAATACAGAAAAAAAAAAATTACTCTAAATTCTTGAATATGAATGAAAAATCACCCCAAGACAGTAGCTTTTCTTAACATGAGTTTTATAACCAAGTTTTGATGAATTCAGTGGGATTCTATGTATTTCAAAGTCCTCATTTTTTGTAGGATTTTCCAAGGATAGATATCAGCTGCAAAAGGGTCTCTGGGCTGGGCTGCACAGACTTTAGGTACACTGGTGCTCACGAGTGCCCCCTTAGCAGAGAGCATAGCCCAAAAGCTGAGCATGCAAGACTGAAAACCAAA
Organism: Certhia americana; assembly: GCA_018697195.1. Lineage (NCBI taxonomy): Eukaryota > Metazoa > Chordata > Aves > Passeriformes > Certhiidae > Certhia > Certhia americana. The sequence continues at coordinate 4,556,631 of CM031879.1, forward strand.
CTGCCCTGAAACTTTTCTTGCCCTGCTCCCAGCCTTGAGTAACTGCCCTTTTCTTCAGCTCTGAGAGTGATACATACCTGCCCCTTTAGGATTCTGAGAGCTGCTGAGTGAGTGCTTGCCATTAACACTATGACCAAATGTCTTTTCTGGGCTAAATGGGTTTCTTTTCCCTATGATGTTTTCTTGTCTTTTATGTAATTCATTTAAAAGACAAAACTCCCTAGATCTTAGCCCAGCAGTTCACTTCTTTTACTGCAACTTGTTTTAAAATGAGTTATTTTTATTGCGTTGACTATTACTTTGATAGGCAGAAAACATCTGCCTATAACAGCCTGAATGTGCCTTCCCAGAAAAAGGAAGAATGAAGTCAGATCAGCTCCCACTCTCATGGAAGATAGTCCAGCATCAGGCTACACTGTTACTGCACAGTTACAGAAACACTTCTGATATAAGAGCCACTGGCAGAAAGAAGATAAACACTTTTCTGTACTAAGCCCACAACATGATTGAAAAAAGCAAATAGCTTAAAATATATAAGATCTAATAATATATTTCCAGTGATACCAAAGAGTACATTGTTTTAAAAGAGAATTACTAAGGAAAATTTAAAAAAAGCCAAACCCAAACAACACCAAACCAAACAAAGAAAACGATAAAAAAACAAACCAAAAGAGGATAAAATGAAAATGCTGCCTGCAAAAAACCCAGCTCTTAATAGAAAACACAAAAAGATTACAAAAACTAAATCCTTCATGCTTGAGAAGTATTCATATTTAAAAAATGCCCAAGAGAAAAGACATAATCCATACAAATCTCTTCTTTCCTTGTGCCTTGAAACCAGAAGAAATTACAAGAGTGTGTTCACTCCACGAAGAACAAATAAAAGAAACCACGTCTGTGTTATAACAAGAGCAGGACACTGCCAAACCTGCCTTAACACCAAATACTAACTTTCAAGAGTTCATTAAAAGATAACAGAAACAAATATAAGTAGTTTAGGGTGAAAGTGCTAGTTCTAATAAGAGAAGTACCTCCAGAATCCTTTTGCAGGACTGATATTATTCTTACCACTTCCTTACTGATGTCTTTGAAACAGCAATTATCTAAATTCAAATCTTTTCAGAAAGATAAAGCGTGGTACAACCCTAAATGTTAAAGCAACCCTTGGTGGTTCACCACCTTAAAGAACCAGAAACAGAAAACAGTTTGAAAGAGAAAACTGTTGCTGAATTTCATAACCCACCAATTTGTAAAGTCTCTCAGAGATATCAGCATTATCTCTGAACGTCGAAAAACCTCCTGAAGAGACAATACAAGAAACAGATGCAAAAATCTCAAAAAAAGAGAAGCAGCTTAAAATAATGCAACACTGTAGATTTTTCACTCCTCATTGATAATTCATATAATTATTTCAATTAAAAGGAGTGTCACATCTTTTAAGCTCTCTGACAATCAGGAAGAAGTATTCTGTCAATTGAAGAGGTTTTTATGAGCATACAGCCTCTCTAGAATTTTTTACTCTGCATTCACAAACAATTGTTATTTAACAACAAAAAGTGTCAAACCCAAGCATGCTGTACCTCTTCCTTAAGGACGAATTGTTTAGCTGTTTTTGCAACTTCCGTGGATGCCTCAGCTGCCATTTTCAGGAATGTCAGGTTTTTCTCTCCTGTGCAAAGTCCAGATATATATGAAACAAAATCAATATTTGCTTTCAGTGTAAAGTTAAAAGGTTCATTTCTGCACTGTAAATTAACAAATATAGCTTGTTGGAGAAAGTCAGGGACGTGTGATGGCAAGTTCAGTTCATGTTTTCAGCTCCACCCAGTGATTTCAGAGTCAAATAATTCAAAGGAGAAATGTAAATTTGGGTCAAATCCCTGGCTTGCATAGTTTTAATAGTCCTATCAACTGTCAGATAGCTATGCCAGCTGAAGACACTTTCCTTAACTATTCAAATATCAGACACACATACAGACAATTAATCCATTTCAAATTGTTTCATTCTGATCTGGGTGAAACACTCTGTCAACAGCGTCTGGACAACAGGATTGTGCACTCCACTGTGAAAGTGCAAAAAAACCTTATACTAAGAGGACTTCAGTGGTAAAAACTGTTTGCTATTAAAAATCAGAACTAGAACCTACCTCCACTTTACATCACAAATAACACGTAAATGACTCAATCCTTCCACTAAAAAACAAGGTCTAAAAACTACACCTGTGTTGCAAGTCTGTGCAGCACCTGGGGCTGGTGTGACCATGGCATGTCAGTCTTACTGGGAATGATGTGCCCATCACCATGCAAAAGCCAGCATCTTCATTAAAAAATGCCCAAAGCAAGGGTCTGCACCTGCAGCTCAGTGCCTCAGCCTGTATTCACAGAAAAGTGAGATTATGCACTCCCTCCATCCAGTTATGCACATCCCTCCCAGTTCCAGCCTAAAGACACAGCAGGCAGAAGAAAAAAAAATTATTAGAGACTGCCCCTGTGTCACTGTGGAACTACAGGGCACCTTCAGCACAGAAACTTATACCAGGGAAACCATTCCCTAGTATTAACTTAACACTGAAGTCCTGAAAATCATCATGCAAAAGCCAGTGAAAAGAAACAAATCAGTTTAAACGCCAGGACAGATGAGATGAAATAATCTTAAGGATCTCAATCATCCATAACACTGATCTGTGATGGTCCTAATCTTTCCATAAAGTCAAAAATAATCCTTCCATGACTTCAACTATGGATTAATAAGGCTTTGTGTGGTCTCTAGCAATGAACAGTACCAAAGTGTGTGAAAATCTCTGTCACACCTGACTTTAGCACTTTCATTTTTTACTTCATCTTTATCCTTTTATGGTAACATCTGTTGCACACTTGTGAAACATGAAAGAGCAACAATCAGCTTTCTTTCATACTGGATTGATACTTACTTGCAGTAAGTAGTTAAAAGGAACAGGTAGGACTAAATATTTCTGTGTCTCAGCAGGAGTAAAACCGACGTACATGAAACCATTTCCTTGGTCTGTACACAGGGCAGGCTCTTTCTTAAGTCTTAAGAAAGTTTTTTTGGATGAAGTAGGTCATAGAGGTCAAATGTTCAGATTGGTTTTATGTAATATAAGTCTCGAAAAGAAACCCTGACCTGTTAAAGCAAATTCTGTTCCTTAAAAAACATGTTCTATAATATTCTCTTAAATCAAAGAAGCTCCTTTTCAAAACTACATGGTTTTATTATCTACCTTACCACTATTTGTATGGAAACCTGTTCAGTTGCTTATGTTCCAGTTTTTATCTCACTTCAGTCAGCTGTTCCAGTATTTGGAACTCCCTTCTCTTGGGATTGAAGAGTTTTATCTGGACAATGGCCATGGTCTCATGCTGTGACTCAAATACTTGATCAAGCTTTCCTCCAAACATGCAAAAGAAGCACAGCCCAGGAGAAATAGTCGAAGGAGGCTCTGTGTAATGTCTTTAAAAACCCAAAAAATTTACATACACAGCTACAGAAAATTCACCTCCTACATTTAGAAAGAATTACAGCCTTTTGCACTGTCAATATAAATATATCAAAGGAATAGAGTGAACCATAGCCGTGGTAAAAGTCTTTGAATTGGGCTAAGTCTTCCGCTTTTACTCTTCCCTCACAAGAAATTCTGTTTCATTAATCACACTAATCCTTCTGCACAAATATCAGTGTATCTTTCTCAAACATGGATTACCACAGTTGTATCATGAAAAAAAAAAAATACTAGAGCTTCATCTCATGGCAGAACCTGCTTTCAAAACAGCTTGCTCTCTCCTGAGAGGTTCAGCAGTGACTTGCTATTTATAACAAAAAAAACCCCAAACTGTTTCAGTGGTTTGAATTATCACTAAAACCTAAAATGAGTGAACACCTCAAAGAGAGGGGAGTGCTGATTTATCCCAGCTTCTGTAGTTTGGGCCTCCTCCACAAGTGGGTGCAGTAACTCTATGTACAGTGACATTTTTAAAAGTTCCACCAAACAGTATTTTTGTCCAGATTCAGTTGGCATTATAGAAGTGAGAATTTCTGCTGTTAGAAAGCTGAAATACTGTTTGGCTAAATGAAGGCTGCAATTCTGGCATCTCACATTAGTCATGCTGTCAAGGATGGCAACATCTCTTGCTCATAAACAAAATTAGCTGCAACTGAAAATTAAATTTAACACTAAAATGTGAGGTTTCTAAAGGCCTATTTAGCTTTCAGAACATGCCTTGTCTTGCAGTTCTTCTATCTCATGAAATTCCCTCTGCATATAAATATGAGTTCATTTAAGTTAAAAATTCAATGCAGCTGATACAGCAGCCTGGGAATCCAGCTACCTGGGAATCCTACCTTAGGATTACATGAGCTCTGAGAATACACATTTTTAATAGTTATAAATGCAATCTTAAGAATATGTCAAAGTGCCCACATTTATCAGCTGCTTTAACATGAACAGAACTATCAATTATGGGGAAACAAATTTCTACTTTGTCTGGTAGTTTTCGTGCCCAGTGTTACAGTGCACTGCTGGCAAATCATGGTACTTCTTCCATTTATTTCAAACTGGGGACAAATTCTGTCCTGAAAAAGCCATGCCATTTATAAAACATAACTTTATTTGCATTGCTTATTCCTTTATTGAGTGGCCTCCTTTCAAGGCATCATACAGCCATTCTACAGTTTCCAAATTATCCTTCTCAGCAGTTAAAATCTTAACCCAACCGAGGTCAGTGAATCAGCTTGAGGGAGAAGTCAAGATATCAGAACTATACTTCAATATTAATACTTAGATGGATGGATTAGCTTTCCTAAATCACTTTTAAGAAAACATTCTCTGATACAAGCACACATTCCAGCTGACAGCAACCAGATTTAATGGAAGCTTAGCAATAGGAGGGGTTCCATTGCAAACTCGAAGTCAAGGTCAAATAAAATACAGATTTTCTTACAAAGCATGTGCAAAAGAGACACTGGCAACATTTTATGAACGATTTAAGCATCAGCACTCCGAGATACTTAGGTTAAAGATAAACATCATTAAAAACTCCTAAGGCACTTTAAACTTGTTACTTGCACTTCAGTACTATGATTTTAAAAACAAAATCAATTAAGTCTAGGGGAGGGAGAAAAGTAGAGGGAGAATGTTTCCTTTTTATGGTGGTATTTAGAATGGATGACCCACTGAGTGCCAAATAAAATACCGACACGTAACTGCAGAGCAAACAACAAGGATTATCTCACAGAAGTGGAATAGGGTTAGAGGCTGTCCCATGGTGTTATCAAACTTCCCAATAGCTGAGGGGTCACACAGCTGCGGGTGACACCCCCAAACTGCAGATGTGAGAGCACAGGAGGAAATATCGCATGGAAACAACGCCATGCAGGGGACACACGGGCACAGACACAACAGCTGAACCACGGGGATTAAAAATCCCCCACACTGCTGTTTTAACGCTTGGCTTGGGGCTGAACAAAATGAAACAGCGGTTAATAAAAAACTTAACACGAGCTGACAATGTGCTCTCACAGCCCAGAAAGCCAAAGGAGTCTTTGGCTGCATCCAAAGATTCTGCCCCTATCCCCAGCCCTTGTGAGAGCCCACCTGGAGCGCTGGGAACAGTTTTGTGTCCCCAATATAACAAGGACATGGAACTGTTGGAGCAAGTCCAGAGGACGCCACGAAGTTGATAAGGGGACTGGAACACCTCCCCTACAAAGACAGGCTGAGAAAATTGGAGAAGGTTGTGGAGACCTCAGCGCACCTTCCAGTACCTGAAGGAGCTACAGGGAAGCTGGAGAGGGTCTATTCATCAGAACTGCAGTGATAGAACAAGGAGTAATGGGCAGACATTGAAAGAGGCGAAATTTAGGTGAGATATTAGAAAGAAATCCTTTACTATGAAGGAGGTGAGATACTAGAACAGATTGCTCAGGGAGCTGTGGCTGCCAGGTTGGATAAAGCCTTGAGCAACCCGGTCTCATGGGAGGCGTCCCTGCCCACGGCAGGCGGTGATTGGAACCGGACGATCTTCACGGTCCCTTCCAACCCCTTAACATCCTATGAGACTACGGAACAGCTCCATGCAGGGCACACGCGGGCACAGGGAGGACAGCAGAACCTAAAAGGGTAACACGGTACTCAGCTATTCCTTGGCTCGGGGCAGGGCAGAGCGAAGGCAGCGCTGCGGGAAGCTGCGGGCAGCGCTGAGGCGGCGGGGGCGGAGCCGGGCACGGTGCGCCGGCGATGGCGCCGGGCGGCGCCCGGAGCTGCGCGGGAGGTTCCGGGCGGAGCGGGAGCTTCCGGGAGCCGCCGGGCTGAGGAGGAGGAGGAGGAGGAGGAAGGGGAGGATGAAGAAGGAGCAGGTGGCGCACTGCCAGTTCTCCGCGTGGTACCCACTCTTCAAGGCCGTCACCATCCGCAGGTGTGGGCGGTGAGGGGCGGTGGGGGCCGGGAGAGGCGGTACGGGCCGTAGGGGAGCGGTGTGGGGCGAGGGGGAGTATTCTGCTTTTTTCCCTCAGCTCTGGTGAAGCTCAGTCCGGTTCTGGGCTCCTCAGAGCAGGAGGGACATGGAGCTCCTGGAACGGGTCCAGTGCAGGGCTGAAAGCATGATTAAGAGTCTGAAAAAGCTGAGGGAACTGGGCCTGTTCAGCCTTGAGAATTACAGAATGGTTTGGGTTAGGAGGGACCTTAAAGATCATCTGGTTCCAATCCCCTACCATGGGCAAGGACACCCTCCTCTAGACAAGGTTTCTCTAAGCTCCTTCCCATGGCCTTGGGCACCTCCAGGGATGGGGCAGCCACAGCTTCTCTGGGCAACCTGTGCCAGGGCCTCCCCACCCTCACAAGAAAGAATTCCTTCCTAGTACCTATTTAAACCGACTCTCGATTTGAACCCATTCCCCCGTGCTGTCACTACAGGCTCTTGTAAATACTCTTGCTCCATCTTTCCGACAAGTTCCCTTCAGGTACTGAAAGGAAAAAGATGACTGAGAGGGGACTTCATTAATGCATATAAGTATCTAAAGAGGGGTGCCGAAGGATGGACCAGGCTCTGCTTGGTGATGCCCAGCAATAGAGGGCAAAGGGCAGAAACTGATGCCCAGGAAATTCCATCTGAGCATGAGGAAAAATTTCTGTGCTGTGCACTGACCAAGCACTGGAGCAGGTTGCCCAGAGAAGCTGTGGAGTGTCCCTCACTGGAGATATTCCAGAAGTGCCTGGACACAGCCCTGTGCCATGTGCTCTGGGATGGCCCTGCTTGAGCAGGGAGGTTGGAACAGAGGAGCCACTGTGGTCCCTTCCAACCTGACCCATTCTGGGATTCTGTGGGGCTGGGCTGGGGTGAAAATGAACTTGTGTTGAGGCAGGGTTGGGTGAGATAGAGGGGACCTGTGTGGGGCAGAGCTGGGGTGGAGGTTATGAGGGATTGATTGAGCCATCAGCTGCAGTCCCAGGAGCTGGGGTCTTGTCTCTACATCCCAAGGGAGTGTTTTGGGAAGTTCTGGGGCAGGCCAGGCACTCCTGTGTTCCCTGCCCTCCTGGGTGGGACTCTGTGCTGAGTATCAGAAGGTATCCACACTGTTCCTGTTGTCCACATCCTGCTATCCACACTGCTCTTCCTACTTGCCTATTTAAACTGTGACTGAATAGATCCAACCCAAATGGCCAGCTTGGTGTTTCATGTGTTTCTGGAAGCCATAGGAAATTCTGCAGTTTCTAAGGTGCTGCTGCAGGTCATGAGATAGTTACAAGAACTACCAGTAGCTCAGGAAAGTCAAGATAGCCACCCTGTTTTATCAAAAAATGCTGACATCATGCTTTTAGTTATCAAAGCATTTGATCTTTTATCATTCTTAAGCCTGTTTAACACAGGCTTGTTTTTTGTAAGTTTAGTGATAGTCGTGCATTTTTGGAACATAGGATGGCATAGGCAAATTTTGATTTGGATTTCAGAAGAAATCCAAACTAAATCCTTTAGTTTGAGCAACATGTCTCCTCACAAGCTCCACACAATTTTACTTGGAATTTCTTAGAGCTTTGAAGGAGTGGGGCATTTTTGTGTATTTCATCTAAAATTTTTGTCCTGTATTTCCCTGGAGGGAAAATGGACATTGCTTTTTTGGGTGAGGGATAAGATGGGCAAAAAAGAATTTTCTTCCATAATGCTAGAGGATAAAATATAGTATTGTTGAGATATGTGCTATGAAAAAAAAACAAATTCTTTTATTCCACTAGCATTTTATTATAACAAGTAATAATAAGGTATTTAAGAGATTTTCACATTTCTTTCAGTGTTATACTTCCCCTGCCAGAGAATGTAAAAGAGTATTTGCTGGATGATGGAACACTGGTGGTTTCTGGAAGGTAAAGATTTCTGTTTTTTCTCCCCAGCTTCCAAGTATTAATGCCATTTTATATTCACAGCACCATTTTGTATATACATATTATTCTGAGCATAATCAGTTTTTAAATTTGACCAGTGTGACTGCAGTAAACCTCATACTGTGTGAGCATGTGAATGGGCTGACTGTTAGTACAGCTGGATTTGCTGGTGCCTGAAGCAGATCCTAAAATCCATGAACTGCAATTCATTCAAGTGGACACAGTCCTTTCACTTTTTTCTCCACCTTACTTTGGGGAGTGTGCCAGTCTCTGGGATGCTCAGCTGCTGGTTTGCATTTGGTTCTTTGGATCTGGCTGTGTCCAGTTCACAGCCTTGACCTATCCCGTGCCAGTCCAGGGTGAAATGACATTACCTGAGCTTAATTCCCAATAAAATAAACTACATACAAACTCAATAATTACTAACATTTTATATAATCATTTGCATATGGGTAATCCGTGCGTGTGACAAAGCTGAATGTCCTGTACGTACACCCATGCCATGATTTTGGATGGAGAAGAATGAGGTGGGTAGGTAGCAGGAGCAGTTGGTAAGAACACAGCCTTTGCTCTTTGTTTTGTGTAGGATCTCACTGGGTGGTTTCCTTGTGGAATAGTTGCTGCATGCATCTTGTTAATGATCCAACTCAGAAATCAATCCTCACTCCATGATTCCCTAACTTGTAGTTTACCCCTTGCAGATTAACCAGTGAGGCTGTGAGTGAAAGGGAGCTTGGTCCAATTTATCAAGTACCAATTTATATAAAAATTGAAGATATAAATTGTACAGATGAAAGGATTTAATTTTTAGTTCCTAAATTCTTTTTCTTATTAAAGGGTATCCAGAAAATTAGAATTTTTTTTAAAACCATTTTGGATCAGAAGTAGTATTGTCAACTGCTTCTGCAGAACTGTGCAATTTATTTAGCAGCAGCTCTTTATTTTAATAAGCTTCAGAAAAGCTGGAATTGAGGGTTTGACTTAACAATTGTGTTCCACAATTTTTCTGTCTTCAATGGAGTAATGGACAGATGTATGGTTGACTTAAATTACATTTTTAAGATGTTTCCAGTTAAAATCCATTTTAAAAACTGTTTTTTATTCTCTGAGTTGAATTTTCTTAGCTGTAAGGCTGTAAGTGAATGATCTTCTTGCAGTCAAGGCCAATATTGATTCTAACCTTCAGTGCACCCCTATCTGACCTCTAGATTTCAAAAACTGGATTGATGGTTTAATTCCTATGGAAGTACATTGAGAGACTGCAGAGACTCAGCTTCTCTAAGAATTTACTTTTGGCAGGGATGTACATTTAACCTTGCCCTGTTTGCTACACTCTTCACTTTCCATAGGATCTTCTTTTGTCTGTATGCTGAGTGTGAGGGCTTTCTTTTCAGAGCCAGAAATTCACAGGTCACCATTTGAAACTCAAGGTTTGTGAATTTTCACTTGGAAAGAGAGTATGGAGGCAAAGCATCATTTAAATTGAACTTATTAAAAAAAAATCAATTTGTGTTTGTGTCAGAGTAAAGTTGGAAAAGAATCATTAACAGGGTGTTGAAAAGCTTCAATTATGGTGTTTTAGAGCAAAAATTGATCTGCTAATTTGAAAGAAGCAAAGTGTTCAGGGAAGGACCTGGGCCTAATGCCAGCTATTTGGTCTTTTGTTTTCAGTACTGGCATCTCTGACTTTTCTCTGCCAGGTTTTTGAGGTTTAATCTTCTTATGAAAACATTTTGACATCAAGAACTGGAAATACTGTGGAATTGTAATGGGCATGGTCAAGTCAAACTCCAGTGATTAATTTTTTGTCCTATTAATTTTTTGTTTCAGAGAAGATCCGCCAAGTCATGCTCAGGAGGGGAGTGATGATGCAGAGGAGATACAGGTCAGTGTAAAATGCAAATTAATGTCAAGTCTCTTGGGAAAAATATGAATGTACAATTTTTTATGCATAATTTATAGGTGTGGACTGCCCTTCACAGAAATAATTATCTTGTGGTAGTTGCTATGAAAAACATAGAAATGTGATCATTTAATCTGTGAAGTCAGGGAAGGTTTAAAATATTACTGTGCTTTTTCACATAAGACTTTTTTTTTTTTTTTTGATTTCTTGATAATTACATTTGTAATAACAAATGGAGGATGTTGAAATTCAACTTAATGCTGCTTCATGCTCTGAAAAATTAGGAGTACAGTTGGAGTAGTTACTTCAAGAAACAGTGAAAGTTTCTGAGGCCATAATAACTTAGAAGGCCATTCTAGAGGGAAAACACTGGAAGATGTTGTAAGTAAAGGTTACAGAACAAGGAGATGAAAAAGAAATAAAAGTGAAACTAATGGATCATGGGCCTAAGGATGGTAGAGCTGGAGATGGAGACAAGCTATAGACAGGGAAGACTGAATTCTGAAATGTCCATCTTTCTGATTTAAATCACAATTGAGATATATACAGGTATCTTTTTATTAATACTTTGGAGTAGTACTTGTGCTGAATATACAGTGTTTTTCCTGTCTTACTTTACAGCCAAAATAATTGCAGGATGGTGATGTTTTGCTATCTGGGGCAATGATTTGATCTACATGTTGTAAGGATGTTGCCCTGATCTTTGAAAGTTTTTCTTAGCCTTCTGATGTGTACATTTTTGTAATGGAGTTTCTCACATTCTTTTATGTAAATAATGATTGTTTTGCATTCCTTTCTGAAGGAGGAGAAAATTGATGGACTCTTGGTTTGACCAGTGTGGTTGGAGAGGTGGCAACTTCACCCTCCAATCCCTGGTCATTGTTGGAACTCTATATATAGCAAGGTCACAAATAAACTTCCTCTTTTCTCTTTTCCTTGCAATGAATTTTGCGGTGAGCGTTCCTTTTGTGTTGTAGTGTGACATAAGAGGCTGCATGAGTTCTGATATTCTTAAGAATTATAAAGGATGGCTCAGGAAACTGGTAACTTTTGGTTTGTTCTTATTTTGCACAGTGGTCAGATGATGAGAACACTACAACACTTAAGGTAAGATCCTGTAAAAGCCCAGTGTGGGTTTTTGTCAGTGGTTTCCTTTCTGCAGCTTTGTGTTACAAACTTGTTGCTGGTTAGAGATAGCTCTCGCTGTATTTAACATTTTTTCAGACCATTTTAGATGGATGGCAGCATAGATGTCTGTAACTTCAAAAAAGTTTTTCTGGCTTAATTTTGTTTAACTAAAATAATACACTTTTCTTCATCCCCAACAATCATCCACTTGTTAGACTCTAGGAAATGAACTGCATTACAGCTCTAAATATAGCTGTCTTTCATTTTCACCACTTTGAGTATCTCCAAATTATTTAATCAGACTGGATGCAGAAGAAATGAAGCCCCTGTAGCTCCATCTTCACAGCTCTTCTCTTGATGTGCCATTATTTCTTCTAAGTACATCTCTCTATATAATTTTTTTCTTTTCCTGTCTTTATGGTCTCCTTGCATGTGGAATCAAGATCATAATGGATGCAAGCCAGGATTTCTTGATCTTTTTCTTACATCTTTTTCTGAAATTTGCTGTTGCCATATCACAGTTAAAATACTCAAGGCACTTGTCTGCCATTGATACTGTGACTTCAGTCCTTTAGCTCCCTAATGTTCATCAGGGTGTGGAATTGCTCATGTTTGATTAGGTGCCTTATAATCATAACCCTGCTTTGAGTGGGGCTTCTGCTAGCATAGAATTTATAGCCTGGAGTTTAAAACTAATATATTTCAAATTTGTGCACACCGATTAATCTTTAGTTCAAATATTTAACCTTTGATAACCTAGATTCCTTAAATTGTAAATTATTTAAAACAAGGATTTTAGGATCCCTTACATAGTTTGCAAAGCTCATGGTAATGATGCTAAATAAGTAATACCAGGGTTTTGAATCAGGTTCTGTTGTAAATTAGGATACAATAAGGAAATGCATAATTAAGAGGTATTTATGTGTCAGAAGAGCACAGGAGGGCAAATGACTCTAGTGTATCTAGATAAGTTTACAGCTTCCTCGTGAGGGAAGTGGAGGGGCAGAAAATTCTGTTTTTAGAATAACCTGCATTAATATTAATGGTTACAAAGCCAGGCATTCAGAATTCAGGAAATGATGGAGTCCAGCTTGTTAATGCAGTTGTAGAACTTTCCTCTTGTGTGTATATTTATCCCCTTGTGTTAATCAAATGACACATTGGTAACATTTTCCCAAGGAGGCTTACTTATGTGCTGGTATTACATATATAGTAGGACTCCTGATTCCTGTCAAAACAAGAGAAGCTTGGATCTGAATGCAGTGGATGAAGAGTTTTACTTCTTGCAGGAGCAGTTTCTAGAATCGACTGAAAATCTGAAAATAAAATTAGAGAAGTGGGGTCTTTTTTCAGTTTTCCAAGTGTAGTTTCCCATGGAGACTAGGTAATATGTGAAGGAAATGTTCATAATGCTTGAAGTTCAGTCTAGGTCACTGCACTAAAATGTGACAAGGTATTTTTAAGTGTTTGCATTTGGGGAAGCTGCAGAGAGGAGATGCCAGAATGTATGAGTTTTTTTACTCACTTGTGTGGCTGTGAGGGTTTTGTTAAGAGGCATCAATTAGCTTTAGCCTAGAAGTTACTTTTGAACTGAGTTTAAAAATAGGCAGAAATAGTGTTCCTATATACTTCTTGCTATAAATCCTGTTACATGAAAAATCTTTGACATATGCTTCAAATCCTTTCATATTATTTTAAAGTTCAGCAACATGGTTTTTTTCTGTAGCACCCCATTCAGGATAGAGTTTGGAGCAACCTGAAGAGTTGGTTTTTTTTTTTTTTTACCTGCGTCTTACATTTTCAATGTTCTTTACAAGACAAGGTTTTCTAGTTGAACCTTTTCAGTGTGTCCTCTATTTTGAATCAATATATTGTTAAGCAGCTACTTTAAGACTTAATTTAAGAGCTGATTAGTTAAAGTACTACTAACATTTTGTAAAACTAGAGCTTAAATAAGCAGCAGTCACTCAAATTGCCTATGAATTGATAAAGATATGTTTAATTCTAAAATAACTCTTTAGAAGTTTAAATATTACTGGATCTTACTTGTATACAATAATCTACCATAGGATATAAACCAACAGGTAAGGATTTAAGGTTTGGTTATTTGACTTGTAATTTCTGCCAGCTGTTGCAGATTTCATGGTGACAGAATGTTTTGGGTTTTCTCCTGAAGTTCGTGATACTTGCTTGTAATGAGAGTGAGAACTGGGAGCATTTTCATGAAAGAATGACAGATTTGACAAAGTGATTTATTTAAGTGATTTTATTGTATACTATGTTTCTGGGGTTCATATTGATTTTGGACTTACTTCTAATGCAATATGTATTTCTCATAGTATTTAGAAGATGGCTACACTTCATTATTAAGTGTATTGAAACTTCTAGTTTTGCTCTTGTTCTTCATTCAGGCACCAGAATTTCCTGAGTTCACAGCTAAAGTTCAGGAAGCAATAAGTTCCTTGGGTGGCAGTGTTTTTCCTAAACTCAATTGGAGTGCTCCAAGGGTAAGAATGCTGACTCCCAAAACCTGTAACAGATGTTGTCATACAGAATGTTTTGTGTTTGTTTTCTCTCAATGCTTTGGAAAGAAGGAGACTAGTGGTTCTGATGAAGGAAGAAGTGATAGACAAGGTATCAGTGAAGGGTGGATTCTTCAATCTAAGTGGAATCCAGCACTTCACTGGTTCCTTGTCTATCACTAGGTGGTGATGGTGCATTTTGAGGGAGGCTGATGCATGGCAGCACTGACTTTCCTATCTAAAACCTATATCCTGGTCACAGATGGTTGTGTGATGGGCAAGCTCTTCTTGTTCAGAATTCTAGTTGAAAACCTTACCTGATATAAAGATGAAAAGCACCAGAGTTTCAAAAAAAAAGACAATTAACCTTCCTGTAGTTAATTTTAGATACTCTTAACTATACAATAAGGATAAGTGCACCCAAATATTGTAGTTTTGTGTTCTCAAGAGACATTGTGTTCAATCAAGCATTCCAAGAAAGTTCCTGGAAGCAGTAAGGCAAAAATTAATTAATTTTACAAATGGATTTGCACTGCTTTCATTAGAGTATTCATAAGAAGAACAGTAACTGTTTTGTCTCTTTTAACTACTAATGAAGTTTTCCTTGAAATAAAAAAAAATAAAATTCTGCATGTATTTCAAATGTTGCATATTATTTAGATAGGCTTGAAGTTTGCAGTCCCTCCTGCTAATACAGGTAATCCCTATGTTTCTTTAGGATGCCTACTGGATAGCAATGAACAGCTCTCTGAAATGTAAAGCTCTCAGTGACATCTTCCTCCTCTTCAAGAGTTCAGACTTCATAACTCGTGACCTCACTCAGCCGTGAGTAGATTTCCAGCAGACAATCTTAGCTATACACAGCCAGAAAAAAGCCAAAACCAAACCAGAAAGACATTAAAGTAGCACACACAACCAGTGTGCTTTGACACTATGGACTAAGACCATATTTTTTTGACTACCTTTCCAGAGCAAGTCATATTGTATTCTTGAGATTTTGTGCCTTCCCTCCCCTCTTGGTGTTTGCTTGTTGCTACCCTCTTTATTGGTGCCACTTCTTATGGTAATACAGTGTGACTTTACTCTGTCCTTTTCATATTTTAAAGCTGTTGAGGTTTGTGTGTCTGCCTGGAAAATGCTTGAGACTTCTACTAACGTATTTCACATATTTCTGGAGCTTGGTCTGAGCCCAAGTTCTTGTAGCTCATGGAACAAATACATTCCAGGTGACTAAAGATAGCAATTACAGATAAAATTAAAAATATGATTTGTTTGGGGTTGATTTTTATCTGCTTACATGAAGGGAGTACTTAATTGTATAGGAACAGTTTCCTCCTGTAGTACCTGCATCTCATTGATTTATGTCACTCATTTCTAAAATACAGCATTTTTCTGAAAGAAAATGAGATTACTGGAGTTGATATTTCTGTTACTATGGTTACTTTTTTTTCTCTCAGACAAGCAGAATTTCAAAGAAAAGGGGCAATCCATAGCTTGGTATCTGAGAGATTACTTTCCAGTAATCATTCCATGCTTATTTACATTATAGGATTTTTTGGGAGACTCAGTCAAATGCAGAGCCATTGTTCTAGGTGCCTTATAGGGGTTAACAGGTATAAGTTTCATGTCAAGTGGCTTATGTCTTGATAAAAATTTTCTTTTCGAAGTGTGAAACCAGTTACATTAATGCTGTGCAACTGCCTTCTTTTTTATTCCTGCGACTCTAATGAGACTCTCTTCCTCCCAGTTTTTGGTACATAAAAAAAAATAAAAGGGCTGTTGACAGCAAGGCTGTAAGTCCAATTCTGATCTTGGGTTTTATATCATTACCTATCTCCTGCAGTGTCAGGAGGTGCTGGGGAAGAGCCTGAGGAGGAGGGGAGAAGATATTGGAGTGATAAAACAGTTCAAAATCTATGTTTGGCTTGGGAGAAAATTGTGAAGAATGAGAATTCATGGTTCTGGGGTCACAGAGAATGAAAGGAGTGGGGGAGATGAGAAATCTATAGTTTACATGTCAGAAGTCTTTGATGCCTTTTCAAGGAGCTGCTTTTCATGGTTTCCCCTAATAAGAGGTTATTTTCCCTAATAAGATGTGGGGTGTTTGAAGGATGGCTTGCTCACAGGGTTGAGCAGTAAAATTTTTGTTGCAATGGCTTTCAGGACTGATTCTTCTAAGTCTGAAAAGAAGTGCACACTTTGCATCATCCCTTTGGGAATGTTAAATAATACGGAGTTTGTATTTACAGCCCTCATGTATAAAGAGGAACAGCAAAAAGTACCCAGAACTCCTTGCAGAATTCCTGTTGGGTTAACTGTTTTCTAGTGAGTCTGGGAGACAGGCAAGTGTTCACCCACGTGATTTAGATGTGGCAGCTCTTTGTATGGTAGAATGAATTGGTTCAATCACCTTCACTGATCCTGGAATCAGTGCATTTTCTGTCTGTGTTAATCTTGTATCAGTTCCAGTCAGTGTCTCAGCTTTTCACCCCCTGCAGTCAGCACTGGCTTTGTGGGAGGGGCAGTGAAGACATTCTGGTGGCTGTGGTGTGTGGTTTCACAGCATGGCTGTTGACTTGAAGCATCAGTGATTTCACCTTAAGTTCACACAAGAACTGTAGTGGATGAGCAGCCCATAGTAGGCACATTCCTTTCTCCTGATCCTTCTGTGGGAGAATAACCTCTTTCAAAAAGGCAACATCTCAAACTCCACTGGTCCAATCCATTTAGGCTCCTTTTCCAATGTGATCAGACCACCAGATAGCACAACTAAGATGGTAAATAAGTAAAGCTTATGACATGATTGTGGGGAATCACCTTGGTCTTTTTGTATAGCTTGTAATATGAATAATGTCATACTTGATTAAAGGATATATTATTGTCCAGTCTCTGCTTGGTATTTCTAAATTACAAAGTTATTTGTGCAGAATATCTCCAAGCAGTGCAATGATTATTGCTAAATTGGAGCAGTGGTCGTCCTTAATTATACTATTGATTAGCTGCCAGTTCACTAGTGCTTAGCAAGCAGAAATTAAAAATGGAGCTGGCATAAGAGCCTGAAGTGATGAACAAATGAAAATTACATTTATAATGCATCCAAATCCCTTGGAAGGACTACTTGGAGGGAGGAGAAATGCTCTGTATTTCTACTTCATCAATAATACTCAGTATGGTCTAAAGTTTTCTTGCCCTGCATAAGTAACAGCTGAAATGCTGAATACCCTTTTTTTGTTGTTGTTATTTTGTTTCCTGTTCAATTATATGAACTTAAATATCCACTTCATGGGTCATAATACAGTAAACATGCTGCAGTGGCAATTTGTAGATGTGGGTTTTAACCTCGAAATTTAAGCCAGTGATGCGGGACTTAAGGCAAGCCACTTTCTTTGCCTTTTTCTTCCTCTCCCATTTCCTGTCTGCCTCCAAACACTGTTCAGGTCAGGGAATGCCTTTAACTGTAATTCTCAACTGTCTGAAGTTCCAAGAAAACTTCACCCATGTAATGCTTCAATACAAACTATTAAAAAATATGGACTCAATGCAAATATACCAAATATACATGATTAAATTGCTTTGACTGTTTTAAGTTTGGATTCTGTCATGATGCTGACACCTTGGTTGAAAAGTTCAGATGAATTAGCTTTTCCAGCATGTTAATTTTAAATAAATTAACAAAGACTTCAGAGCGATGTACTCATGAAGGCATTTGATGTTGTTTCTGCTTCAAAGCCGGCATTGTATTTTACTTAGCTGAGTTCACAAAAAATCTTGTGGGTGGTGTGATCTTAATTTTTCAGGCAGTAATGTATAATGTAGGCTTTCAGAAATTTAGTGTTGAGTGTATGTGATAAAAAAAAAATCTCTTTCTAGCTGGGATTTCTGTTAAGTGATTAAAACTCTTCTTTTGAACAAAAAGCTCTGTGTAGCCCTGATGGATGTATTGGAGTAAAATACAGTTTTCTTCCTTATTGTTAGAATGGGTGGACTATGTTGTGTTAAAATATGATTGAATGCTCACCTTGAGACTGGTAGAAATATGAGCAGTCCTTCTAATGATGTGATAATGCTCCAGCATTCTGACAACATTTCTGATGCTAGGCTTAATGCTTTTAGTATTGAATTCCAAATTGCAGGGAAATTTCAAAGTTTTTTGAGACATGGAGGAATAACAGCCTGTGTTCTCCTAACAGAACATAGGAGGCAGTGTCGGATCATGAACAACATGCATTAGCACTCCAGCATTGTTTTGCAGTAGCTATCAGTTTAAACTTTAATATAAACTGTTTCAAGGTAGGCAGTTCCACATGAGAGGATGAGGCTGTTGATGACGATTTTTTTTTCCTTGAGGTTTTACTCTCGCCCATTTTTCCTAGCAATTTGAAGTGTAGTACAAGATTCTCTTTTGAGTGGTGCATGCATTTCCTATTTCTTTTAGGCCTCAAAGTTCCAGCAAGATTTAATATTCAAGGAATAAAGATGCAGTTCAAAGGCTGTTAAAAGCTTCTCCTTTTTTCTTTTTTTTTTTTTTTTAAATAAGATTTTAAAATAAACTATAATAGCAGGGAGGTATCAGGTACAGAATAAATTTTGCAATTCTCATCATATTCATAATAGTTCCTAATTATCTCAGTGATTTGCAGATGAGTTCATGACTTTCTTAGCAGGGTAGGTACTGGAGAAACTTGCCAACCTTATTAAATTGTTTTTCTCAGTGTTGAAAACTGACCTGCATAGTGGCTTTTATGTAGCGTGTCCTGTGGTCAAGTATTTGCATTTGAAGTTTGACAAAGAGCTCCCACATATAGAGATCTTGATCCTTCTGGTCTTGACTTCTAAGTATAACTCTGTAAAGAAGCTCTTGACCACAACACAGCAAAAGAGTTTGATCCCTTCACCCATAATATTCAGAATGACAGTTTTCAGAGGCTTCAGAAAATACAGCACAGACATGTCACAATTTGGGGTTCCTGACGTCTTTCTGATGGTTCTTTCAAGTACATTCAAACCTGAATAGGATGTGGCTTGAAGACACCTCAGTTAGCATTGTGCCTCTAGAGATGAAAAGCCCATCTGTAATACATGAGTTCAGATGGGTCTCAGCAATAAATGCTACAATGAGCTGGTAAAAAATACAAAATTGCAACTTCAAGCCACCCAAAATTTACTCCCTGAACAAAGGTGGCCTTTTGTGAATGAAAACTCATGATAATATTAATAAGGAAAATTAGATTACAAAAACATGAGTTTATTTTGTCTTGTGCTGTGTTCACCCATTTTTTTCTCATTTGTACTCCTGTGTCATTAAGGCCCAAAAATATCCTTACTGCGTCTTGCAGTTTGCTTGATTTGGCAGTGACACCTGTACAGTCCATGGGGCTTGGACTGGCACCCAAGGATTTAATTTTCTTACTTACAAGGAAAGAAGAATCATCCTTCTCCACATAGCTCTTACCCAAAATATTTGAGGGTTGAGTTAGGGAATAATTTTGATTATAAAGCTGGGGTTTTTTTGACTGCTGGAAAAGACTGTTATTGGAATGAAGTGGATTGCAGGTACTCCAGCCTGGAGTCTGGGGTCTGTGAGAGGTAGTACAGGTCCTCCTGTGCAACTGTAAAACTCCATGTGCTGGACTTCAGCTGCCTTTGTAGATAGAGTTTATTATTGGCTTTGTGTGTGGGGGGGATATTTTCTTCAGCATTTTAGGCATATACTCACTCTAGTAAGGGAGGAATTCTGAGTCTAGCAAAACTGTGAGCTCTCATGGGTTTGTTTCTGTTGCCTTGACAGATCTTAAATTGCGGGGAATCTAAACTGTAGTTGAAGGATGTTATCTGTTTACACAGGCTTACAGATATATATATGATGTGTTTGATCACTTTGCTTTTGGAAAGCCTGCCTGTATTGCCCTACTTTTCCGTGTGTTGTGGATATTAAAGTCTAAACTAAAATGTGTGAAATTTATTTCTGCTGGCAGCATACCAAATGAACTCTTACAATAGCTTTTCACTTCAAACCAAAGGCTGGGCAGCCATGTCTTACAAATGCAATGTTTATGTGAGACTTTTGGGTTGCTGAATGAAGTTCACTGCCAAAAGGAGATCCTCTAAATATTGCATTTAGGACTATTGCTCAGCAGTGACCCTTAACACAGTTCTGTGCTTCCAAGTAGTTTGTTGCCAATAAGGTCAGGGAGTAGAATTGGAAGAAAAACACATGTTCTTCTGTGAGTATCTTTTGAAAGTTACAGAATCTATTGCAAGTTTTACTGTAAAATGACAAAAAGGTACATGGAAGTTGAATTGGCTTATAACTGCCTCCATTCTTGCTAACTCCTGAAAAGAGACCGTCAGAGTCAGCTCCTCACAAGGGACAAAACCTTGACATCTGCTTGCAGTTGTGGAAATAGTTTTTTTTATTTCCACTCTTGAGAGATTTGTAAGAGTATTTCTTAAGACTCTTAATTTAGAAAGATACCATGCTATGGAATCAGGAGTGCTGAGCAGCAGTGCTGTTTTCCATCCTTTATTCATGGAAATGAACTGCTGTAAAGCATGATGATGTGTCTCTGTTGTGTGGTTTGCGAAGTTAAACATTAAAAGTACTTGGGAAAACATGCTGCAGTGAAACTGGATTAGATTGCTCAAGTTTATTGGGTTTTTTGAGAGCTCAGTTATGCTAACATAACAATACAAGGGGAAAGGAGCAGCACTGTTGTTTCAAACAGAAATAAATCAACAGTGAATAAACAGTGACGTTTTGGGCACATCCCTTTCCGGATTTAAGTGCTTCCAAATTGCACTAGGATAAGAGGTGATGATTCAGTTTTTTCCCCATGATAATTGTCAAAAAGAGAGTTGTTGTTATGTATTTCATTTACTTGCTTTGTACATATTGGAAATAATTTAACAGTAGTTATTATATTTCACAGTTTGGGGTTTTTTTCTCACTACAGCTAAAATCTTACACGTAAAGCAGATTTTGAAACTTGTGCCCTTTCTTTTCCAGATTTATTCACTGTACTGATGATTCCCCTGATCCTTCCTTGAATTATGAGGTAGGATTCCTTGCATGATTTCTAAGTAATTTAAAAGAATTGCTCACAGGCTGGGTGACATTTCTGGTTGGGTTTCTGTCCATTAAGTTCATTGTTTGTTTTATTCATGTTACTTTTGATATGAAGGGTAGTCTTGATGTGAAGATTCAGCACTGCAGGTCATAAGAAGTTCATTTAATTACAGATCAGGTGAGCTAAAGTGTAGACTTGAGAAGCTTCCTTGCAGTGTTGTCTCATGTCTGTCAGGTTGTGACAGGAAGGACAAGTTCAGTAGCTCAAAGTCATGTCTTCTTGATGGTGAGCTGCATGTGAATATCACACTGAGGTTACCAAGGGTGAGGCTTGCTGCAGTGGCTGGGGACATCCTGAACTGCTCTGTCACACCTTGCTTCCTATGTTTGTTACCAGATCAAAATGTTCAGCTAGAGATGCTTTAAACTGCTAATGTGGAGCTGCTGCTCTTATGGCAACATCTAGTCATCTCTCTAATAATAGTTTTTATGTAAATATAACATTTGTCATCATGCTGTGGGCTTAAAGGCCTTTTCGAAAGTGAATGAACCTTGTTTTATTTTAAAGCACTCTCAAGTGTGCTTTAAAGATACAGGACACCTAAAAGTTGTAACAAAGAGTTTGATGTTAACACTGTAGTTAGGAATGTCATCTCTGGTTACTGAAGCTTTCTGCTGTGGTTTTAAGGGTTTGGGAGTTTCCAGAGTCCAGTAGCAATAACTGGGGCCTTCAAAAACATTGATTCTTCAGAATATTTCAGCTTAGGAAATACAGAAACTTGAGAAAGTGCCAGAGAGATGCTTTAATTCCCAGGCAGTCTGTCCTATTGACTATAATAGTTTGCTTTCTATTTCTGTCCTGTGTCCTTATTTTAACTGGTTTGCGCCTTCAAAGGCGTCACAGAATTCTGCTTGGGTGTGTACCAGAATAGAGGTTGATTTGGATAAATTTAATTCTGCTCATCAGCTCCTTTGACTGGGGAGAAACTTTCTGCCAATTCCATGACAGATTTGTTGTGTTGTACAGCAAGGTTTTTATTTTCCATGCTTTATCATTAATGTAACTTGGAAGTTGTTTCATAAATGATTTCACAGTTATAAATACTGTAAGAAGTGGAAGAGTGTAAGATAATTAAGGTTGGAAGGCACCTCAGGAGGTGTCTAGTCCATCCTCATGCTCTAAGCTGGGTAAGGAATGAGATCATACTGTCTTGCTTGACATTTTATAAAATCTGGTCTGAAAACCTCAGTGGGAGGAGGCTGCACAACCTCTGTGGGGGAGCTCTTCCAATGCTTGACACTCCTCATGTGTTCTTATGCCCAATCTGAACCTTTCTGCTTTAAGCTAGTTTAGCCTATATGGTCTTTAGTGATGGCATCCAAGGGAAAGCATTCTGTGATTCTCTGAAATTAATATCAAATCTAATTGTTTTGAAATACTTGCAAAGATGATTATGTGAACTGCAGATGTAAGGTTGTTTTGTTTCTAGTATCAGTGGTCATATTATTATTACAGCAAAACTGAAGCTCTAAAAGGCAGACCTCTTGACAAAAGGATGCTGTTACTTTTCTGAAACAATGTTTTGTCATTTGTTTTTCCTCCACAGCTTGTTCTTCGCAAATGGTGTGAACTAATCCCTGGGGCAGAATTCAGGTGCTTTGTCAAGGAAAACAAGCTTTTAGGTAAGGAATTTCTTAAAAACAAAATTATTGGATGATGTTTTGAGCAGTTTCTCTGATTCCTGGAATGAGAGCTAAGTCTGAAGAGAGTTCTTTCTTTTCACACCTCATTTCTGAAATTAATGGTTTATTCTTTCTGTAATTTAAAATGTGGTTTACCACATCTCACTTTCCACTATATTTGAAAGCCTGACAGCACAGCATACTTGCCATTACAGTGGGAATATTCTTAATTTAATTGTTAATTCAAAAACTTCACCCAAAGGCAATTTTATGGATGAGTTTTATATTCAGGAGCAAATTGCATCATCTCCATCTTGCAGAATGAGTACAGAGGCAGTTGTGTGTTGTGCTGCAAACACATGACCCTGTGTGGATATTATATGCAGAAAGTTGGGAAGGTCAGAACATCTCCACAGGTGTAGGAGGTGACTTGAGTTCATTTTAAATTCAGTGCAGCTTAGTTAGAACCTGTTGTTTTGTTACTCAGGTGCAGAATCCCAAATGTAAAACGTTTCAAAGTGTCACTGAAGGGCCAGGGTATCCATCCACAGCATGCACAGAGCTGGTAGGTGCAGTGATAGACCTCTGGCAGCTGGACAGCAGGCAGACTGTGCTAGAGCATGTGTTGTAGGCACCTGAGTAGGGTAAATTTAGGGTAATTTAGGGTAAATTTTGTTCAGTTTTACTCCTCTGGTTGTGTTGACTGTTCTCTGCTGACTATAGCAGGAAATGAGATACCCAGTGCACATACAGGTGCTTGAATTGAGGGGTTTAATTTCAGGCTAATTACTGCTCTGAAGTTTGATTTTGGTGTGGTCTATCATGAAATCTTTAGAGATGAACAGAAACTCAAATAGCACAGGATTAGTGCACATTTGTTCTGAACAAGGTTGAATCATTCTGCCTGAACTCTTCTAACAAGGAAGTGTTATAGCAGTGATGGAGCAAATCCAGATTCTACAGGAAGGAAGGTGATTTTTTTGTTTCTTTTTTCTGCTTTAAGACAAAACTAGGTTTGCTCACTTTGCCTCTCTCATGCCTACATACTCACAAGCACCAAGCTCCATATCCACAAGTGGTCTGTCCAGGGTTCCTTGTGATGATATGGAAGGCCAGGGATATTTGCTGTGTAGTTCTCACTGTTTCTCCTATGCTAAGGCATGGTGAGTGTGGGCTTGTTTTGGCTGTGCCTTTTTGTATTGTTGGGAGCAATTTGTTGCTCCATCCAGTCCCACCTCTGTGAACATTTAGGAGCACACTCCCTGTTCTTTGTTTTCCAATTTGGGTTTCCTATGTAGCTGCACACAGATATTTGAGCTGTGCTAATCCAGGTGCTGTCAACCCTCACCTTTTCTCCTAAACCCTTTTATTTGGCTGTTCCTTTTGGTGTTCCTATGCTCATCTTCCCATTTGCTCACTGTTTATGCCAGTTGCAAGTGTATAACAGCTCTCTGTAACAGAGTTTATCTTCCTAATAGCAGAGATTTCCCATTAAGTCTGCATGGCTTAATGGCTCCTGACAGAGCTTTTTGAAGGGAGGAGACCTGAATTCTGTCCTGCTTTGTCCTGCTGGTACACCACAACTGCCAGAGATACCTCTGAAAGATTTGAGTGTATATTTATTATAGAATATATATATATATATAGATAGATAGATAGATAGTAATATTTACTTTCAAGTACCTCAAAGCATTTGTACACTGGCTAATTAAGCACTTTGTCATTTCATGACCAGGTTTTGAAACCTAGTAGATCTGCCAGTAGGGGATTTTTTTTTTCTTTTTTTTAGCTAGCACTCCAGCTGCATTTCTGAAGATAGTTCCAAGATTTTTCACAATATGTTCCCATACTCTTAAAATTAATAAGCCTGTCAGTCAAACTAAGGAATTATACTTGCGGTATAGTGAATGATTTTCCAGTTACACATCTGCATCCCCTTAGATGCCATAATCTTTTGGATTTTGTTTTCTAGACTCAAGCTTTGCAGCGGTATTAAAAATTCAAAGTTTCACTGACATCATAAACTTCTTATATGAACTTTTTTAAAAAAAGCACATCTTTGGCAGTAGTCAGCATTGTCTCACAGTAGAACTCTTTGTTTTGTTTGTGGTTTAAACAGCAAACTGACATCACTGATGAATCTTCCTTGGGGAATTCTGTCTCTTTTTGTATGTAAATAGCCTGAATTACTCATTCTGCAGTGATAGGGCAGGTCTTGGATTTGACATTTGTCAAGCAGAGTATTGCAATGTTTTATGTTGACACAGCCTGTATGAGAACTCCTGTCACTCAAGATGCATGCAAGTGTGTAATCCTGTTGATGTCATTTTAAACCAGTGTCTTCTAGACAAATGAAATTAAGAACTTGTAGGAGGGATAGTTTGTCTACATAGGCAAGAAAGCCCTGGAGGGGGAAAATGGGAGTTCTAAGGTATTGGCCTGCATGCCATCCCACTGATTTGGGGGGTTTAGGGTTTCACCTGTAGTGCCTTATGAAACAGGCATGTTATTCCACACTTAAAAAATCAGTTAAATGAGAACCTATGTATCCAGTGTTCATCTTTGCTAATGTGCAAGCTTAGCCTCCACCCCTGGCATTTCATGGTTCCAAATTGTGTTCCCTACATGTGATGTGCAGAACAAAATGTTTGACCAGAGTAACCAAAGGATATAAAACTGAAAGGAAAAAATGGGAGCTGGAAACTTAAACATAGGCTAAGTTTCCTCCTGAAATTCACTTTAAAATAGTCAAAGTATGTACCTATAAAATGAGGTTCACAAAATTTAGGACAGACCTGTTCAAGGAAGAGATTCCTAATGGAAGTACTCTGAGTATAGCAGAATAAAGCCAAACAATAAATCACTAATAATGGTAGAAACTTGGAAAAACCGCATCTTTTATATCTGATAATTGCTTTTTTTCTGGTTGGATTTATTGCATGCCTAGAGCTCTTTATAATTATAATTCCCTGAAATTATTGACAGGTATATCACAGAGGGACTACACCCAGTATTATGATCATATCTCTAAACAACACGAGGAGATCTGTAGATCCATACAGGAGTTTTTCAAGAAGCACATACAATATAAATTCTTGGATGAAGACTGTAAGTATCTTGAGGGTATCTGTGGGTATGCATCTCTCTCTTCATTGCTGTTGCTTTCACTGGGCTTGGTTCTCTTTAGCTTGGGAGAGCCTGAAAGCTCTTGTGGGTACAGCACGTCGAGCAAAGGTTTGGAATTACATTGGCAACAAAAAAATCCTGAAGGAATAAGCTGGAGTTCTTCAAGAAAACACAAGAAATGAGTGACAGATCCTTTCAGAAGGCATAATAACTTTTTTTTTTTTTAAGGCTTTTCTCCATTATACTTGAAAATAATTTTTATACCAGAAAAGCGGGGTAGGAGATCCTTGACAAAAGGCATTCAGTAGTGAGAAGAATACTTGTTTATAAAAATGTTGTCAGATGTTTGCTGCTAAATTATTGATGTATGCCTTGAATAAAGGATTTTTCAGGTTTTTTTCAAGAAGTTTTAATTATTTCTCCTAGAATATCAATGCACACCAGGTTAAGTGCCAAAACCTTAGAATAAAGGCCACAGTGTTTGATACACCTAATGAGTCCAAGTAAATTGTCTTGTTCTTTAAATGTAAAGTCCTTTACAAATTTGATTTGAAATAGTTTTCTAACATGGTTTAGTGAGAATTGAATGGTATTGCATTGTGATGAGTGATCAATAGTGGTGAAAAACATGGTGGAGAAATTTAATTTAGGTCAAGCATGGACCAAACCTCAGCTTAGTAAAACTCATAAACATAAAAATTTTCTGGCAGTTTTACTGTCATGTCTAAAGCTTTGAAAAGTCAAGCTTTAGGGGCTTTTTAACATTATTAATTGTTTTACTGAGACACCAGAGCAGTCAAATAGATCTGTCGTCTCTAACTGTATGAAAAAAGTGCCTTCAAGTGCCAGTCTCTGTTATATTGAAATTCTTAATAATTTGACTCTGCAAAGCTGCTCTGTTTCAGTCCAGAGACATTCTCGTGAACTGCTGCTTGGAGAAGACCAGTAGAGTAGTACACTAAATGAATAAGTCCATTGCATTTTAAAGTCAGAACAGTCATATAGACTGGCATTCTGATTACTGCCTTTTAATTTTCCTCTGTGTTCCAATGTGATTTTAGCTGGTATGTAGCCAACTGATAGATAAGAATTCAGGGCACTATTTTTAGAAATTGATGCCTAGATTTAGGCTCTGAAATGGCTGTCTGGTGAACTGAAGGGTCTGAAATGTCATCTTATGTAAAAGATGCCATCTGAGTTGCCTTGATGGAAAAGGAGGTTTCAGGGTAACCTTCTGGGATGAAGGTTTGTTAACCTTGTATTCTTAGTCACTGAATGCTGGTCCATCTGCAGAGAAATGCCATGCAAAAAATATTTTCTGTGTTTTTGTGGGTGTTTTTTTTTTTTTTTTTTTTAACCACATTGCATTTATCCCCCATCATCTCCCTTGATCCACTGCCTGGTAGCATGTGTGTTGTTAACAATAAAAATCTGGGTTTGCTTGTTTGTTTGCTTTTAAAAGGAAAGGTATTATAGTTTTTTTCCTGACTTCTTGTTTCACTGGGAATTTTGATGCTGTTTGCTCTGCTTTTTCCAGTTGGTCTGGTAGCATCTCCAGATGGAAGAGTTGAGTCAGAGCAGCTGAAGCATTGCAGAGTCAGAGCAGTACGATAACAGATGGGTGAATGCTTTATAAATACTTCTAAATTATGTTAGAACCTTCTAAATACCTTTGATAAGAGCCCAGTAAGAGCAGTGCTGTGGAGGTGTTGATAGTGCAGAGCAGGGCTTTGGCTTTCCCTGTTCAGAGAAGTTTCTGGTGAAGTCTCACTGGCACAGGACACTCCTGCTCTGAGATTATCCCTAAGGAGAGGGATCAATTCAGGTTTTCTTCTTGTTCAGTGTTTGTGACTGTCCTGAACCAGTCATCAGAGTGCAATCAGACTGAATTCCAGCTGTGTGCCCAGTGAACCTAAATAAATACCATTAGCCTCAGTGGTTGTCAAGGGCTTGCTTTAGGCTGACGGGCTTCACTATAGAAACCCTCAGATGCAAGGGATGTCTTTGGGATATGACTAAGGAGAGGATGTGGTGCAGGCACTAAGTTCAGCTGAACAGCTGGAAAAGAAATCCTGGGGTTCCTGTACCCCCCTTTGCATTGATGACTGGCTTAGCCACTGAGGGCTTGTCTTCCTGGGAGAACAGAGCACTTAATCCTGGAGTGACTTACACATTGATGCAACCCAGTCTGTGCAAAAGCTGTGTGGATTCTTGGGCTGCATGGTAAAAACCAGCTACGTGACTGCCTTTGGTTTTGTGGAGTTGTGGTTTGCCCTTAGCCCAGCCAGCTTCACATGAAATGTCAGATTAAGCTTTACATGCATGGATGTGATCAGTCAACATCCCTGTTCCTGACAGGCAGCTTCCTGAGACTCAAGTGTTCTGCAGTCATATCCTGAGTTTAGTTTATCCACATGTATTGGGAAATCTCTTAGCTGAAATATTCCCTTATTAGTGAAGGAAGCAACAGTATAGCATTTGTCTGAGGCTTTTCTAAGTTTTTTTTTTCTTTTCTCTTTCTTCCTGTTAAACTGGTACAATTTTTGCATGTAGCCATGCCCAAATGCTTCCCTGTTGATTTCCCTAGCTCAATAGAAAGACAACTCAAAGGTTTGTTTAACCATACAGAAGAGAAGCTGATGGAAAGCTGCATATACAGAGTCATGTTTAGTTAAACCAAGGGGAGGAACAACAGTGGAGCCAGGCAAGGCAGCTTTGAGTCAGTGACTGAGTGGCAAGGGGGTTGTTTGAAGGAGTTGTTGGTATTAATTAGGTGTGCACTGTCTGCTCTGTGTGACATCAAACATGGCCATTTCACTGCCACTGACACCTTTGTTCCTACAACCTGTTTGTCTTGTCAGCTGCTGAAATCCTAATGTCTGTGGAGCAGGAACTTTCTCTTAGTAAATGTTTGTGCAATGTCCAACACAATGGAGTCTTGATCCTTCCCTGAAATGTCTCTGTTGTGCTGTAAGTGAAACAGCAGTAATATCAAAGATAAGCTCACTGGGATAAGAGTTTATCAAATATTCTTCATGGGAGAAAAATCTACAGAAGAAACCAGCATTAAATGGAAAAACCCAGCAGCTGATTTCCCAATGCATTGACAGTACTTCTTGAAACGTTTCAGCTTCCTCTTAAAAGTATACACAATTCTGGCTTGCAGTTCTTTAGACATATTGACTTTGCAGATTATGCTGTGTACACACGTATCTATTCAGATTTAGACATCTTCTGTGAAATTATATATCTTTTACAATTAACGCTTTTTTTCTCCTTTTCAGTTGTTTTTGATGTGTACAGAGACAGCAGGGTAAGTGAACAATAGGTTGTATATAATTGATTGTTCTGTGAAAACTTGAAATGCTACAAAGATCAAGCTAGTAATAGCTTTGTCTTCCTAGTGGTTCTGGAAAAATAATAACTGAACAAACAAAAAAAAATACACTGAAGTAAAAACCCCAACCAAACAAAAAACACCAAGCAAAACCTACTTGATGTTATTCTATTCCACTGGTCTTTTTCTATGTTAAATGCTGTCTACAGTTGGAGAATAATAGGATTAGGGGTGTAAATACATCTGTGCCAGTGGTGTAATTATTTAGTTAATATCCTCCAGAGAAGTTTTCTGTTCTAAAGCACAGAACTTAGGTTTCAACTGCAATATTCTCAGTTCTGTAAATCTACAAGAGGCAACTTAGTTTTTGTGATGACATGAGAGTCCTTGCTGCAGTAATTTAGAGTAGAATAGACTTTTTCAGTTGGAAGGGACCTACAACAGTCAAGTCCTTCTTGACCAATTCAGGGCTGACCGAAAATTAAAGCATGTGGTTATGGGTGGTGTTCTCAGGCACATGGTGAGATTTGTGGGGCTGTCCTGTGCAGGGCCAGGAACTGGACTCAGTGGCCTTGTGGGTCCTTTCCAAGTCAGGGTATTCTGCAGACCTTTCATTAAGGGCATGGTCCAAATAGCTTTCAAACACATAAACAGGTTTGGGGCATTTTCTTTGAAGACAGATATTTCCTTGGGCTTTCTTTTTCCTGTGTGCTTTTTTTCCCTACGGCATGTGAACTCATCAAAATTATACCTAATATTTCTTCAGATTACCCTTGTGAGATCAGGAAATGGTTTATATCTGGAAGTCTAGGATAGGAAGGGATAAGTGTCAAAAAAGGGTATGAATGTGGTGTACCCAATTTGTGACAGATGGAAGCCATTTTTTTTTTTCTTTTCAAGCTATCCAGCTGTGGTTCTGAGAGTTGGGCTGATCAGAATTCTCAATATCCAGATAGTGATGGAGTTGGGGAGAAACATCCTACCTCAGCTGTTTGGAAGGATACCTAGGTGTAGTGCTTAGGGGTGTGGTTTAGTGGTGAACACAGAGGTGCTGGGCTAAGGGTTGGACTTGATGATCTAAAAGGACTTTTCCAACCTAAATAATTCTATGAAGGTGCCAATATCAGAGTTGGTAACCTTGACTTCTCCTAATGAGTAGAGAGAAATATTTGGTCAGACGAATTGCACTTGAAAGGCTTGACTGTAGAAAGTCTTTATTAGAGTTAAGTGTATTGGGAGTGAGTCCTGATTCTCATTTTGAATGTTGCTGAATTATTTTGTAATTGTGTAACACTAAATCATGCCATAGTTTACAAAACAGGAACGTGTCTCATGTGGAAAACAATGACTGTACCGTTTCTCAGCCCAGCTTTTAATGTAAGTACCTAAAAGGAGGCTGTGGGCTAGAGCAGCTGTGCTGTAATGGAAATTACCTGCCCAGGCTCAGATCAACAGACGTGAGGATGGTGTCAGGGAAAATGAGGAGTAGCACTTGAGCATTGAACCAGATTCTGCTGTTGGGTGCTCATAGCTGAGGCATGAAGACAGATTATTTAAGTAAAAGGTTTCAGCCTGTGGGATCTCAAATGAGTAGTGTTTCTTCATGTGTCAAGATAAAATATATCTGTTTGTAGATTTCTCTTGGTGCCTTCTACCCTCAGGTCTTGTAAACTGCCAGAAAGCCTTTTGTGTGTCAGATGCTCCTCCTTCTACATTTACTATTGTGGTTTGCAACTGTGTTATTCATCGCTCCCTTGGCGTGTGAGTTACAGGCAGCAAAAGAATTTTGTGAGCATGATTAATTTCCAGAGCCCGTGCTCCTCATCAGGCTGGTTGCACAGCAACCTCACCTACAGAAGGAGAAAAATGTTCACTGTCTGCTTGTTTTAAATGCTTTCAACTCTAAATATTCAGCTTGGAGAAGCAGGTTGTTGTTATGGTTGTAAATGACAGCAGCCCCCTCCCCGTGCTCACTTTAGCTGCTTTAGAGACTGTCTGGAGTTGGCTGCTGCAGGTCCTGCTCGCTGAGTTGGAGGCAGGAGTTCACAAAAGCCTGAGAGTCAGCTCTGCTGTTCTTTGCTGTCTCCCAGGTGTGAACAACAAACCAAGTTCAAGGCAAGTCACTGTGGTAAGACAGAGCAATGCAGAGCGTGGCTCCAGACCACTGCTGGCTCACAGCTCTTTTTAAGGAGCAGACCAGTGCTTGTGTCTGTGCCTTGTGAGCATTGTCACTGTGCAAGAAGGTGCAGCTGGAGTTAGGAAGATGTGACAGTTAAGTTTGCATTTTATCTATCTTTAACTTCCTTTAAACAACAGAGTTTGTCATGGGCACTTCCTTTCAGTGCCCTGCTGCTTAATGCCTTAGTAAAACACAGTGCAAAGCTGACAGGGTGTGGTAAACCTATTGATTCCTTCTTTTAGGATGAGAAGAAAACACCATGTAGTAAAAGTAGGGGGATTTTTTTTCCCCTGCACTTATGCACAGCTTTTTTTTCCTGGCTTGTGCATTTCTGTGCTCTTGTATGACAAAGGTTACTAGTAGCAGGCAAAAGATAGTAGACAAATAGCTTACTACTGCTTTTTAGATACACAGTGCAAGTTACCTGAAACTGTATTTAAATCATGACATTGCATGTAAGACTTGAGAGAGAATTTAGTCTTAAGAAATGCAGTTTGATTACTGACCCATGGTTATATACTCGCCTTTTAATGAGCCCTGAAAAGAGATATTTAGTTTGTTTTGCCACTTCTCATCAATTTGCAGCTAGCAAAGCTCAATGCAGGTTTAAGATCATCTCAAGGAAACAGCTGTTGCTGTAGATGGTGCACTGCTGTCTGCAGGGGTAGAGAAACTACTGGGTGCTCACAAAAAACACATTGCTTTCAGTAGCTCCAAAATCAATTTTCAGTTTTTTCCAGGGTACATTTATTCTCTAGAGAAATGGTCTTAATGTTCCTGTGAAAAAGCTGAGCTGGATGTATTTGGGGTGAAGAGGAATTTCTGTGAAAGCCTTTAGTAGGGAAGTATTAGGTATAAATGTTTCTGATGCAAGGAAAGATTCTCTGAACTGCTGAATGAATTTCGCCAGTCGTTGCTTCTGTCTGTGATTAAATTGGTTCATTAGCTTGTTTTTCTAGAGTGATAGAATGAATCTAAACCCACAGATTCCTCCTCGTGCTGCCTTGGAGGTAATAAGACACCCCCATTAGCAAAAGTAAAAGATTGCTTATCATGAGAATTTGTGACAGCATTTTGAGGAGGACCAGAGGTGGGAAATGACAGCAGCCAATTGCCCCATTGTTTCTCTGCTCTGATGGTGCCAATATTAGTGCAGAGGTTGCTGATCTGCAACTCAGCCATGCAGATCTGGCCTTGCTCACCCTTGCAGAACAAATAAGAAACCACTGAGGTCTGTGTCCCCCTGTTTGTAGTTTCTTTTGTAGCTGTCTGGTTTCAGCACTATTGTTTCTGCTTTGCCTTCTTAAAATGTGTTCTGTGAGAGCTGTACCCCGTGGACCTGCCCTGAGACAGACACCTGTGAAAGCCTGGGTCCAACCACACGCTCTCTGCTGGGGTGCTGGCCCAGCTCCAGTTTGCAAGTCATAACCACTGGTTTCATCTCTGCTGGGACTCCCCACACCTGCACGAGGAGCTCACTGTGGATGGTAGCAGAGCCACCAGGACATTTCTGCTCTATCATTTGCAAATCCCCAGTGTGTCAGTGCCTGTGGGATAGCTCAGGTGGTGTGGGTGGGAGATGCAGGCTCCATGTTACTCTCTGCCCACACTTCAAAAGCCTCTTCGTGTGTTAGAAACCAGATGGCTGTAGTGTAAATAATTGAATGTATTTGCTGTTTGTACCAAGATAGGCAAGATCTTTTAAAGCACGAAGATCCTTCAGAAATGAAGGAAAGGAGGAGAAAGCAAAATGAATGTTTAGTAGCTAGAGTCTTCAGGTTTGTTTTCCAATTCCAGCTGATCTTTATAATAAACATAATGAAGCTCTTCAGCCCTGCTTAAGTTGCTGCAACTTTTTCCTTCCCTGTTTGATAGAACTGATTTCTTCCAGATGTAATACTGGTTTTGCAAATTTTTACTAGCGGCGGTAGTTATATTTCCTTATAATTTATTATGATGTTTTGTTTTATTAGAATAGTTGATATTTCCTTGGGCAAGAGAAGATGGCCCTGTGCTGGGGGTTATATCTTGAAGTGACTCAAGGAACACAAACTATTTCTTCCTCCCCCACATGTCTGTTACATCTAATACATCTTGTTAGTCTCTGCTTTCATTTTTTCAGTTGTAAAGCTGTTGTGCACACTACCACAACTGTTGGGAACACAGATGTGTTAAAGATGAGATAGAAACTAGTGTGGACTACTAATAATGGCTATATTAAAAATGCCTTTAAGTTATTCTTTATTTATCTGTGTCTGTTCAGCATCTTTGAGCTTTCTTGAGCTCCCCTAGCATTTTGCAGACCTTGATCTCTGTTTTTAGGATCCCTTCTAAGACCAAGAGTAGCAATTTCTGTAGACTGCTGGATGGTACAGTGGTTGCTGAGGTGGTTTTTCATGAAAAGCAAAATCCTTGTGTGGGCAGTTTGGGGTGTTTTGTTTGCTTGGTCGTTTTTTGTGTTTGATTATGTTTTGGGTTTGGGTTGTTTTTATGGGTTTTGGTTAGTGCTCTCCCCTATTCCTTGTTCATTCTCTCTGGGGGTCTTGATGGATCATGGGGATTAGCCAGAACTTTGGTGGGCTCATCTGAAAACACCTGACATAGAACTAAATTCAGTTTGTTTGACCTCTGTCCGATCTTCTGTTAAAAAAAAAAAAAATCAAAGTAAATTAGTACATCATAGCTTGCCGTGATATAAAACTCTATAAGGTAAAGGATGTTAGAATATTTTAAGTGCTTAAAACCAGGTAGTTTCAATTTTGACATCTTTTTATCTAAAGACCAAGCATATACAATAATCTAAGTGTATGTCCATCTTGATTTTTTTTCCCTTTTTTTTTTTTTTGTTTTAATTCTGTGGTTTGTTTTAATTCATCTGTGGTTCCTTTGCAGGGTAAGATTTGGTTAATAGATTTTAACCCATTTGGTGAAGTAACAGACTCTCTGCTCTTTACATGGGAAGAACTCACCTCTGGAAAAAACTTGAAAGGAGACCAGAGTGAAGGGGAAGCAACAGAACAGGTGAGGGAGGCTGAATAACATCCAGCAGGATTTATTTTTTTCTTTCTTTTCCTGTTACAATCAAATTGTGATGCAAATCCCACTGAAGTAAATGAAACTCCTGTGAAATGTAAACTCTTTTTAAGTAGAATCTACCTTAGTGGTTAATCTCAACAAGTATCATGTGCTAGTTTTAGATGCCTGCAAGGGAATTTTTAGTTCAAACAGTACAATCTCGTATTCCAGCTTTCACCCCATTGCAAAGAAGATGCCCTGAAACTTGCTTTTGCACAGTTTTGATGCATTCCTTTCATTTTTTCTTAAAATCTATTACTTTTCTGTATAATCACTTAAATTTCTGCTTGATTCTTGATATCTGTCATGTAGTTTCTCACATCTCCAGTTTTATGCTTGGGGGGAGACAAGCAGAAGCTTAACTTCTGTCTCTTCCTCATCTGGAATACCCTTAGCAAAATCTTGTCCTCTGGTTGAACTCCCAGGACTTGCAGAACAAGGCTTTGCCATCCCTCTTCCAAATAGCATTTCCTCTGTAAAAACAAGTAACTTTGTGTTAATGCAGAAAGGCAAGAATAGTCTTTATTTTTTGTATTCCAGCTTGTTTTTTTCTCACTGCATCCTGAGACAGAGTCCTCACATCCTAACAAGTCCTTGGACAGCTGGGTAGGAGATAGGAAGCGATGTGTTAGTGCATCTTGGGAAACACTTGGTTGTTTTCTGAGGAGACATGGCTGGCCAGTGTGGACTTTTCTTATTTCCTAGCTGTTGAACTGCATTAGAGGTCACTGAAATGACAAACTTCATTGAGCTGTTTTTAACACCTGAGAGTTTCTTTAGTCCTGTGGCCCTTTCCATAACACATTGACAAGGAAACCCCACTCCAGGCTGTCCTTCAGGCTATTGCCTCTGTCTCACCATGGAGCTGTTGCTGTATGAAAACCCATTCCATGAACCCTCATGCTAAAAGCTGTGTCTCCTTTGTTAAAACACACTCCCAATTCTAGAGCTGTCTGTGGGACACATGAATTTTTGGGTTGGGATTTCTTTTTCTCATTGCCAGATGCTTTACACAGTTTTCTGTAGTGCAGTGCTGGATGAAAAGTAGAATAACTTGTCTTTGTGTTTCATTTTACATCCAGTCACAGAATCTGGTTTGAAGTTGCTGATCTCTCTTAAAATGAAACTGTTTATGGCTGTACAGCTGGCAATTGGTGGCATGTCAATGTGTTGAACTGAAAATTTTATTCCCCAAAACTTGTTGCTACAATTGAGCATTTAGAGATACTTTGGCCCTTTTATAGAGGTATTTTTCCTTCAGTAAGTAAATTGGTTGAAAAGCTTAAATTATAATTTCAGTAAGGTTATAGTTGTAAATATGTTTAAACAAGAAAACTGTGAAGACAAGTTTAGGAATTCTATCAAAAAGATTTTTCTCAATCCAGATATGTATTTAGATACTATTGCCCAAAGTTCCTTATAGCTCCGTTATTACAGCACTGTCATAAGCATGAATTTATTAAATACATTAATAACTGATACACTGTAGAAACTTTAAAGTGAGGTAATGAAAGCTATTATTTGACTGTTTAACATGTTTGACATTTTAAATTGCTCCTAAGTGGGCAGAGGTTTTATAAGAAAGCTACAATTTTTAGAAAGCACAAGTTTAGTTGAGTGAATGCCAAATAAACTCATTGGCAACGTGACTCAGTCTCACGGAGGAGTCCCAGAAACATTTCTGGCTTTATTCATGTCCACTGTTCTTGTTTTATCTCTGGTGTCTTTTCCAAAGGATTATCCAGTGTTCCGTTGTACAAACAGCAAGGTCACTGTCCAGCCCAGTCCCTACCTGAGCTACCGACTGCCCAAGGACTTTGTGGACCTTTCCACAGGAGAGGATGTTCACAAATTGATCGACTTTCTTAAACTGGTAAGAAGTAGCAGAAAAATATCTCAGACCTTCCACTTCTGTCAAATGGAAACACCAAAGTCCCTGGATCTCTGTTTTTGTTACTAACAAAGAGTACATAATTACAGAAAAAGCAATGTATGAAGCCATCACACAATCAGTTGTTGGGCTAATGGTTTCTGAAGTGATGAAGAGCAAGCTTTTTACTGCTCTCACTTCACTTTATTAATTTTAATTCTATGGGAAGCAATGAATGTAGTTTGACAAATCTTACTGAAGGACTGAGCTGTTTCCTTTCTTACTGAAATGTAAATATGAAGGTAGTATGAATGGAAATGTTCTTTTTGAATGCCTGGAGTTAATGCTTTTAACTTTTAAAGTTTTTAGCTTTTTTCTTTAAAAGTTACAAGACAAATATATTAGGAAAAATCATGAGAGAGTTATTCCTTTTTCAGTCCACTTTGTTCTTTTAATGCGTAGTGACATGAAAACATGACATCTTTGTAAGGTAGGGAAGGGGAGAGCAGGTTACCTGTATCTGCATCACTGACTCTTGTCACCACCTTGATGTTTTCTGGTTCTTGTATATTCCATGAGTCGTTCTTTACTGAAAATAAAATCCTATAGTTTGTGATGAGAGAGAGGGTTGATATTTCTCTGTTCCATTTGCTGGAAACTTTATCTCTTACTATTCTAAAAAATGACTTAGAAATGCAGTCACTGTCTAATCCATTGTATCTGGAACACTTGTCATGATTTATTAGTGCTCTTACTTCAGATAACTGGGTCCTAACATTATGAACTCTCCTGTTCTGTTGACAGAAAAGAAATCAGCAGGATGATGACTGAGATACCCAGAAGCATTACATTGAATTACAAGCAAGAAACGTGGCAAAAGCTGTATTTAGCATAACTATTAAACTATTGATTTAAAGAAAACCTGCTTTTTATAGTCAATGAAAGAACTGAAGAGCTGTTCATCCTCTGTGTCTGTTGGTTTATACAAAAACGTAGGGAAGCTTTTTCAGGGAAACGTGAAAGGTCAGGGTGAGTTCTCTCTGGATTCCAGGTGCAAAGAAGCAGCAGCCTGAGTGCAGCTGAATGACTGCTTTCCATTTTTCATAACGTGAAGATTGATGCCACTGAGCTACGCCTTCGGACTCCCCAGTGTAAATATGGCAACACATAATGCTTGTGCAGTAAAAACATGGAGCATTCTCTGAATTTAGGCACAGTCTTGCTTAATATGTAGTCACAAAGAAAAAGGAATGTACATTTTTATCTGTAGTAGCCTTTTAAAATTGTAAATTGATTTTGTTTTGGGAGCGCTTCTCATTCTTTATGTAAAAAAGAAAATAAATGGAGAAGGGATTTTTTTCTTTGTTAGAATGGCTAATATTTAATTTCAGAGAACACCTATAACTATAGTAGACTACTTAAGGTTTGAAAATTTTACATATCGGGAATTTGAAATTCTGAATGCATTTGAAGTAAAGTGATATTTTCACAGTCGCTAAAGCAACAAAATTCATTTAACTTCATCAAATTTCATTTCATTTTCATAGTAAAGCTTTCTTAAAACTTGTTTTTTTAACATGATTACATACTAGACATCATCTGTGACTTTAATATACATAATTAACATCAACCTATAATTTTATATGCAGACTCAGTCTTGTTTCTTTTGTGTCACATCTCTGAGTTTCTTAGAAAAGCAATTATTCTTTCAGCTTGTAAAGTTCTGTATTCATTTGGTACTTCATGTTTTTTGTATAAAGGAAAGCTTGGCTAAATCTGGGGAAACAGAAGCTCTTGTTACAAATTGCTGTTTGGGAGGTGGGGGAGGACAGTTTTAGGTGAATCACCAGCTAACTTTTGGATATAGGTGTTTGCATGGCATCAGTAATTTATTAACAGTGTGCAGAGTTCCCGTTGAAACAAAAGGACATTTGAAGGAGCTCATAACCCCTGGAAATTGGTTCCTATTTCAAACCAGTTGTGTTATACTCTGTGTGTGTGTGTGTGTGTGTGTGTGTGTGTGTGTGTGTGTGTGTGTAAAGCTGTGTTTCTTTGCCTTGCTTTTGCTGTCAGATTGTAGTGGTGCTTGGTTACAATCTGTTCCTGGATGTTAAATCTGAGCTAAGTTGTTAAATTATTACTTACTGTCTTTATTTAGCTTCACTTTTGAATGAGAACACTTGAGTTAAAGATTATGCAGATGAAGAATCCACACATTGATGAAACATCACAGATAAAAGCTCCTGGAGTCAGAACAGGTTTGCCCTGGGTTTGAAGCATTGGAACCTGCTTCTCAATAGTTTTTTGTATTCAAATTACATGATCATTAACTCAGGGCTGGGCTATACCCAATCCTGCCATACTGCAGGATTTTGGATGAGTGTTTCTCACCCTCATCAGAGGGATAATTTGGTTATAAATGTCTGTAAATTGGGTAGAAACTTCAAAGTGTAAAAAATTAACAAAGTTTTTTAAAGTTTCTAGGCATAACTTACACTGTTGTGATGATCTAACCACACTTCCTTTTACACAGATGATGCCCTGGAACTTCTAATAGATTCAAAAATGCTTCTGAACTACAGAAAATCACAAAGTCTTAGTTTAAAGCTGGAAGAAAGTTTCCCGCCTCTTCCACAAGGGCTCCACAAATTAATTACCACTTTCTCAATTGTCTGTGCTGAATGTTCACCAGAACTTATTTGGTGATGGACCTGTTTGCTGGGACCCTGTGTACTCTGGTGTGTCCCTTTAGGTGGGTATGATGGAGTTTTTCTCTTCTGTGAAATGCTGACAGATGCCTAGTCTGAATTCACAGGCTGCTCAGCCAGACTCTCCTACTGATAATGAACTGCAGTTTAAGTTGCTGGAACTTGTCCTGCTTCCTTTGGGCTTTGTCCTAGTGAAGAACCAGGCAGCAGAGGAAAAATACAAGTCTCATATTCAGAACTGGTAGAGAAACCATCCCCAATATAAAAATATGATCTACAGGATCAGGTCTACCAAAATACCAATCCTTACAGTTTAAATACATACTGCAGATGTACTTTGCTTTTTTCCCCAACTTCAGGTAACCAGACAGTGAGTTTTATTTGGCTGTTAAAGATTCCTCTTCTAAAAGAATTTTCATTCTATATGTCCTTTTGACCTCCTAGAATAATTAACAAACATATTCCCTTTGGGGAGCTGAAGGAGCTAATGTTGATAGACTAAAAATGCCTCAGATCAATTTTACACTAAATAGTACATGACACTTTTCTATTCCATCATAAAAGCAGTTTCTGCCTCTAGCCATAATATACAGAAATTTGAAAATACAAATTTCCAGTTGTTCAGGTCCTTGTTCATGGGATTCAATTATATCATCACCATTTGCTGAGGAAGGGCCAGCTGTATACTATATATTCTTACTTATATGCTTAAAACACAGTGTAAAGATGCTTGCAGTCTCATCTAGATGACAAACAGAAGTTTTAGAGGGAGGTAACATGCAGTCATTTTATACAGATCCTGTGCCTGCCAAACCCTGCAGAAGTCTGGCTGTGTGTGATGGCTCCAGCAGTGAGATTCAGTTCTTGGGCTGCAGCTTTGCCAGGAGTGCCAAGGAAAAGTCCTTATTGTTTCACAGCCAATACTTGTGATGTTTAATCTCCCAGATGGATAGTGGGGATCAGGATTCCTGTAACCCCATAAGTAGCAGTTGTCCTTCTGTACCTTTGTGCATGGCTGAGTTCAACTTTCACAAACTGTTCCAAATTTGAAGTGTCAAATCATCAGAGAAGAGCACAGGGTGTTTGTCAGTGAGCATAAATAGGCAAATCAGCTTGGCAACTGGTAATTGATTTCAACCTTAAGGGCCAAAAATATCAAGTCTTGTTGTGTTTGGACGCATGTTACATTTTAAACATTAGTTCAAGAAATAGAATTGACATAAAATACATGTTTTTGGTCAAGAGAAGAAGACGGACCTGAAGTGTAACAGAGAACAGACCATGGTGCTTTTTATTCATTAAGGACACTTGGTAATGCTGAGATTTATAGGCTTAATAAATCTACCGTAGCAAAAGCTTGTCTGGATGTTGAATTAACAGTGTCTTCTATTTGAATTTGATGACTTCTGTAAAGAGAAAATCTCCAACTTGTGGTCATCCTGACATTATATAGAGCTAAAATAAGACTTGTTGCCATAACTGCTATATTTTATGTAATCTTGAAGCTGTCTCAAAGATACAGTGCCCTAAGCATTTTTTTGTGGTAATAATGACATTGGCACTGCAGTAAGTCTGGTTTGGGGTTTTTTTGCTCTTTCTTTCGGGGAGGGCAGACTGGGGGAGGGAGGTGTCCTGCTACATTTCTTCATGTGAACTGTTGCAGCAATGGGTATCCTACCTGGGTATCAATAGTTTTTTGATTGCTCTAAGATCCTCTTAACAGCTGGCTTCTGCCAAGGATGTGTTTTAGCAGCTAGTAGGGAATGGTTGGTTGGCTGGTTGGTCATAAACACTGACTGCTCAGGACCTGTCTTCAGGGAAGGTTGTTAGTTACATATGAACTTCAGGAGAGATTTGTGGCTTCTGAACAGCCTCACTGTCCAAAAGAGAAAAAATAATCAATACTCGATTCTTGGAAGTCTTTAGGGCTCAAATCTGGCTGGTGGAGGGTCTTGAAATTTTGGGTTCTGTCTTGGCTTTTGCTATGAAACTGTATCCTGATAGACTGTAGCACTTCATTGATGTAAATGAATTATTCATGGCAGCTGGGACTAATATCCAGGAGAGGAATATGCAGGAGGAACTCAGCATCAGGATGTGTCAGAAATGATTGATGTGCATTTCAGTGACTGGGAGATCAACGGCAGCACTCGATCACTCTCTGTCGCTCAGGAAAGGCTGGAGGCACTATGCTGAACACCAACAGTGTATTTCCAAAGCTTGGGAATCACAGCATGGTTTGGGTTGGAAAGGACTGTTAAATGTCCTCTAGGCCTCAAAAGCTTCCAGGGGCAACCACAACTTATCTGGGCACCTTCGTGCTGTGTCTCACCACCTTCCTCATGAAAAATTTCTTCCTTAATGTCAGTCTAAACTGATCCTCTTCCAGTATAAGCTGCTGCCCTTTGTCCTGTCAATACAGCCCCAGTAGATTTGTGTTTCCTATAAGCCCCTTTTAAGTACTGAAAGGCTGCAATATGGTCTCCCTCAGCCTTTCCTCAAAGGATAGGTGTTCCAGCCGTGGGATCATTTTTGTGGCCTTGCTCTGGATTTGCTCCAACAGGTCTGCATCTTTGCTGTATTTGGGATCCCAGAGCTGGATGCAGTGCTGCAGGTGGGGTCTCACCAGAGCAGAGCAAAGGGGCAGAACCCCCTGCCTTCACCTGCTGCCCACAGTGCTGGGGATGCAGCCCAGGACATGTTTGGCTTTCCGGGCTAGCAGTGCATTTGGCCAGCCTGTGCTCATTTTTTCATCCACCAGTATTTCAAAACACTACTTGAGAATCTGTTGGGGAAGTGCCAAACATGGGAAGACTTGAAAAGACAGAGAGTTAATAGAATTTTTTCCAGAGGACAGTTTGTATTTCAGAAGGTACAGACTATAGTTATTCTAGAGTTAATTGTTCTGGGTGGCAGTCAGGCTTACTTGAAGCTTAAAACTTTAAAAGTCAGAAGTAATTCAGGTGGATGTGGCCATGGAGTTGGCATTTGGTGCTCTGGAGAAAGGGAGATGCGAAAAGCAGAATAAGGGCCTCAAAAGTCAGTTTTGGTAAGTGTGGGTGTTGATGACTGGATCCATTTGGCAGAGGTGGGTAGGATAACTGAAGAGAGGTGCTTTTTTAGTGGCCTAGCAGTAGTGTCCTAATGTGAAGGGAAAATGGCACAGCAAGAGCTTGTAAGGATCAATCAAAATGAAAACTGCAGAAAAAATCTGAAGGAAAGGCACATGATTAAGTGAAAAAATGAGTGGATGGAGAAAAAAATGACATGATTCAGAGAAAACTGATGCTGTTAATATTTTCTTTGCCTCACTATACTCTTTTTCCTTTTTTCAAGAAAAAGAAGAAATGAAGCAAATTAACACAATTTGGCAGAAAAATTGCCTTTGGAATAGCTATGGTATGAAGCCAGAGAGAGGGCATTGTGAGACCACTATACATTTAATTTCAGGGTCTGTATTTTTCCATAGCTTCGTTAATGGCTGGAGCGGTGAAATAAATAGCCTGTATAAAAACCCATGGTTGGCAGTGACTTGAGAATACACTCAGGCACTTTGGAGGTTTATATCACAATTTGAAATGGCCATAATACACAGGAAAAATGGCCAGAAATAACGAGAAGAAATTTGATAAAGGTGAGTGCAAAGAGCTGTAGTTAGGAGGAGAAATCAGACATTCAAGTATAAATGGGTAAGAGCTGGCAGAGCAGCAGTGCAGTGGGAGTGGGTAAGTTACAGTAGAGACCATTAAATGCAAGGTGATAATAAGCTGTTGGGGGAGGATAAAGGCAGGTGTCATTCTGGGCTAGCAGGAGAGAGGGATGGAAAAAATGAGAGATAATTTTGTTTGATGAGAGGATGGTGTAGTGAGATGCATTGCTTTAGGCACAATGTTGCAAGAAATACATCGGTCATTGGAGAGTGGCCAAGATTGAAAAAGGAATCACAGATTAATTCAAGTTAGAAGGGATTCATAAGGATCATGGAGTCTGGCTCTATGCTCCTCACAGAACTACCTAAAGCTAAACTGTGTGACTGAGAACATCATGCAGACCCTCCTTGAGTGCTGTCAGGCTTGGTGCTGTGACCACTTCCCCAGGGAGCCTCTTCCAGTGCCCTACCATCTGCTCAGTGAAGAGCCTTTTCCCAGAGTTTAGACTGGACAGCATCCCCAGTGCAGCTTCTTTCCATACCTCATATCCTGTTGCTGGTCACCAGAGAGGGGAGACCAGCACCTCCACCTTCCCCCTTGAGGGAGGTGCAGACTGTGAGGTCTCTCCTCAGTCTCCTCCAAACTGAACAAATCAAGTGACCTCAACTGCTCCCTGTAAGTCTTGCCCTTGAGTCCTTTCATCATCTTGGTTACCCTCCTCTGGACACACTTGAGTAGTTTGATGTCCTTCTTACATTGTGGTGCCCAAAACTGCCCCCAGGACTTGAAGTGGGGCTGCCCTGGTTCAGAGCAGAGCAGGATAATCCCCTCCCTAACCTGTCTGATGATGCTGTGCCTGATATATCCCAGGACATGGTTGGCCCTCCTGGCTGCCAGAACACATTGTTGACTCATATTTCACTTTCCATAGTTATGTAGATTCATAAGATCCCCCCAAGCCTTCTCTTCTGTATGTGGATCCTTCCTGGCTCTCTGCCTTTCCTCACAGGAGAGATGCTCCAGTGTCACACAGATTTCTCCAAGGAGCACCCTAGAAATAGTGGACAACTTTGAACTCAAATTGCTTAGAAAAAAACTACTGTAATCATGAAACATGTTTTTTCTACCTGTACTGGATGTCAGGCTCTAATCCCAGAGGGAACAACTTGGCCTGTGATACATTCTTTGAGGGCCTTTGTGGGGTAGAAGGGGCAAACCTGCCTTCTCTGGCTGTGTTTTCCAAGTTATTGCCTGCTGCTTCTGTGACAGAAGATGCCCCTTGTGTCCTGGTTTTGGGGTCAGGAATGTGCTAAGAGCTGCTTCCACTCCCTGCTGTTCCACAAACTCATGTTTCTTCCCATCCAGGACTGCTTAGGCACTTAAATGGGTGTCTTGGCTAATTACTGCCTGGTGTTCTTTCAGCATGCACCTGCCACATGTACCCTGGGTCCAGGGTCAGGAAGGACTTTTTTCTCTGTGAGTTTTTTGCTCATGGGATAGTTCATTGTTATCACAAGAAAATGTGATTCATTAGAAAAGGCAAAATCAGACTTATTCAATGTCGTAAAAATGGCTGAGTTCTGTGTAGTTTCTAAAATAAATCAGCCAATACATAGCAAAGAGGAGCAGGGAGAGCCTTCAGAGGAGAAAATAATC
Source organism: Certhia americana (assembly GCA_018697195.1). Classification (NCBI taxonomy): domain Eukaryota; kingdom Metazoa; phylum Chordata; class Aves; order Passeriformes; family Certhiidae; genus Certhia; species Certhia americana. The sequence continues at coordinate 4,600,924 of CM031879.1, forward strand.
CCAGCCCAAAGGCAAGCTACAAAGAGAGTCTGGAGAATCTGCAGGAATAATGCTGATTATGCTCAATCTTACTTGAGGCCCCTCCTCATCCTATTCCCTCACTTTCCATGTGGTGTGAAAATTTCTGCTTTATCTAGTGAGACAACCCTCCCCAATTTCAGATCTCACCTGGGGATGCCACATGCCTTTTCCAAGTGGTATCCATGCTTGATTTCACTGCTTCCAGGTGGAAGCCCTTGCTGCTCTCCTATCTCTTTTGGGGATGAGCTGGTTCAGCCCTTCTCAGTGCACAGGCTGAAGAGGAAAGGAAATTCAGCTCCAGCACTGGGTTTGGATTTGGGGTTTCTCCCTTTTCCAGGAGGCGATGATCCATAGCAAGAAGTCAGCCAGAGTCCAGGAATAGCAGTTTGTGTCTCATAGAAACCATTTGATTGGCATCACTGAGCTGCAAAAAGACCCGGTGGGCTTTGTGACAGATTCTGATTGCCTGGAGACAGGTTTTTCTCTCTCATCTCACAGCAAGGGGAAGAAAGCTCATCTGGTATCCTTTGTACTTGCATACACCTGGGAAAGAGAGAGCAGATCTTTTGAAAAGGAGATGCAGAATGGGATTATGCTCGTAGAGGGAGGGAAGTGTCATGCTGAAAGGGCTCTGTCTCGAAGTGTTTGCCCTTTGGGATTTGGTGTTCTTTAGAGTGTGAATACGTCCAGAAAGGAGCAAAAACAACAAAAAAGTATGATAGGATCATACATCATGGATCTCCATTTTTAACCTAATTCGATCAAGAGCTTTCTTAAACGTATTAAATATCATGAAAAGAGGCAGCTCAATGGAGCTGGGCAGGAGTGAGATGCTCTGAAAGCCCCTTCCTGAAAGAAAAGCTGCAGTAGTGGTTTCTGTAGCAATGGGTAATGAATCCATGAGAAATATGTATTGCAAATGCTCTGAGGGCAGGAACACCATCAGCATAAATTTCTTTTATGAGTCACTATAGAAATAAACCCCCAAACCCAAGTCTGCACAAGCCCTGCCGATATTCTGCTACCTTGCGGGTAAACTGCAAATGAGTTTGAGTCAGAAACATTAAACTGACAAAGAACTTCGACACTGGACACTTTTACCTTGCTTTGGATGACCCTTTTCATGGAGAAGACTAGGAAATAAGTGCTAATGAGTGCTAATTGCTGCTTTTTCACCAGTCAGACCTGTATAGCCCTAAGCAGTGATTGATGATCGCTCCTTCCAGTGCCTGTGATTTATTTACCGGCTAAGCCATTAGAGAAGCATCATGGATTTCTAAATAAAATATTCGGCATCTTAAGCACCTTGGCAATCAGTAACAGAACCAGTTTTTTACATCTGGCTCCTCAGATCATGCTCAGCATTTCCCCTGTATTTTAGGAAAAAGTGTTTTTCATAAACCTTTTTCCTAAAATAAGGTTTTTTTTCATAAATCCATGAACATCTGAGACCCTCACTGCACACAGCCTCTGCCATGTGCATTCAAGAAGGAAATTGGAGCACTGCCCAATGATGAAGTTTGCTCCACACTGGAGTGTCAAGGTGGAGAACAGAAACGGGTATGTAATATTTGGGTTCTCATTTTTCTTATTCAGCCTGAGATTCTTCCAGGTATGAGAACAGTTACTGCAGTTGCTCTTAATTTCCTAAGCAAAATATTATCTGCTTCTCTTTAATATGAACATATAATCTTCAATTATGTTGGTTTAATACATAGAGCAAAGATAATTCTTCTTAATTATTACCTTGAGCACATGGCTGTAAATGCTATTCACATTTTTTTTTTCAGTAGAAAATCTGCATTAGTCCTAAATATTGAAGTGTTTTTCATTATTGACAGTGCTAATAAGTTATTCAGCCTACAGCTTTCATGTGTCAGGAGATCAGGGCTGTATTGACTTCATGGTTGCAAAGCCCTCTTTAAATTTAATATAAGGGAAAAACCAGACTCAACCCTGAAATAAATTAACTGGGGTTGTTCCAGACACCTGCACGTGTAGCCATCAGTCTGGTGTCTGACATTTATAGCTGGAGAAGCAGGTTTCTGTTTGGAATGGCATTTACCAGCTGCTGGGAACCTCTGGAGCCTGGGAACAGCATCGTGTGCTGCTGCTGCTGCTGAGGCATCTTCCTCTGGGCTTCTTCAGCAAGGACTTCTGACTGCACAAGGTCCTCCCTGGGCAGGAGGTTCTGCCTCGTGCTCCGTGCTCACTGCAGCAACAGGAGCCTCCACAAGTGCTTTTCTCCCACCCATCTCGAGGCTGAAAGGAGCGTGGGGAAAAGGAGGAGGCACAGTGGCAGGATGAGTGTGTTACAGAGCGATTCAGGCCTGAAGAGGCTGCTGTAAAACAGGGGAAATTGAGTGGCTTTCAGCATCTCACAATCACAGAAGATTTCCCAGCTGAAGTGCAGTAGTTCAGATGAGAAATTGGTGCTGCTTGGCCCTGGTCACCCCTTATAGGCACCTAAGATTGCATCCATGACCTCCAGGGACTCCATGGTGATGGGCTGAAAACCACAGCTAAAACCAGGGAAAAGGAGGTCTTCCCTAATGGGATATTCCTTTTTAGCTTGCTTTTATCTCCTGTGGTATCCCTTTATGGGAATCAGGATTGCAGCACACACCTTGCACCCAGAGAACCCCAAAATGTGCAGGGAGAGGAACTCCATGGGCAGGAACTGCAGGACTGAGTAGCCCTGTAGAAAAGGGAGCAGCAGGAGCCAAAACAGAGGCTAAAACAAATAAGCCCAGTAAATTGTTCTCCAAATGGTAGGAAAACAAATTCTGGTTTCCAAACTTTGCATCCTCTGTGCTTAGACAGAGTCCCTTGCATTTAGCTCATCCTCAGACTTCTCTCCGTGTCCCTCAGCCATGGGCACAGCCTCCTGCAGATAATTCTGAGCTGTGCCTGGGCTCTCCAGCTCCTGGGCTCTCTGGTTAACTGGAAGGACAAGCGGAACAGATACCTGCTGCCCTTACACTGCTGCTCATTAGGGGAGGCATTGATTCCACACCCTCCTTTTCCTCTATCCAACCATTGTTTTTCACAAAACATGCAGCTGTTTGATGTACTTGATTTTTACCTGTCAAAATTGATAGAAATGGGCCACTTGTGGGCACAGATGGAGACAGAGCAGTCACAAATGCCCTTGAGGTTAAAATGCGGGGTGTGTTTTGCATCTCAACGTCAGGACAGACCTTTCTCCCATCCCAGTCTTCCACTGGAGTTGCATCCATCATTCTGCCCCCAGTCCTGTCTGTGCAGAGCTGGTGCTCAGCCCATAACATTTCACTTTTTTCCATGAGCCTCCAACAGCTTGTCAAATAGGATAATCCTGGCTGCATACTTCCTACAAATGCTTCCATTCATAGATCCCGCACTTGCTTCTCCTAATTAAAGGCAATTCTCCCAGTCTGGATACGTTTTGCCATCAATAAAGTGAAAGACATCTTTAAATTAAGTAAAAAAGCCAAAATACTATTAAGATGAGATAATATCATACCTGTTATCTTCAGAATGTTGTGTTTCCACTCTAATTAAAGTACAATTTATGACATTTAAATCCTAGCCTATTCATTTTTTTCCTATTTGATGATCTTATCGCAGGTCTTTTTTTTTTTTTTTTTTTTTTTTTTTTTGGTATCATAAAACCACCTTTTGACAAAAAAAAAAATTGGGACAATTATTTAGCATTTCAGTAACTAAAGGCTGAATTTTGTCAAATGTCACATTTCAGTAAAGTCCAGTAGTTTGAAATTCAGATGATATTCATTAAGATCAAGAGGGATTGTAGAGGAGAAATAAAAATAAGGGAGTGAGATTTACTAGAATGGAATATAGGGGTAAAAATGGCGAGTGATGCTAGAGAGAGATGGTTAACAATCCAAGCAATGTTTGTGTGTAGTTTGATCTCGCTGAGGATTTTTGTTGCACTGGATCCTCTCGTGGACAATGACACTGTGCATTTTGTAGTGATGAATTTCTAATTACTGAGCTGAGCTTTTCCAACAGTGAGATTTCTTGCAAGTTGGATACAAACCCAATTATTCCAGGTTTGATACTCTGACATCAAAAAACTAAAAAGGAAGCATAAAATATGCGTTATTGTCTATAATCTTGTAGTTATGTATCTCCAGGGTAGTGTAAGGTGGCTCTTTGTTCCAGCTTGAGTGTTTTAGCTGTGCCTGGGGTGTGTGGGAGGAGATGGTTTATGAATGTGTGCATGGCTTCGTGCACAGTTATGCAAGAGCATGTTTCTTAAATAGAGGAATCCCGGGAGACACAGAGAGAACACAGCCCACCCACCCTGGAGAACCAAAACCCCCTGCAGAAACCTCGCACCTTCTCCAAGATTCATTCCCAAGGGGGAATAAGAAGAAGAGAGCAGATTTACACTGTACCATGCTATATGATGTAAATGAATGTTGCAATAATCCAATTTATTTCCACAGCTGGAGGTGCTGTCCATGAGATGGCATCATCCAGTCCAAACACTCTGGGAACTGACCTGTCCTTGAGGTTGAGGACAAGCATACTACAAAGGTGATTCCTGGTGCAGTAGCATATAAGCTAAAAAAAAAAAAAAAAAAAAAAAAAAAAAAAAAAAAAAAAGCAGGAAAAGCAAGAAAGAAAAGCTTATGTTCAGCCTAAAGTGATTGATATGGTCCTTTGTGCTAGATCAGGCAAATTAGGTGTGTATGGAGCCAACTTCTGCTCTGGAGAGTGATGAGAGAGGAAACAGAGGGTGCCAGAAATCCCCATGCCCAGAAATCCCCATGCCCAGGGTAGAGTAAAGAAGGCCAGCTAAGCAATGGCTACATCCCAGAAGTTGGTATTGTGCTGGAAGAGGCTGCCAAAGCCAATTTGCTAAGAACTCTTTTTGCAAATTTGCTAAGAACTCTTTTTGCAGCCCTCAACAGCAGTGTCAGAGCTTCTGGCTTACAATGGCCAGGGACTGGCCACAGGTCCAGGGTTTTTGGGAGCACATCAGCATCTGGGTCTGACCTTGCTCTTTAGTGTGGTGCTTGCCCTGGTATCTTGGACATCTCACAGAGGTTTGTCACTCCCACAGAGTCAGGTGTAGGCTGAGCCCTCAGTTTGGCAGAGCAAGGCCAACCACACCATTGTGGAATAAAGCCTCACCCTCACCACTGCTACTTCTCTGTCTGCGGCTTCTCCTGCAGCATCAAGCCTGTTTGCAAAGGTCTCAGGTGTGTCAGACCAGCTTTTCACCTCTACCATTCCTGTCACAGCTCCTGGAGCCTGAATCTAAAAGAGTCCTTCATTTTGCACAGATTTCCACCAGCAAATGTGCAGGGATGGATCCTGTAGGGCTGGCAGCACATCCCCACCTTGGGGAGAAATCTCAGTGCAGCTCTCACAGTAGAAAGGCCCCATGAACAGGCTGAAAATGGAGATTTCGGGTTTAGTTTACAAACTTGGTCTCAGACTTTATATGAGTATGAAAGCTTTCAGATTTTTTTTTCTGTCTTTCTGATATAAATAGAAATATAATATTATTATATTAATAGAAATATAATGATGTTGCACCATTGCACCACCAGTCCTGCTTTTGTCTCTGAAGAAGAACTAAATCATTAAAGCAGCCACAGATTTTCGATATCCAGAATCCAATGATTTTTAAATAAATGCTCTTGGTTGTGTCATTTCTAATAGAATAGCTATTCTGCATCAGTCCTGTTGGAGTCTGCATCAGGTACAGCCCTTGAGTTACTAAAGCATCACCATCCCTTAGATATATTCCAAAACATTGGGAAAACTTGATGGCATCTGTAAAGAAATTTTGATCCATGTTGAGCAAAATCCCAGCACAGTTTCCTGCGGCTCTAGTCATGATAATTCCAGAGTTCTGGGTTTATGGTAGCAGCAGCTGGACTTTTCCTGTAGTGGGAGTTAATAACTGCATGGGCAACACTTGCAGCCCTGCCTCCCTTTGGGGAGTAGATCAGGGGAATGTCATTTCATTGTCCCTGCTGTGAGAGCTGGGCACTCAGGATAAAGGCAAAAAAAATAGCTTTTGGACTTTTCAGTCAAGAGTGTAGGAAACGAGTCATTACTTCACATTTTCAGTTGTGCGGAGAAAGAGGAAAAAATGTTTTCTTATGGTTAGGAAAGAAAATTATTATTTTATACGTTAGGAAAGAGCTGCCAACAGGGCTTTCGACTTTCTCCCCAAACAAGAATAGCTGCCTTTCAGATACAAAAGTGGAAACAAATGTGCTTCTTAGCACGTATCTTCTCTCATTCAAAAAACCCCTAAAGAACCATGTTCTCTGTTGATAGAAATCAGCACAGCTCCAAAGTTATACCCTCTGAGATGCTGACCACAGCCTTACAGGCAGAAGTGATTCAAAAAGTAGCACTGTGGCTCTTTTAACACCAGCTGAAGGCCAGTGGGGAGCAGGGAAAGTGCAGGAAATGGTTTTGGAAAGCAGCTCGTATTTATCTTGGTGCCACCTGGGGCAGCTCTCCATGCAAAGCTGGGGTTTTGCATAAAAAATAAACCTTAGGCCCTCCTGCTGATCTACCAAGCATTCAAGCCAACCCTGTGTTGCATTCAAATGACCTGCTTAGGCTCCATCCTTATCCAGACCCATGACAGAGCTCTGCCCCAAGCATCTGGCTGGCTCTGGCATCATCCTCTTCATAGATGCTGGTGCCTGGCTGCTTCTGTTTGGTGCCAGGGTATGGTCAGGGAGATGCTGGGACCACAGCTGTTGGCTCATGTTTTCAATTTATTTATGTAAAGTTTGGAAAAAAAAAAAAAAATCCCATTTTATTTTTTCTGTGCAATGCCACCTGCTGTGTAGAGAAAAAGCCCTTGGTCCCTGACTTTCCTCCTTCTATTATGTGATGATCAAAAAGGTGATGTTTTTACCCCAAGGCATTTCCAGGGGACAAGAGGAGTGTGCAGCCAGTTCATATAAAGCAGTCCTGGTTGGAGAGGCCTGCTTCATCTCAGCTGCAAAATTAGGATGATGTTTATTGTAGCTTTTGCAGCAAAGGAGGCCTGGAGGCAGAATTTTGAGGAAACTGCTGAATGAGGAATGTTTTTGGGAGCATCACTCCCGCAGGGAGGGTGAAGCAAAACAAGTCCTTGATTTCTCAGTTCAGCACAGGGCACATCAGAGGCACAAACAGGCTGTGTGAGAGCCTTTTGCTGTGATTAATATTGGTTTAGCATCAAAAAGTAGCAGGGTGGCAGAGCATCCTTAGCAAGGCCACACTGCCAAGCCATTAAGTAGAAAAGATACTTACTCTTATGTAAAGTCATTTTACCAAGCCTGAAAATAGCTCAACCAAAGAAACTCATAATGGTGAATAAGCGCATTGCTAGAAAAAGGGGGAAATGGGTAGAAAAGTGTTTATCTTAAAGCCCACAAATAGAGTCCTTTCTGTTCCTGTCATGCTGAATGGCAGGACTGGGAATGTGAAAAAGCCCTTTGGGTGCCCACACAGCCACACTTCACCAGGATTGAGCACCTAAGAATGGAAGACATTTTGAATTCTGTCCTAAGAATTGTGTTTTCTTACTAAATTTTAATTATCTTTTCCAAAATGCCCCTTGTTCCTATACAGTATGTAAAAGGCAGTGCCAATTGCAAATATCTCTATAATTTCTCTTTATTTAGGTCCTTGCACCTCTACAATTTCCACCGTGCCAAACTGGTAATAGCTGTATTTTGAATTCTCCACTGGAATTTAACCAGGATTTTGCTGCATCAGCTTTACAGTGACATGGAAGAGGGGATGATGATGATGATGATGATGATGATGATGATGATGACATGCCACCTTTAGACCTGTTTGTCACTGCAGGGCACTTTGAATGCTGAAGTCAGGAACCATTAGGTACAGCTGGATAAAATCACGATGTGAAGTTTCCTGGTGTTCAACTGCCTCAGCCACAGTCTCTACCATATATAGCATAAGGAGAAACAATCCCAAACTGACACCCACAAGATCTTCCCCTGCACCAGGAGTCCATGCACCCACTGCCCCCAAACCACAGCCACCCCTTGGGTTTTTTTAATGAAAATTGCTCCCTAACAGGAAAATATTCCCACTGCTCATACACATGCGTGCCCACTTGGCTACCAGCTTGGGTTTTCCAAATTAATCCAGACTTCTCTTAAGGAAGAAGGCAAGGAGAACTTGTTGTTTTTCTTATGGCAGCAGAGAGGCAGATGAGGGAGGAATATTAAGAGGAGTAAGGAAAAGATAGGAAAGAAGTAAAAGTAGCCCTTTTTTCCCCTCACATAGTATATACTCTGAAGGCAACCACTCTCTGACAAAGAGGAACCTTATTTTTTCTGTCTGGGAGGTGATTTTTAAAGAGAGCAGGGTGCTGTGTGTGTGAGTGCAGAGAGTTCTCCTGGAAGAAGAAGTGTCACAGAGCTGGGGGTTGGGAAGCAATGGCAGGGCAGATGGGGCTGTTGTGCTGGGAGGTAACAGGAAAAACAAATGAGCTTGTGTTGGTTCAAAAACATCACAGATGTGGCTATTCCAGGCTTGCTGGTTCAGCTGGTTCCTGGAACTGTTTGTCTGAACAGCCACCCTGTGTGCTCAGCACCTGACAAACACAGAGTAACCCAGGGTACAAGAAGACCCATGTCACAGTGCTATAATAAGACATGTGGCATCATCAAGCTGCATCCCTCTCCTGGAGAATGGCAGGCATTTCTGGAACAGCCCTTTTTACTTACTAAAGGAGCTCTTGTTGAAAATTAACCCCACCTGCTCTGAAGTTCATTTTCCCATTTGGTGCATAAATTAAGAGTCAAATAAACTGGGTCAAACAGACTCTAATATTCAAGGTTTTTAAGGAAGAGGCAGCAGCAGGTATTAGCACAGGGTTTGGCTTAGATGCATTTTGGTTTTTCCAGGCCTTCATCCACAGCATGATTTCCCAGTTGTTCCACTCTGACAGGAAACAATGGTCTTATCTGCACAGCAGATACACCCAAAACTAAGGCTGAACACAAACAGTGCATGCACAATCTCCAAGAAGTCTGAAATCTGAATCTTTCCAGACCATCTATATTCTGCAGTACATCATCTACAATGCTTGGTGATGTTTGTTTTCCCAAGTTAGCAGAAGGCTGGAAGCAGGTACACAAGGGTAGGATGAGTTCACCCTAATTTCAAGGCTTTTCTCACACTGCTGAAGTCATCTGCCCATAGATCTGTAATTATCTGTGTTCAGGTATATCTGTCAGATACAGACCCTCCTGTCAGCTCCTTATCATTTGACCCTGGCCCAGCATTCTTTGTTAAAGCTGACTAAACTTTGAAAACCAGTTGTATGACATTCTGTGGTGCACACAATCCAGCTGGATGAGGCAGGATAATGATTCCAATGGTCTGCAGTCTGGGCCATCATTAGTCCTAAAATGAACAGGCTTTGAGCAGGACAGCTTACATGGGAGATAAACTGGTGGACACTATCACTTTTCTCTATGGTTTTTTAAAACACTGAAGTAGCTGATGACAGTAGGATGGAAATGATTCAAGTCAAACCATGCCTGTAAATAACACTGAAGTTAATGGGTCCTGATACTTTAGGAAGTTGGACAAGTGATGAGGTTCATGTTTCAGTTCTCCTACAGAATATCCACCAAGGTCCATTTTGTAATGGAAAATTTTGTTCAAGTATTTGAAGGATTACCACGAAGATAGAACCAGGACAGAACTTGCTTGCTTGCAGGCAAGCTCTAAAGTGTGCTTAAACAGGGACAAAACAAAGGACACATAGTACAGGAAGATTTTAGTTAAGGGGATGGAGTTTGCATGGAAAAGCTCAGTGAGGAAGATGGTGGTGCACAATGTAAAAACTCACACTAGCTGGTGTTCTGCTGCCTGCAGAGCCCTGATTAGATCTTATCTGACTACACAGGCACTGGAAAGACACAGGCACTGTAAAACACAGCTCAGTCCCACTCCAAACACGACCCATAGAAATGAAGAATGGCTGGATCCTGCCTGGTGGGATGGTGATCAGTTGGGAGATGCAGTGTGTGGAGAAAAGACAAAAACCATGACTTCATTTAGCATTTGGGAAAGGAAGGAAGACAAGGGGAGAGGAAGATATGAGGATGCAGTCAGGTGGTGTCCTCATGAGCGCAGTGAGGTGGTGGGAATACAGATTGAGTGCTTTGTGTGGGAGATGCTTTTGGAGCAATGACAGCCTGGGGGTTGTAGGGATCTGGCAGGAGGAGGTTGCTCCTGCCCAGTGATTCCTGGCTCCTTCCACAGTTGCTTTGGTGCTCACTTGAGGAGATGTGGCTCAGCTCTCCTGCACAGTGCCAGGCCCCAGCCCAGCTGTGGAGCCCCACAGGCACATCACAGAAGCATGGAGGGATGTGGGGCACCATTATTTAATTAATCTCAAATAGAGTGAGAGGGAAGCACAGCTGGTGAAGAGATGCAACATTCACTCCAGGCTTTTGGTTTAGTTGGAGACACGGACAAAATGACACAGGGACTGAAGTTCAGGTGTCCATGAAGAGTTGTGTGGAGGCCCACGAGCTTCAGTGAGACTAAACCAGCTTAAAACATGCCAATGGCAGGGATGATGAGGCCACCAGCTTCTCTGCACCTCAGCTTCCCCCTCAGTAATGAGGATGATGATGACGCTTATCAAAGAACATGCAGTGAGGATAAATCAAGACAAGAGTCTTGATGGCAGGACCATCCTATTCCAGCAGAAATTACCACAAAATTGAGGTGAGGAGCCTCTTTGTGACAGCTGCTGGGGTTTGATGTGCCTGTAGGGCAGAGTGTTCACAGCAGCCACTGCTCATAGCCCCGTGCATGTGTGGGAGATGAGGGAAGGCAGGCAAATAAGAGCCTGTGGAGGCATTGTTCAGCATGTAGTTAGCTTGAGAGACAGTTTGGCAGCTTGATGATGGGGGAAAGGTGGGTATTGCTAAATGAAAGGATAAAGCATTCTGGCTTTCCTCACTTTTTATGCCCATGCAAATTTAATTAAGGGTGAGTGCCTAAAATATGCCATTCAATTAAATGAGTTTTCAAAGAGCACAACGTGAACTCCAGTTCCATCAGAGAAAGTCACCTGCATTGTGGCACAGGGCTTGGGGACACAGGTTTGATTAAACACCTTGTAACAACCTTTGTGGGGCTGTAACTTTCACACAATTAGGTGAAAGCACATTTTTCCAGCTGAATTATAGAGCTCTGAAAAATGAGGTTCACCTTTCTACTAAAACCCTTTCCCTCATCATCAAACTCTGCATAACTCACCCTCTGGAGATCCTTTCACAGTCTTTTCACACCCCAGCAGGCATGAACTTGCACAACTGGAAGAATCTCACCAGCTGACACTGGCCACGGCATCCTGAAAGTCAGGAATTCCAGTAAAACTTTCCAAAAAATGTTTGATTTTGCTAAACACAGGCAACTTCTCTTTTCAGATCTGGCAGTGAATGAGGCTTTTGGCAACAATTGCAAAACTGGATCTCTTCTTTGCTTGGCAGCTCATCTGGCAATTATGTTGTGTAAATGGAGTACGGTTTGCAAAAAGTGGAGGGCACAGATTTAGCCCTTGAGCAGTTTCAGCTAAGCTCCATCGCTTGTTTGCTGATGGGGATATTTGCTCTGTGCAGAGTAAGACAGTGATTAAACCTAGACCCAAAAGTTCACCCCAGGTTTACAGCTACTCCAGGAGTAGTGCCTGGTCCTGTGAACAGGATGACTCCCAACACGAGTTGTCCTTTTCCAATGCAGCTGGCAGGTCTGAGTTTAGGTATTTACCCTCCACAGAGGAAGAGCTGAGTTCCAGGCACAGCTCGGGGCAGACCTGATGTCCCTGCTCTGGAGGAAAGAAGCTCCCGTGCTGTTTCTGAAGCACATACTGAATTTGGGATCTGTCTGCCAGGGAGCACTATGACATGGCCTAAACCTGTTGCAAAATCATGTTTTATGTGAAGAACAGAAATTCAGATTTGAATAAGCTCATGCTTATGTGAAACTCTACTTTTCCCTTCCTAGCCAGTGTACTCAGTGTACTCAGCCCTTTCTCACGTAGTTTCTCTTTACCCATTAGCGTTTTTATTGCTAACCTCTTCATGGGCCTTTAGTTGGTCCCACTCTGGATTTGAGGATCTCCAGCTTCCCATGGCCTGCTAAAGTCCACCCAGCTATTTTAGGCTGGAAGAGAACAGGGTATACCCAGGTACCTTTCTGTCACATTTCAATTGTCATCCCTGCAATGTAACCCTGTTGCAGCTCTAAATAACATTTTGAGATGGGGAATCTGCCCATTAATAAAAATTAAAACACCTCTTTTGGGTTTATTTGGGCAACATGACTCTGTTCTGACTCTTGTCCCATGTGCCCATCACTGGCTGTTGGCACTGTGCTGCTCCTTGCATGTGAGTGTCAGCCTGGCCTTAATGTGGTGACTCAAGCTAATTAGCAAAACTCCTTCTCCTGTCATTATTCAGAAACCTTAATGTCTGTGAAAGGAAAGAACAAAATGAGCCAAGTTCATTTCAGTCCTGTGAAAAACTCGGAAAAATAGCAATGTTCACCAAATGGGAAAAAGAGAAAATGAGAAGATAAAAGAAAAAAATTAATTTCCAGCTTCTAAGAGGACATTACCAATAACAATATAAAAGATAGCTGAGTGTCCTGCTTAAATGAAAAAAGTGATTACTTTGCAGGCGCATATCTTCTTCCCCTGCCTCTGTCATTTAATTGTTTTCCCACTTTTATTATTTGACTCCGTTGGTGTGGTGAGATGGTGCTGGAGGCTATTGACATTTCTCCCTGGTGCAAGTGGAGATGACAACCAGAATAAGTTACCTTCTTTGAAGGGGCTAAGTCTGGCCTGTGGCCCCTGGAAGAGGGTTGTGTTGATGCAACATTCACATGGCTCAGATAAACACATCAAGCTCAGGAAGATGAGAGCGCATTTACAGCCTTAGCAGTGAAATCACACAAAACCAGGGAGGTGTGGTGCATCCTCAGGGCAAATGTGGACCCAGTGCAAGCTTGGGACAGGCTGGAAAGGGGAGAGAGGCCCTTCCATGGTTTCAACCAGCATGATTGTGACTACTGTGTGCCTCACAGACAGTAGTATCTGGCCTCTAGGTACTGTTTTGAGGCTCACAAGCCAAGTTCCCTGATGGATAATCCATTGGACAGAAGAACAGTGAAGGGGGCAGCTAAAGCAGCCAAGCCGCACATCCTACACACTTGAGTCTCTTCTGCACTTGCAGCCTCTCCCAGCTCCCTGATGTTCAAACAAAGCTACATGTCTTTCCAGTGAGGAATAACTGGATCTTTCTCTCTACTCTGACTTCTCATTTTCACTAGACTCCCCTTTTTGGACTGGTTTGTGATGGAAATGGGTAAAAAAGTAAAAATTTGGTGGGGTGGAGAAGACCATCAGGCACATGCACCAGAGATGGTGCAGAGAGAGATGTGATCAGATAATCGTCCCTTCCTGAGGGCATGGGCTATTAACCCCACTTGCAGAAGATGGTCAGGTTGTAAAGTCAAACTCCCAGGGATCCAGGAAACACCAGAATTAACAGCCTGCACAGCCACAATGTGGGCCTTTCTGCACATCAAATGTGAGGCATCCTTTAATTATCTGATCACCTATCATTTGGGGTTGTTTTAATCTGGCAAGCTGCTGCAGGCCACATTAACACACGCTGCCCAAACCGCACGCTGCATTCAACATTAATTTCCTCGCCTCTGTCAAGCCTCGGTGCTGATCAATATTAATGCATTTATCTGCACAGCGCTGCTGCCATATCACCAGCTGGGCAACTGAGCCACAGAGAGATTAAGGCCAAAATGATCAAACACACTTGCTAATTTTGGGTGCTTGGTTTGCAGCCCTGGGGATCTGATCTTCCCGAGCACTCGGTGCTTCGCTGCACTTGGTGTGCCTGAAGCACAGCTCCTGCTGGCTTGTTCCTGTCTCCCAGGGCACATCCATCCTGAGTGCCCTGTGTGGGACAGCAGGAATAGGAAGGAGAACTTTTTTGGCAGCTCCTTTGCTGTGTAGATGAATTTTCTGTGCTGACCTGTTCGGAGCAAGGGAGAAATTCTGGGGGGAAAAAACTGAACAAAACCCGAGCAAATCTGTATTTGTCATCAGTGTGGGCCCAGGTGGCCAAGGAGGCCAAGGGCATCCTGGCCTGTATCAGCAATAGTGTGGTCAGCAGGACCAAGGCAGTGATTGTCTCCCTGTACTCAGCACTGGTGAGGCCACACCTCAAATCCTGGGGTCAGTTTTGGACTCCTCATGACAAGAAAAACATTGAGGTGCTGGAGCGTGTCCAGAGAAGGGAATGGAGCTGGGCAAGGGTCTGGAGCACAAATCTGATGAGAAGCAGCTGAGGGAGTGTTTATGCTGGAGAAAAGAAGGCTCAGGGAAGAGCTTATTGCTCTCTACAACTCTCTGACAGGAGGTTGTAGCCAAGTGGGGGTTTGTCTCTTCCCCTAAGTAACATGGGACAGGACAAAAGGAAATGGCCTTGTGCCAGGGGAGGTTTAGATTGGATATTAGAAAAAAAAAAATTCTTCACTAGAAGGGTTGTCAAGCACTGGAACAGGCTGCCCAGGGAAGTGGCTGAGTCACCAGCCCTGGAGGTATTTAAAAAACATGTAGATGTGGCATTTGGGGACAATAGTGGTGGCCTTGAGAGTGCTGGGACTCGATGATCTTAAAGATATTTTACAATTTAAATGTTTTTACAGTGTCAAACTGGAAGCCTCTGGGAACCCTGGGGTTTGGTTTGGTTTTTTTTTTTTAATACTTCTGTAGCTTTTCAGTCGTTACTTCATCACCCAATATTCTTTCAATATAAATTCTGGAGATGTAAAGTCCCAAAGTATTCTACTCAAAACCCAAGTGTGCAAAGCCAATTTGCCAAATTAACTAGAGAAAGATCCAGTTCTCATTTTTACCAGTACTTATCTCATTGGTGGGGTGCAGCCCATTGGATCCCGAGCCAAACCTCCAACTTCACAGCCCAGGGACTGAGAGAGGAGGTGTGTGAGCAGGGTTTGTGCTGGCCATGCAGCTCTCTAAGGTTATGAAATATCCAGTGACTTCACACTGGGTGCTTGGCACCAGGAAAAGACCAAAATTTGGGACCCCAGAGCTCAACATCAGGAACTGAATAGGGTGTGTTGTTTTGCCCTTTCTAACTTTTGTCCCTGAGAACATCTGCCCCTCCTCCCTCTGTCCTGCCCACCTCTCATCTATTCCCTCCTCCCTGTCTGTGTCCTGCCAGCTCTCCCATTGCTCACATCCATCTACACTCCCTTGTTACTCCTCCCTCTTCTGCTTTGGCAGTGATAGGATTTTTTTCCCTCCTACTACACTTTTATGTGACCGTGATTTACGACCTTGGGTTTAAAGATTTATTGCAATGCACACATGGCACAGCAGCCTCTAAGTGATGTATTTAGCCTGGTTATTATTCTCTTACATAGAAATTTTTCCAAAGTAAAACAAGCAGCCTCATTTTGTCAAAACTATTGTACTCTAACTTTTGAGATTTAGCCTGATGAGAATAAAAGCAGAGAAGAGAAGCAACTTAAAGAGGTTGGCTGGCATCTGTAAGCCTCACGAGTAATAAAAGCACATGGGAGCTTAACCAAGCACCAGATGGTCTTCAGGCAATTAATTGCAGGTTGAGGATTCACATCTACATCAGCTCTTGTTAATTCCTCTTTACAGAAATAGTTAAAAACCTGACAGAAATTTAAACTCCCTCCTTCCTCTGAGAATAGCAGCAGTGGCAGCAACCATCTATCACCTCCTCTCCCTTGATTTTGCATGTTTTAGGACAGTATTCCACCTATCTAAGATGAACAAGGGCCTTAGGTCATCTTAGAGAGCTTAAACTGATCTAAAACTTTAATGTGCTTAAAGGTGTTGGAAGGACATTGATTATATTTGACCCTAAAAACCCACAAACAACCATGTACCTAAAACAGGCAGAAGTCTCTTGTTTGGCATGGATTTGTGTTCCATTCTTCACATGCATCCTCTTGATGCAAGTCCCCTGAAATCACGGAGAAGTCTTAAATTAGCTCAAAGGAGCACCGCTTTTGGCATCATCAGCACCAAGCTCAGCCTGCTGTTGTGGACATTCTTAGAGCCAAGTTTATAATTTTCTATACTGAACTTGTGGTGTCAGAACTGATCTGAAAAACATTAAAACCCAACCATAACCACTAGTTTCACCTGTGGTGAAAATCCAAAACCTGTGGTTCCCCATCAAAGTGCATCTTTCCAACAGCAGTTTTTAAAATTACTATCCAATCAAAGAAATAGCAGACAGCCATTTTTTAAAAATAAGCAATTTTCTCATTTAAATAAACATTTGAAATTGTCATTTAAGATAAGCAATTTTGTCTCTCTCTTTTATGCAAGCAAATCTTTTCATAATTTTATTCTCTCATGACTAAGCATAATACCCAAGAGGATTTCCTCCAAATTTCCAAATGGGGCACAGGCTGGAGCTGCAGCATTCCCACCATTGGAAATGCCAAGAAATGCTGTGAGTTTGGATGGGATTATTACCATGTTAGTCAGACCTGGCATATAAAAAAATTAAGATCTGTGCTGCCAAATTTGAAGATGCCTTGCCCCAGGATTTTATTTCATCTCAGGCTGTCTCAGACATTATGAAGCATCCAAGATGCCATTTTGCTTTGAGTTTCTCGCCAAGGTCTACACTCGTGTGTGACAGTGTTGCTATCACTGCCAATGGGAGCAGACCAGAACTAAAAACCTGCCTCCTCCTATGTGCGTGTGACACCAATAATCCACCTTCTCACTGGGATCCATTCTGTCATAAGCAGAAAACCCACAATCTGAGGTTGCTATGTGGTAGGGAAGGCAGCAGAGAACAGCTGTGGGCTTGAGTGCTGTTTACTTTACACTGATGCTGCTCCAGAGCTTGAACCTGAGGTTTTAACCCTAAACATGGCCATGGATGTGTGGGTGCTCATCTCCTGGGCTTGGACCTCAGCAGCTGAGCCACAGCCACGTTTCTGATGCTCTTGCAGAAAAGCATCAATAGTGCTGATTTGCAATTGGAAAGGAAGTTCATATTGTATGACTCAGAAATGATGCTGGGAAAGACGTCTGATATTATGGTATTTAAGCACAGGAAAACCAGGTTGTCAGTGGAAAAGCTTGAAAAATAGACATGACTCCTTTATTTATGCTCATGATAAACTGATTTGCACAGTGCCCATGTTAAGGGTCAGCAGTGAACGTAGCCAAGCTCAGCCATACAATACATAACCGGTTTCAGCATCAGTTGGAAGGACCAAGCACTAAAAATACAGTTCCAAATACTACTCCCAAAATCCTACCACTTATCCTGAAATAAAATATCTCATACAGAAGCCAATTTTGAATTTCTCCCCTAAATTTACAGTATTTCCAGGGAAGGCCTTAAAAAACAGTTGGAACTCGTCCATCTGCAGTGTAAGGGTTTGGTGTTTTGCTGTGTGGAGTGGTTGGGTGCACACTACAGCTTGTGTAGCTGTTTCAAACACACATCAACCACACCTGCTCATTAGCCAGTTTCTGATACAGCCTTTGGCAGAGCTGCAGAGCATGCCCAGGTAATGAGAGATGGCCTCTGTGCAGCCACTAAAAAGGCTTGAGTTGATGTTTTATCATCAGTCTTATTGCTGGCATTTCTGTGCATTTCATTTTACCTCTCTACTACTGTTCTTGTAATCGGGTTTGTGTAATTAAACGTTGAATGCAGCCGTGCAGATCCCCACAGCTGCAGCATGCCCTGCTACTCGCAGCCACTCCAGAGAGAACTTTCCACGTAAGATTCTAATTTTTTTTAGAAATACCTGTTCTTCAAATAGCTACAATAGCTCTGCAGGAGCCTGTCAGTCAAGCAAGATTACAGACTCCCTAAATTCAAGCTGACATGACAGATTGTAATGACTTTGAAGGGGTTTTTATGGTCTATTGTGCCAGTGGTCCCTGCCTAACAGAAGCATCTCCTACACTTCTCATTAAAACGGTAATGGCTCCAGAGACTTCTATATTATTAGTTACTCCAAATGTGAGTTATTTCATCACAAAAGAAAAACACATTAATGGGATACTAAAGGTGTTGGATAAATAAGGAAAATGGAATTTAGATTTTACACAATTTTGATGCTGAGAAATTGCAGCATTGGCAAGGATTTGCACAATTTTAACTAAAATTTTTGCTCACTGAAAGCTGAAATGGAGAAGTGGATCTCTCTGTGCAGTGAGATTTTAATGTGATGCCATAGGGACCAGTGTGGTGTCATAAATAAAAGAGGTGGATGATTTTGGGAAGTTATATCCCCAAAGCAAGTTACGATGTTCATCTTCTGGATGAATGAAGCTCTTTGGCCTCCATCATGCTGGAGGTCAGGGCAGACCATCACACTTGCCCTTCCTGGCTTCACACTCTCTGAATCTTCTCCTGAAGGCAGGAGCATGGCATTTCTAACACCATATGATTTACATATGAAAGAGAAAGAAAATGTCACAGTTGTGCTGTTTGAAGGGCAACTTGGATTTGGTACTTAGCTGCATGTTTTTAGGTCTGTAACATCTTTAATTTCCCAGGTATGCAGTGGGATTTGAGGCTGCCTGGGAACTCCTGGTGACACTCAGTAGACTGTAAATCCTAAGGGTAGTGAGAAGATGGAAGTTAAGTCAGGAACAGAAAGAAACCCGTTCCAAAGTTCATGCTGTGACAGCACACAAACATCCGTTGTAGGAAATCCCAAGATGTTTGGGCTGTCCATGAGGCTGGACAGCCACCAGAGCTTCAGAGGGATGCAGTAATAAACCTCAGGAGCTGGCACATGCAAAGCCGAGTGGCTCTGCCCAGCAGAGGGTAGCATTGACCCAACACCCCAACCTGTACTCCAGGTTTACACTTTCACCCACCTAGGAATGCCCACCTCTGCCACAGCCCCTCTGACATGAGAGGCAAAGCTTAGCCCAGACCCAGGGAAAGCCTCATAGGCTAACACAGGCTGTGCAAATTCTGCTTATAAATTACAAGAAATCTGGAAAAATAAGCTTCCAGAATAGAATTTTAAGAAATCTGTTAAAAGACACAACACATGTTAAAACAGTAATGTGCATACAGTCACATTTGCTTTAAAGTAAATGTTATTTAGCTCCTTGTATTTGGATTTATTTTCAGGTCCTGAATTGGTGATCAGGTTTGGAGTTGATCAAGTTTGGGGCTGCCCCTCAGGCACCAGAGTGGCTGTATTGCCAATAGCAAAGCCACTGATTTGGTCACCTACCTTGGAAGTCCCAAAAGAATTGCACTTTTTTAGTGCCTTACATATTCAAAAACTGAAGCACACAGATCTTAGCTATAAACACGTCTCAGTAAGTGTAGACTATCATTTTCTCTGATGTCTGAGGAATCCTGCCTGTCACCCCGCATCAGAGCTCAGCCCATGCCCGATGTGACGACGCTAGAGGTCTCAGTGTCGCTGAGAAAAAGCTGCTTTGAGCACTAATCCCAGCCACGCGTGTGTGTGACAGTGTGAGAGGCCGATGCTGTGCCGGGTTCGGACGGCGGTGCCGGCGGGGTGGGCGCGGTGCCAGGGCTGGACCCCTGGCCGGGGCTGCCCATCACCGGCCCCCGGGCTGCCTGACCCCTCTTAGGGTGCCCTTTGCTTCCAGGGCTGTGCTGGGTGATGGTGGTCCTTGCTGAGGGATGAGTTTTTACATCCCAGGACTGTGTGTGCGTGTGCGAGGCAGGTGGGCATCGCCACCCCCGCGCATCCCAGCGCAGCCCCGCGCAGAGCCCGTCCAGGCAGCACGGCCGCTTGTGGTGTGCCTTTTTAATTTTTTTTTTTTTCTTCCTGGCTTTCCTTTTTAATTTTTTTTTTTTCCCCTCGCTGGTTTCCCTCCCCTCCCGTTTGACGTGCGTGGTTTTGGTGCAATGCGAATTATCTTCATTCAGTCAGGAGGGGCAGCGCCAGGCAGCAGAGCAGCGGCGGGGCTGCCTCCTCCTTCTTCCTCCTCCTCCTCCGCTTTCTCCTCTTCCTCCTCCTCCTCCCATTGCCATAACAACCACGCACAGCCGGGGCCGCTCCGCACCGCACCGCGCCCGGCGGGCTGAGCATCCCATGGGGCTCCGCACGGGGGTGGGGGGAGATAAACAGTGACCTCCCTCCAAAAAAAAAAAAAAAAAAAAAGAAAGAAAGAAAGAAAGAAAAGAAAAGAAAAGAAAAGAAAAACAAACAAACAAAAATAGAGGGACTTTTCCGCGGGGCGGGTCAGTCAGGGAGCAAAGTGACCCCAGGACGCGAGTGCGCGCAGCTGCTGCGCGGGGCGCAGGAGGACGGAGGGACGGGGCAGCCCCGCCAGCGGCACCGCGGGAGGGGCGCGGGGGAGGGGAGGGAAGGGGAGGGAAGGAGGGGAAGAGAAAGTTGGGAGGAAATAGCCCAGGAAAAGTGACACTCGCGGAGCCCGCCGGAGCGCGGAGGAAATAAAAGCAGCGGCGGGCAGGAAGTGTGAGGAGGAGGAGGAGGAAGGGGAGAAGAAGGAGGCGGAGGGGGAGGAAAAAGAAGAAGAAGAAACAGCAGCAGCCGCTGCCGCCGCGGCAGAAAAGAAAGCAAAAGCCGCCCGAGGGCTCGGAGCCGGCGGCGCGGCATCCGCGGGGCTGCGGCCATGGCCCGGGAGAACGGCGACGGCGGCGGCTCCTGGAAGAAGCAGGCGGAGGACATCAAGAAGATCTTCGAGTTCAAGGAGACGCTGGGGACGTAGGTGGCGGGGTTTGGCTGCGGGGCCGGTGGCGGGCGCGGGCGCTGTCCCTTTCCCCGGGGATGCGCGGGGTGGATGCGGGTCTCCGTGCGGGATTTGCGCACCCGCGGGTGCCGCTCCGCGCCCCGCGCATCCATCCGAGCGAGAAGTCGGAGTGACCTGGGAACACGGAGAAAAACAGAATTGTGGGGCAGGAGCTGGGCTAGCATCACCCCTCCCCCCATACCCCCCCCAAAAAAGCGATAAAAAGGAAAAAAACCCAAGTGTTTTAAAATATTCATAGAACGAGGAGACAGGGGAAGGTTTTTTCTTGATAGTGCTACTGTAAATAAATGCGGTCTGACTTGCACGCTTCCCCTAAAGCCGATGGCTGCAGCTATTCGTGGACAGACGAGCAGAAATAATCGGAGTGGATTGGATGTGTTTTAGCTACGATGCTTAACTGTTGTTGGGCTTTATTTGTTTTATTTATAGTGGCGGGGCATACAGATTAGTAAAACGTTAGAGTTGGTTTTGGTTTGGGTTTTTTTTTTTTTTTTTTTTTAAGGCTGAAAAAAACCATGCACAGATGGTGCAAGGGAGCGGGGTACAGACTGGTGCCTTTTTGGCTGAGCAAAGAGTTTTATTTTTGTTAAATAAAATTTTGTTTTGTACTCAGGGCATTATAAAGGTAGGGAGCCGGGAGTGCTGAAGGAGCCAGCGCACGGGCTGCTGTGTGTGTATACATTGTAATTAGAGTTGGGTTGTATTGCGAGTGCTCCTCGTAGCTGTGTCCCCACTACTGTAATTGAAACTTCAAGCGTGTCTCAAAACGAAGCGTTGTTAATCCCGAGTAGAGCTTTTCCTACGCTCCTGCTACTTCCAAACAGAGTTGAACAAGTTTTGACTGTAATGTTTGAGTTTCTTTCTGCTTCCAAGGGAGGGCTCCCTATAAACAGAGTATTTCTGGTTCGTGGGCTTGCTGGGTTCCTATAAACAGGCTGTGAGTAGGAACCAGGCTGGTGGTTTAACATGGAGGTGGGTCAGCAGCTGTGCCGTGATGGGCTTGAGAGCACAGCCCTCAGGAAAACACTGACTTAGTAAATCAAATTAATGTCTGCCCAGGTCTCTGAAGAAGCAAATGCAGCATTAAAAGCCAAGTGTTGTGATGTATTCTTGTCACCTTCATTGAGCTTTTGTTTTGAGAATTTCATGTTGGGAGAGACGTGCCCTGCTTTGTCACCTTAGGTGTGCGGTTCCCTTCCTGAGCAAAGGGGTGCTGGGGAGGAAAGTTTTAATGCTCTGAGGATTGCTGAAGTAGCAGGACAATTCACTGAGGCTCCTACTGAATAGCTCTCTGTCATCTCTGTGGTTGTGGTGTTGAAGCCACCTGCGAGGGTAAATTTGTATTGCTGAAGAGATTCAGGAAGAATTAATGCTGTAGCCTTATCTGGATCCCACTGTAGTTAATGGAAGCTGGTGTAGGTTCCAAGGAAGGTAGAGCTGGTCAGAGTTAATAGTTATGCATATTAGCATGACTGTTGCAAATGAAATTCATTAAATATGGCCCATTAGTGTCTCAAACTATTAACCATTGTCTGAACCTCACAGTTTGATAAGTCCTTTCTAATGGGAGTGGAAGCTGTCAAGTTTTTATACTTAACAGTCAATCTAGAAAGTTTTAGAAATTTAAAATAGTTGTATTACAAACCTGGGCCCATATAAAGAAAACAGAGCTGTTTTCTTTTCCAGAGAGATAGGTATATTTAATTATAAATATATGTGCGTTTAACAGCCTACATGTGGATTGCCTTCTGGTTGTGCATTCCTTAGCTTCCAAGGGCAGGCTGATAATTAGAAGATTGGAGTCTGAGTTTTGGTTCTGTCCTTGACCACCCACCAGTGCAGCACCTGCAGTTCCTACCAGGTCTGGTGTGACTTACCAGGATGTGAAGCTTCTAAAAAATTTAGGCCAATGCTGTGCAAATTATTAAAGTGCCTGTTCCATTTCCACTGAAGCCACTGAAGAGAGGTTCACTGACTTGAGCAGCAGATACACAGGGAGCAGGAGCCTAAATGATGGGAAACATTCTCAATTGTTGACAAGAAAGTATTCAAATAGGAATTAAGCTATATAAGTATGAATAGCTTTAAAGTATTTGTACCAAAACATTTTCCTCTGGCAGTATTTAGGAGCAGAGTTAAAATCTGCTTTGATCCCTCCTGCACTGTATTGCTGAATGTTGGACAGCCAACACTTGATCTCACCGGCTAATAGATTTTTCTCTAGCATGGAGTGAAAAAACTTGGCATATCACATGAAATGTACTGGATTGTAGTAGCTGTATTTTGCATTTCTCTGCCATTCCATTTCAGGACGCCAAAGTGCTAAAAGCACTTTTAACAGAAAAAGAGCCCTTTTTCATGCAGCTGTCTTAACTGCCTGTGGTAAAATTGGCTAGAGAAAGAAAAGCACTAAACCCCCAAATCAGGGAAGAAAGTGAAAAAGAAACTTTAAAAGCATATTTTATTTCAACTGCATTGATTTGTGAATGTTAAATCTATGTGTACACCTTATTAATGATTTGTTCTCAGAGAAGAGCCTTTCATCTGAATAAAAGCTCTGCAGCAGATCTTTAACACAGGAGAGTTAAAATATGCTGGAATTATTAAAAAGATCCTAAGTTAATCATTACATCATTTGGGCTTCAAGGAACCTCTAATGACTACCCAGCTCTCCCTTTCAGAGCTGGAATGAATTATTTACACGTCCCTGTAAATCATGTTCAGCCACATTGATGCTGAAATTGAATTGGATGTCATGTCCAGATGTAAGAAAGCAGCCCTTTTCCACCCAAAGAATTGTTTCCTTTGGTGGCTGAGGTCTGTGTTGTTTGCTCTGCTCTGTGCTGTTGGACAATAATGTTCTTCTAAAGAATTACCAGCAATGCAGTGGTTGGCTCAGATGTACCCAAACCTGTATTTACCCTGTTCTGTATTTATGCAGATATTAAAGCCTGTGCAATCTTCTTTTGGGGCTGCAACCTCTCAGTTACCTGAGTGTCACCAAAAGATTTTGGTAATACTAATCAATATTAATATATTTTATTATACATGATTATTGGTATAGTTTATATGTTATTATATTACAATATGTATGATGGTCCTGATCCATTCTTGGGCTGTGCAAGTCCATGTGGGACAGTGAATCACACTCCATATACACAGGTTCATTGAGTGCCCCTTCTTGGAACCGGACCTGTTTGCTGCTAAGCCACTGACAGTGAAATTACAGATCCTGAAAAAGTAGCTAGGAAGAAATAAGCAAAATAAATTAGAGATAAACCAAAATCATAGCAACGGGCCAGATCCTCAACTAATGTAATTTAGAGCACCTTCTAAGTCAAGACAGGTGTTCTTGAGGAAGGAAGAGGATCTGACTCTTCTCTCTTTAATTTTCCACAAATTCACTATTGTAGCTCTACACAGTTCCCCCTGGAAGACAAATTGAGAGGGAAATTGAGGGCCTGCCTGAAGAGGGAATTTCTGCTCCAACCTCTGAGAGATGTGAAGTTTCACAATAGCAGGAATCTGATGAGTGATCACAGAAATAGCACCTTTTTCCCTCCACATTTAAAGTATATTATGTCTAAGGCATTTTAAACCTTTGATTTTGACATCTGAGAAATAATAAGAAACACCATGTCATCTAGTCGTCAAAGAGGAAGGTCCCATCACTTGATCTGCCTAATTAGATCAACCCCACATTTCTAAGATGGCTGTAATTAGGCCTAATTCACATCAGAATTATGATGGATTTCTAATATTTAGAAAGGCTCAAACTTAGTAACTATGAAAATACCGGTGCTGTCCTTAAAAACTGATGTGGTGGATTCCTTAAAGCTTAGTAAGGATAACAGAGGGAGTTGCATGGATATAGCCATAACATAGTAAGAGCTGGGTGGGAAGACAAATATGCTTCAAGTAAGTTTCCAGTACTTTCCTAAAATACAGCGTAGAGAAAAACATAGGGGTGGTTCTGTTTTTTCTCAGGGGCTCTGTGGTGAATTTTGGTTCGTCTGTGTCACTTCCATACTCTTACGCCATTTGATGGGCTCCTGGCACTCTCCACGGCTCTTCCACACACCAGGACGTGCTCGTTCATGCTGTGAAATGAAGTCACTCCTTGTCCTCTTCTCACATCTCTTTTCATTCTCAAACACCCACGTGCACACAAACACACACATCGTCACAAACCCGTACGTGCTGTCTTCTGTGTCCCTGTCCTCTCACGTCCTTCACGGTGCCTTTCCCTGCGTGCAGCCTCACACTGGCACTCCATGAGCTGCTCCACCTCCTGCTCTCGTCTGTTTTGGGGTGATCAGACCCCCATAGGGGCTGTGTCCCAGGCCAACCTTGTCTCCCACCAGTGAGAAGGTGCTGGTGGTCAGGACAGATCCTGACAGGGGCCTCTCTCTAGAGGGGAGGTGCTGGGAGGTACCAGAGGGCTCAAGATTTGGTTGCCTCTGGTCAAAGATCCTGCCTTTTCACCAACTGGGTGTCAAAAGCACTCACGTTGGAGTCACGCAACAGATCATCCCTGTTCAACCATTTAACTTGAGGCATCATGCAAGTTACTTAGTTTTTCCCTTCTGATTTTGGAAGTTCTCAAGACATAAAGAAAGACGTTTATATTTGTGTTTTCCTTGGCTCATTGCCCCCCCTTGATGATTGAGTTCATCTGATTTTCAAGTTTCTGCTGACATTACCAGCGATTGGTGCCTCTCTTTTATGAGGGACTCTTTTACCTCAGTAAGGCAGCAGTGGCTCTGTCAGATTGTTT
This sequence comes from Certhia americana, assembly GCA_018697195.1. Classification (NCBI taxonomy): domain Eukaryota; kingdom Metazoa; phylum Chordata; class Aves; order Passeriformes; family Certhiidae; genus Certhia; species Certhia americana. The sequence continues at coordinate 4,626,588 of CM031879.1, forward strand.
CATATTTTCCTCAGATCAACATCTTTTATTTATTTATTTATTTATTTATTTTTAAATTAAAGAAACATTTCACTTAAAATCTTCAGGGGAGAAAATTCAATGTCCCAAAAGGCAGAAGTCGAGGGTGCAGGTTTTCAGGAGCAAAGCTGATGAAACACTGGAGCAAACCATGAAGGCAAGTGTATCTCATCTCCTCTGGGATGATTTTCTGGGAGCTCTGAAGCTCTCAGGCTTCAAGTAGAGGGAAACTGCCTCTTGTCCATGTTTACAGAGAAAGATAGTTCATGGTCATTTCTGACCTTAAAATCCATATCTCTGGGAATCTCGCTGTCAAACCCATGTGGGGTCAGGGATAATTTGTGCTAAGAGGCACTTATAGCACCTCTTTGCATCTGTGGGAGGAGTGAAAGCTGAGGTCCAAATATTAATGTTTAACTTAGTGGTGTGAAACAACTCAGATGTTTTAGTTTGTGTATTCTATTTAGAGAAAGCAGAAAAATACTGCTAGGACTACTTTAAGGTGGTGCATTTTGTTCTAAACCAAGTAATCCTGTTTGCTGTTGCCTGACATAGGTTTCTATCCAGTTTGTTCTTGAAGGCTTAAAAATAAAGAGTTAGTATCTTTTGGTGTAAATTGTTGGTCTGCCTTGAGCGGTTACAGAAAATAACAGGTTTGAGGGTTCAGCTGGAATTGAAATGGAAAAGAAAGAAAAGTAAGATGGCCAGTGGATTTAAAGGCTGATGGTGAGGATTGGGAAAATATTGGCAGCCTTCAGTGAGAAGGGATTTTTGACAGCTCTCCAGCTTTGGTTCACAGGTGCATTTTGGAAAGTGCTTGTTTGGGGCAGCAGGGTAGCCTAAAGGCCAATATTCTTTCATCATCTGAAATTAAGATTTCAAAATACTCAGTAATCCAAAGCTTTCGGGTGAATACATAATTCTGGAGACACACAGTTGCTGTATTGTCAGCTTACATATGTGCTCATGCTTCCTTTGTTAGCCTGTTTGTCTACTAGTGTTGATGCCTTGCTCATTTGTTGCCTCCCTTGTCTCTTTTTCAGTGGATGTTCTCTTTCAAATACCAAATACATCTTGGTCCTGTCTGATCTCCCTGCTGCCAGGGGATACCTGCTCACCTGCATCCCTGTGTAGCCAGGGAGGGTTCTTGGCCAGCAAGGTGGCAGTAAGATATTTGGGCTGGAATAGACAGTTTAGGTTTTCTCCTGCTATTTTTTGCTTAGGAAAATATGATCCTTGCTTCGGCCAACACTTAATCTCAGTCCTCAGGACTTCAATATAACAAATATCTTCCCAACTGCTCTTTGGGTAGGGTAAAGCATGCATTAAAACATTGGTGTTTTTTGGCAGCCACAGAGGTGGCTGTCACCCCACAAGCTCCCAACAAGCAAAACCCAGAGTGTGGAGAAGTGGTGGATGGAACTGAACCCAACTCTGGAGCTCTACAGTAATCCTTTAACCAAAGTCTCTTGTTCCCATCACAGCCACAACACAGTGGGTGTGAGAGCCTTCTTTGCCGCCGCTCCCGCCATCTGGAGCAGCCTGTCTGCTTCCTTCACCCTCCATCTGCTTTCACATAGGAGCTGAAATATCTCTCTGTATGTTTTCCTTCCTTTTTGCCTCTTTTTCTCTCCACCTTGGTTACTGACCTCAATTATTTTTGTTGTCCTTCACACGCAGTTCTCCTGACTACGTGCAGAATATTCGCTGGGGTTACTTAATCCTTTCAAGCATCTAAGGATACAATTAATATTGAATAAAGTTGTATTGTTTTGGTTTGCTTGACAATAACAGTAATTTATAATAGGATTCTGAATTTATTGCCAGTAATGGTATTCACTTAACCGGTGACTCACAGTTTATATTCATGATTACTTAATAGGACCTAATTTTCTAGTCATTTCAGATAGCAGGAAAACAAGTTGGAACTCAGAGAGTACTGTTAGTAAACAGGTAATGAGTGAAAGGAGGGATAAAAAATTCCTTGGGGCAGCTATCTGTCATTTTCATTGGAATTCAAACCACCTTGCATTTCAGTGCTTCTCTGTAAATAATAATTAACAACAATAACAATAATTTGCAAACATATGTGTGTGATTGGGCTGTTGTTGAGTGACAAACAGCTTGCTTAGCAATCAGAATATGTCTCATTTTCCAGCAATCATAGTGTTCCTTAAAACCTTTCCATCAAATCTTAACACCAATATGTTTTTTTATTATCTGACTTGGCGGTTCCTATAATTTTCTTCTGAATGTTGTGCCAATCACTTTTGAAAAAGAAAGCTATAAATAACAGATTGTTAATAAACTTTTGAAGGCCCTTTCGCTGATGTTTCCTTGTTGAAAGCTGCATATTGAGTTTTATGCCAGAATTACTCACCAAACAGATTGTATAAGGTTAAATCAAAATAATACTCTTAAGCAGAATTTTTTGGCTGAGTAAAAAAGCCTTTTTAATTTTTTTTTTAATATCTTTTAAACACTGGATGTGCTAAGAAAAAGCTACTGGGAAGCTCTGTTTTGGGTCTGATCTATGTGCAGAACAGCTGAGCACTGCAGTGGGGATCCTCTGTAACGATAGCTCACTGATTTTGCTTGATCTCTTCCTGAGTATTATCATGGGTAAACGTTAAAATATCAACAGGTTTGGATGACCGGACTGCATAAGATTAGTTCTTAAACTACCTTTTGCAAGAGTGAAATGAGAAGAAGCACATGAGAGAAAACATGCTGGCTTAGTTGTGTTGAGGATTTATTTTTATTTGCAAGAGTGAAATGAGAAGAAGCACATGAGAGAAAACATGCTGGCTTAGTTGTATTGAGGATTTATTTTTATTTTTATTTTTATTTTTATTTTTATTTTTATTTTCATTTTCTTATATCCCCAGCTAGAGGTAAACCATACAGTTTCAGGCTTCTTACAGTTTCCAGGAGGAATAAAGAGGAGGTAATGATGCAAATGAACATGAGCAGCAACAGGGTAAAGAATCATGGCATCTTCCCCCTAGATCCTTTCCTTTGCAATTCTTTCTGCAGGATTCTTTTCATTTTCCTGGTCTTAATGCTCCCACTAATTTAGGTTGAGGATTTGAATATATGTTCTTTCAAGCCTGAACACCCAGAAGTTGGGAATTACATCTCATGCTCAGTTGCCAGAGTACAGTAGACCCAGAAGTTTAATCCATGGCTGGTGGGAGTGAAGTGAGGTCAGGATGTGTGGGATTTCTGAGGTCTGGGAGACTTGAACCTCCCTGTTTGTTTTGGTGAGAGCTGGTGTGGCAGTTTAGAGAGCAAGGAGAGTAATCCATCCCTGCTCACCAGTGGTGGGGTGTGAAGGTCTTCAGGTCTTCCTGGGAGCTCCAAAGGGAAGGTTCTCCCTAAAAATCCCCCCAGTGCTGTGGAGTTGTTCTGTGACATTGCTGGCTTTTTTCAAACCTGCCTGACACCCCGTGGCACTTGGGAAATGGGGCTGCTCCTCTCCACTGGCTGCATCACTGGTCACAGAAATGGATGTGCTTCTGTTGCAGTACAAGATAAACCAGCACAGCCACTCCTGCTTAAATGTAGAGATTTGCAAAGGCTGAGAAGCCAGTGTGTATGTCAGGGTTGGAGACTGGCAAAGGAAGTGTGAAGGGTCTAAAATACCTGGTTTTTTTTACTGTGCCTTTAACTGTCCTCAGATGAGATCAGGCACTATTGAGCGAGGACTACTGCAAACACCAGAGTAAAAGACTGTTCGTACCCAGGAGAACTTATAATCTAAATAAATAAGACAAAAATGCTAACACTGTTTTGTTAAAGACAAGCAAGTGTGTCACTTGTAAACCCAGAGCTTAGCCCAAATCTTAACTCCAGCCTTATGCAGGGGACTGTCCTGCTTCTTTTAGCAGCGGGCACTGTGTCAGCACCAATGTCCTCAAAATACATTTATTTGTATGTGATTCACCCAGGGTCATCACGTATAAATCGTTTTTACTAGTTAAGGTTTGAAGATGCAAAGCACTGTCTCTGTGCTGTTGGTAACAGCATGGGTGCTTTATTGCTGTGTTGTTTCAGCTGCTCAGAGGAATCCAGGTCTGCCCAGAGCTATAAAGAGCTGGAACAGTCCAGGCAGTTCTTGGGGCGATGTGGGATTGCTCCCAGTAGGATCCCATCCTCCCAGCCCAGCTTAAATAATTCAAAGGACCAAGCTTTAACCAGGCATGTTTTCCATACAAACTCAACTGCAACACTATTGCCCCACTGTGATGGACAAGGGCAGAAATGATGGAAACTATTGGATGAAAAACTGTGAAAAAACCCCCAAAATTACATAGAAAATCCAAACAACACTTAAGAGAACTGAAGGGAGAGGAGAGCACTTAGAGGATTTGCAGCCACATGGAAAACTCCTCTGGGGAAGGCACAGGTTGCTAATCAAATTCAGCCATAGTTGAGAGAGATTGCTGGAGCATCCCTGGATAATCCTTCACTCTTATTTTGAGTTGTCTTGGATATTTTCTCCCACTGCTCTCTCTTGTCTTCTCCTGCCTCTCGATGTAAGTAACTCAGCATGATGTACCCAGCCATGAAGCCTGTGGTGTTTTGGAAATTTCAGGCATAGCAAAGTGCTTGGTGTGTGCTGCCAGTGGCACAAGACACTGTGAGCTCATTAAACTTGATTTGTGCTCTCTACGCTGTTCTCTTGAATAACACCTGTGCAAGTTCAATGGCTTTGTCTTTTACTTTGGGACATTTTGTAGCTGCAGCCTGAGATATCTCAAAGACTATCTAAGGCTCTGGGATCAGCATCAGCTTCACACCTCTGCTTTAATGGGATTTCTTGCTGCAGAGGTGTAATTAATTTGTTCAACTTTTTTTGAGGGGAAAATCTGACACTGTTAAGCTTTTTCACGGGCTGATGATGAGCATCACAGAAACACCACCTCCTTCTCTGGGTGCAAGCCATGGTGTTTTGAGACACCTTCTCTAGCATAATTACATAGCAACCTGAATATTGCAAAGCAAACAAGCTCTCCCTCCCAAAATAAAGTGCTCTCAAATGTAAAAAAAGCACCATGAAATAGCACAAACCCCTCTTATCTCTTCTAGAGAGGGAAGAGGGGGGCAAACAACACACAGCTTGTTAGCCAAGTTTCTTGAAGCACCATGAGAAGATGCTTAGATAAAAACATTAATGGAGCAGAAAAACAGTGTGACTCCTTTTGGCCTAATGACCCAGGCACTGGAGCACAAGGGGAATAATTTAGAAGGAAGGGAAATGTCTCCTGTCACAGGTTTGACTTATGCCTCTTAGGAGGGAGGAGGCTATATATTTAGATGTCAGGGGAGAATGTACCAAGAAATGAGCTGAAAAAAAAGGTGTGTTCTCAAAAGCACATAGACACAGGGCATAGAGGTACAGCAGGCTGCAGGGAGACTTCTGCTCTTGGGCATGTTAAGGTGTACCTGGAGTAATTTTACTGGCTAATTTTCCTGTCCATAGCCATGTAATTTATGTCATAGACATAAATTTTATGCTCTTAAGAGAGAGACCCTGAAAAAAAATAAAAATCTTGCAGAGCTTTGTAGGCAAGTCCATTGAATGAGTGTCTCTGATGAGTCTTGTATTTTTAATGGAAAGCAGTGAAAGTGATTCAAGGATTTCTAAGTACCAGCTGAGATGATTTGTGCCCCAAAAAGCAAATGTGTGCCCTTTGGCTACTGTTGGAAGGGAACATAACAGCCACTAAAGCTGAGAACAGCTGGTTCTGCAGGTGAGGGGAGCAACACTGGGGGAAAGATGAAAGGAGAGGTCTGGGGCAAAGCAGAGCAGTGGGATTTGGCTGCAGCTTAATTGACTCTAGAGACTTTTAAATCCCCCTCCTTGTTCATAAGCTGGAAAAAATTCATGGACATGGGTCTTTTGGACAGGACAACTTGTACTGCACCAATACACTTCCATCATTTTCAATGCCCACTGAAATAACTGCCACTTCAGTGCCCACTGAAATGACTGGCCACTCCAGTATTTGCCCTGGAGATTGTGTACTGTTGTGACATCTTTGTCTTGCATTGCCGTGTGGTTTTGGGGAAGGTGGAGGAGCCCTCTATATACATATAAGTAGATATGGTGTCTGTGTGTGTGTGTGTATATATATGCACATATATATATATATATAATGTATATAAATATATGTATGCCCACATATTTAAAATATTGCTTATATAGCGATATATAGAGATATACATTTCACAGGTTTTTTGCCAAACAGCATGTTGTTTGGCTTCATTAATGAATGCATAGACAATGACTACTTGTGCCATTTGGCAAAAGTTGCTTAAGAGCAATGTGAATGCTGTTAATTTATTCAGTAGTTTGAATTTCTCTTCGTATTTGGGTTACATTTAGGGGAAAGCATAAACTGTGTGGTGCCCCTGTGCTCAATTAGCTAATGGGGATGAACCCAGACAAATAAGAAGTTAAAAGCACAATGGCCCTTCCCTCCTGTCCTCCATCTCCATGTTACCACTGCTGCAGCAAATCCCTGCTTTCCATCTCCTGTCTAAAACCTGCAGTTTTGGTTTTGGACAGTGCCTGTAGAATGTGTACTTAGAGGTGTCCTTGTATGTTGTCTTTGTGTTTGCAAAAGTCAGAGGGTAGCACACAAAAGCACAACTGGTTCTCTCTTATTTTCTCTTAAATAATTTGTAGCATCTCAATGTTGCTGTAAAATTCTGCCTTTGATTTCCACAGCTTGGAGGTTTTCCTGTGTGAGTCAAGAGAAGCCCCTACTCCTCAGCAGCAGACTGGAATAGCAGCATTTTGCGTTCCTTATGCTCAGCCTTCAAACATCATTATAAAGTTATTATTATTATTATATTATAAGGCTGAAGGTGAAGGAACAGGTTGCAACTCCAAAACAGAAGAGGAAGGGGCTGAACACATCCCACAGGACAGGTCTCATCTTCTGCCAGCTCAGTTGCTTGCAGGGACTTGCTGTGAATTTATTTAATGAACGATACAGGTTAAAAATAGTTCTCTGAAAAGGAGGTGGGGGAAGGGGAGAAGTACAGAATACAAGAAGTTTTATTTCTTTTCATTCCATAGATGCTGTAAATCAGTGGAGAAGTCAGTTGCAGTTTTTTTTCCACTTCTGTGTTGTGGTGTTAAAAAATCATCAGCCACTACACTGAAATGGTTTGCAAGAGTGACTTTGCCAGGAACAATTTCTGCTTGAGAACAATAAAAAATTAGCAGATGCCAGTTTAAGTTCGTATGTCAGTGGTTACTGAATTCAACATAAGAGCTGTAAATGGAACCAATCATCATTTCTTAATGAGATATATGAGAACAAAGAATCACAATGCTTGAATAATCTGTCACATCTCTATCAGTGCTGCTTAAGCAATTACTCAGTTTGTTCAGTGGTTTGACAGGTAACATGACAAAAATCAATTTATGAAGCAGATTAAATGTAAATATGCGGCATTTTTTTTTTGCCCCCCCCCGCCCAGGAATGCCATTCTAAAGCCTTATGTTTTTTATCCTTTCAGTCCCTACCCAGTCATCTATTTTCAGTGGTACTGCTTAGATGAAGTGCTGCATGGCCCATAGTGACATTATTCACCAGATCATTTGTCTTTAATCCATCAGGTCTAATGACACTGTCGTCTGGGCCTCAGTAAAAATGAATGATGCATTGCTCTGATGTACAGTGTAAGCATGTTTTTCACTGCTAAGGCTGTATTTTTCCAGGGTCCTTAAAGAAACCCGTCCCTCAGCCCTTATTAACATTTCATGTAAATATTTCTGAATATTTTATCCATTTGGCAGCTAACATTGGAAAACCTTGTTTTGAGTTCCCTAGGAGCTAAATAACAACCATGTACAGAGTTGATATCATCACCTCTTCTAATACTAGAGATTTCATCATGTTGCAGTGAATAGGACAGTCCCATCCCTGTTTGTAGTGGTGAAAATCTGCAGCAAACACTGATAACAACTATCACAGTGGACACCAAGTGCCATCTTCAGCAGCAGGTGTTCACTGGTCTTACCCTTCTGTAAATGAGTCCCCAATACTTTGAATGAAGCTATGGCACAGAAGAGATAATTTTTTTACCCCTAATGAAATGTTTTCACCTCTTGTCTTCTTCAGGGGGAACTCAGGGATTTTTGTTCCCTGCACAAACACCTCCTGAATTCCCTCAGTCCATTTGTGTTTTGTATAATCTACAAGACGCCATTGACATACCTGGCTGTGTATCTCATCATGCCTCTTGTACTGTCACCGCGTTCTCAACAAAGATGTCATAACAACTTTTAGGGAATTGGGAGTGCTTTTCTTTTTATTTCAGTCAGGGTGACAGGGTTCCAAGAAAACTTTTAAATACACCAGAGGACTGTGTTATGGCAGGGAATAGTATTTCTTAAGTTACCGTTACCATGTGACTCTTGTTGCTGTAAATTTTGAGCAAATCACGTCCTTACAAAATCTGTGATACTGGAAACTCGTATGCTTATATTTTAGTTACATTAATGCATGACATATGGACTTCCAGTATCTGGTTATTCAGTGTCTGCTCAACATCTTGTATTTTGTGGTGACTGTTGAAGAATCTGAATATGTCTGGTATTTCCTTATCTATTATTGGTGTTACTGTAGTGTTTAGATTGTGGTTTGTTGGCTAACTGTCAAATACTCATGGCTTCATTAAGAAACAGATGTACAGGTCTACACTTTGTTTTTGTAGCTGCACTTTTGACATATTGTAAATGTCCTTAATTGATTTTGTTCAGGATAATACCATCTGCTGGCATCTGTTTCTGGTGTGGCTCTTGCTGAATACTTGTGTGCATCATGGTCTATAAGGACAAATTGCAGAGTGTCAGCAAGGTATTATGTCCATTTTTTTTTTCTGAAATAAAAAGAAAGCAGAGTTTGAACATTGTACACCCTAATAGCTACATAATTTAATATTTAGATTAATGCAGTTTATTACAAAATTATATTTCAGGCAAAAATTGGTCCCTCTGTCCATCTTGGGCTCTCTTAATATATTGTTGGTGTGTCTGCAAATATATAAAAAATTGTAGATTGGGAGAAAAAGAGTCTTTGGCTTTACATTTGTCTTCCCATTGATCATGGAGAGATGTGGAATGCACTTCTAGATCTGATGCTTTTACATAAAACTGTCTAACAAATAGTCAAAATAAGTGCTATTAACATGTCATTTACTGTATCTGTACGGCTGACGGTCTTCTTGTAAGCCTTTAACATAGCTAGATATGTTCTGATCTGAAGATTTTGGTGGCAGAAGCAATACTGGATATGCACTAGATGAGAATTCTGCTGAAGGTGCAACTAGGAAAATATGTGCTGTCTCCTGAGAGTCCAGAACAAAATTCTTGTTTTTGAGTAGCCCACTGTCCTGTGGGATTTAGCTCTCCATATTCCACTCTAGTGTCCTTCCTAGTAGGTAGAATCAGTATTTATGGTGGATTTTATTGCAGTTGCCATGTCTGTGTCTGAACTGTGAAATGCAATAGAAATTCCATTTCCTGGCACTCCCTGTCTCTGCTCTGTCACTTTGCTCAAGTGCAGGCAAGCATCAATAATTATATAGGTCAGGATTTATCTGTAGTAGCCTAACTCTGATCCCAATAAAATGGCCTTTGATGTCAATGAGACAGCATTCATCCAATTTTGAGATGCTTATGACCCCTTTACCTCTCCACACCTCACTCATGCAGTGGTGGCAGTGAGAAGCAGGGTCATGCAGGGAAATGAGAGTCCTCCAAATACCATTGAAGACAGGGAGAGGGTGTCTCAGTGTTTCAGTAGAAGTGGGTCACCAGTCTGAAATACTTGTGTCCCAGCAGGGCTGGATTGTCCTTGAACTGGAGTAGGCTTTGCTTCACATCGGCAGGATTTGAGTGAAAACTTAATTACTGAGAACCTTCCTGGCTGTGCATGTGTATTAGAGCTCACAGGAAAGTAATGGCAGAAGTACAGGTTCTCCTTTGACTTTGCCAGTCACTTTCTTTGACCCAGTGTCCCTGCTGTTGCTGATCCTCCACTGCTGATATCTTCAGGACTGGTGCTCCCATGCTGGTACCCACTCAGGAGTCAGACCTTGTAAAGTCATGAGCTTTAGGGATGATATGGTGGAGACATGTATTGGGTTGAAGAGCACTAGATAACAATTTGAGAGACTTGGTTTTTGTTCCTGACTGTGGCAGTGGCCTTTCTTTGTGACCTTGGAGAAATTGCAGCACTTCACTGTCCTGGTTTTCCCATCTGTCAAAGAGTTCCCGACCTACTTTGTAACTCACTTTGAGATCTAACTCATTAAAGCTTGTTATGTGAGTTGTTCAGAATGTACTGTGCAAGGTGTTGTTTTTGTCATGGTAATGTGGTAAGAATCTCCTCTCTTGTATCCAAATATGTTGGGAACTCAGCTGCAATGCTCATGTTTGGCAGATAATGCTCTGCCGGAACACAAATCCGGAGTCTGATCCCTTTCCTAAAAATCCCACTCCAAAAAGAGGGGACAGTGCCACCTCAGAAACACCAGAAATGGGATGAGAGAGTAAACCCAACTGAAATGCATTTTGTTTTCTGAAAATATTCCTGCCTTTCAGTGTGCTGGGAACCCCCCAGCAAGGCAGAAGGAGGTTCCAGGAATGTCTCTGAGCACTCAGCACCAGCCTGTGATTGGTTTTGTAGTAAAGGTTCGTTGGTGGATGGACATTAGGGGGACAAGTGTAAGAAACTGTAAAGCTGTGAGGCAGTTTCCTCCTCCTGTGCAGTCCATGTTGTAAGTGGGAGTCAGAAAATAGCAGCCCTTTTAGCATCATGCTGCCAACAGAGTGGGATTTGCAGAGCAGGATAAGGGTTTGTGCTGCCCTGAAGAGCCCTCTGATGATAAGACCATGTGGTCTTGCCTTGAAGACACATCTGTAGCATTAGCAATGTGTTATCTGGTAATTGTATTTTTTAACGTCTCACAGTATTTGTGCCTCTTGAAAATCAGTTCAGTAACTAAAGCCAGCACAGTGAGTGGCTACTGAAGTGAAGCTTTTTGAAACACCTTCAAAAAACCAATGAAGGCAATTGTAGGAATGTCTTCATTTCCATATCTTCTTGGGGGAAAAAATTGTACCTGTGAGATGCAAGAGGAACAGAGTTGTGTTTCCAGTCTCTGCAGCAGTACTGTTTTAAAAAGCCTTTTTGTAGTCACAGTGCATTCAGGTTTTTTCTCTGATTCTGGAAAAAAGTAAAGTTCATGCATAAATTGGCAAGTAGGCTTTCATTTAAGCTGTATGATTTAGATCTGCTGGTGAAGGCTGCTGCTGTAGAGCATTTGGCATTCATCAGGAAAATCTCCAAGTCTAAACAGTTTTATTATGCAAAGTTATATAGTTGGAAGGTAAACACTCTGTCTTTTTCCACTTTGATGAACTGGGCTAGATGATGGATGTCCCATCAAATATCTCATAAACTTGCAGGGAAGGTGAATAGCTGTAGGTCTCACTGTTCAACCTGTGGCTGCTCTAAGCCCTAAGGGAAAAAGGATGCTTAGCTGGGCTGTGGGTAAGAGAGCAGCTGTACTCAAACCATGTGGGTTCTCAAAAAACATGTTAGAAAACCATTGCCATCTTCATGAATTAGGATCCAATATCTGGATATTTCTATTCAGTTTTTATTGGCACAACTTTATACTTCTTGCAAGACACTTGTACTAACAAAGTGACTGCACTTCACATATATAGAGATTTTCCCGAAGTGAATTTTCCTTAGTGACTTATGGAAATTCCTAGTTCACGATAACATTTATTAAAGTTTCACCCTGTTTAGTATGTGATTACTTTGATTATTCATAGTTCACTCTAAAGTCTTACTGGAGGCGTGAAGTCAAAAGGGATTTCAGCAGGAGCCAAAATATTAAGCCCTTAACGTACTTTTTACTAGGTGTGGATTGATTGATGAAAGGTGACCAAGAAGGGTTCTCCTGAGTGATTGTCCTCTGTATTTCTGTACATATCTACATAATGCAAAAGTCCGGGTTTGCTAATCCTGCCCAGAGCTCATTGGGACAGCCAAAAAACCCCCTTGGTTTTGAGAGGGAGATCTTTCTATGCACTGCAGCTGGGTGGGGTGGGAGCTGTGGGTCAGACCTCAGCCCTGCTGGGACACAGATGCCAATGGGAGTCACCACCTGGATGGGGCAGCCCAATCTGGGCAGAAGGAGCTGCAGCTGGTGAGGTCCTGGCCTTGGTGTCCTGCACACACCCAGCACCCCACCACAACCAGCACCAGAGCCCGGCTAAGCCACTCTGTAAAACATCCTCGCATGAGAATCTTGGCAGGGTGAGAGGGAAAAACCTATTTAGCTCAGCTCACCGTTGGTGCACCATAAATATTTTTCTCCGTTCCATAAAAACTGCAATAAGGGAACACCAGCCTTCATGAAATGCCCTTTAAAATGCAGTAAGAAAGTTCAATATATTAATAGGTTCCTATTTTTTCAAGCAAACCTTTAAAATAAGCTCTGAGTGCTCAGAAAAGTAACTTTCTCCATCACAGGCAAAGGAATTGTGTTGTTTTTTATTTTGGATAGCTTTAATTTTTCTGGGAAGAGGACTGTAGCAGAAAGAATTACCCAAGACAATAATTTGGGCCATGAACAAAACCAATTTCTTGCATGTAATTTGGGTTTGTTCTCCTCTGAGGCTGTGCTTTATGTGGATGGTATGAAACTTGGCGGTCTTTCAAAGTCTTGAGGGAATAAAAGAAAGGACTTATTATCCCTTCACCTTGTGCATTGCAGGATCTGCAGAGGTTGTGAGAAGTACTGCTATTTCCCAGGAATTACTGGTTCCTTTAGAAGCAATGGGGAGGCTGCGTGGGATTCACTGCCCCTACAGGGGCTGGGTGCATCTGCCTAAATTTAGGAATTCACTGTCATTTGTTGTGGCAGTCTATCTTATGCAGAATGGGGTCCCAGAGGTGGGTTGAGTAAAGCAGCTTTTTCTTTCTTGGTTAGGTACAGCCTCTTTACTGCATGTAAGATCTTCCCTTAAATAATGTTGTCAAAAGTCAAAATTATTTTGCTTGGGTTTAATTTTATTTGCTCCACTTGTCGCTTCATTTGCCAGATTTTAAATTATCTTTGGAAACTTAAGACAGACTTCTGAGGTGGCAGTGGCATTGTTTTCTCTCCCTGGTTCTGGCACAAATAAGACATTCTTTTAATATTGGTAGTTTAAAAAGGAGCTCTTGCAAAAAGTTAGTAAAACACATCCCCACTTGTGCCATGGGCTCTGCTGTGAGAATTTCATATTTGGTTTGTAACCTGGAACACGTGTGATTCACTGGTTCTGCAAAAGCAGCATCCAGACTAATTAAACATTAACTACTTTTGCTTGAAAAGAGCTGTCATCATTAATCTTTGCACTTGTGAGATTTTTTTCTGTATGGATACTGATTATAAGCTTTTAAAGCACTTGCCCACTCTTTATCTCAGCTGGTATTTACACTGAAAGGTGGTTTGAATCCTGCAATTTCACATCAGTGCAGCCACTCTGCTTGGAATTACTTCTGGGTCATTACGCAAAACCCAGGAATTTTTAAGGCTTCTGTGTAAGTGGGTGGTGGAAGAGCCTGTTTTCTGCCTTCAGATGGTAAAATCAGCAAGATCAGAAACTCAGCTGGCCCTGCACGACTTTGGATGGGTGGTTCTTTAGGGGATTGTGGGTTGTTGGCGGCAGTGTAGGTGGGTGGGAAATGGAAACTCCAGCTCCACAGCTGGGCATGCCTCAGCCCTGTTTTTTCTGAACTGTCCTCCAGCTGGCAAAACCTTCCTGCCAGTGCAGGGAGAGAAGCAATGGTTAAGCACAGGAGCAATGGCTGTTTTTAGTCACCTGGTGCCTTTGAAGTTGTGTTGCTGTTGTCCTTTTCTGCATAAATCCTCACTGCACCAGTATTATGCTGTGTGGGGCTGGGGCCAGAAGGTGAGAGCACACAAGAATTGGAAACCCAGACCTCAGATCCCCCAACTCTAGCCAAATAAAATTGGAGGGGGGTAGGAGAGTGGGGCAAGTATGAGTCATAGCTGGATGGGCTGAGTTTTAAATGCTTGGTAGATGGTTTTAAAGGAAAATCACTGCATAAAATGGTTTTGTGACCGGAGAAAAAGGTGAAGACAAAATAATTAAAAAAGAAGAACCTTAAAAGGGTGGAGAATGAGAGGGAAAAGAGGAAGAAGAGAAAAAAAAAAAAAAAAAAGAAAGAAACTTGACCATTCTTGGATTACATAAAAGTGAGAAGCACTGATCAGCATCCTCATTTCCAGGGCTGTGCAGGCTCTGAGTGTGTTGTTAGAGAGTTTCCAGTCCAGGGCTGGCCAGTGTCCAGCTGGCGTGGGGCACAGCCGGGAGATCTCCCGTCTGTCTGTGAAACGCCGTGAAGATGCACTGTGCTCCAGCTGAGTGAAAACTCGTCATTTTGCTTCTCAGCCTTCTCTTTGAACAAGACAAAATAATAATTCTGAAAGAGTAGAGGAGAAAGTTTTGCCTTTACACAGCATTTGAACCCTGTAGCAGAGGTTGTGGTTGTGGATCCAAGGCTCCTTCTCTCCATAGCCCAAAGTTGTCACCCCCAGGGGGGAGGTTTGATTCCTGCAGTGTGGGTCTGGGGAGTAGGGACAGCTCAGATGTGTCTGTCTTTCAACAGCAGCAGCCTGAAACAAAGAAATGAAGTTGTTTTCCAGATACAGCAGTAACTGGTGAGCACTTTCCATACCTTCTGCTCCTCTGTCTGAGTAGGAAAATTTGTTTTGACTCTGGGAAACTTGCACCACACAAGTGTCAGAGTGGGTGTCCTGGGGAATTTGCAATAGCAAACTTCAAAGAAGACACAGTTGGTGGGGTGAATCTGCTGAAGCTTCTGTAACTTTAATGAGACAGACTGGAAGACACAAACTGTTCTTGCAGAGATGATGGGATTGGAGGCTGCAGAATGCAGGCTGCTCCCAAGTCTCCTGAAGTTAGTGAGCAAAGTGGGAGGAGGGCGGGATTAAGGGGTATTTCCTGCATGTCAGTCTTTATAAAAACACTAACTGAGCAATTTTCACGATCCTTCAGTGCTTGCCTCTTGCCATACTTTGTATTTCTTCTCCTCACAGGCATGCTGAGCTGCTGTCGGTCAGGGGCCAGCACTTGGCCCTGCTTTGCTGTGTGGATCCCCTTGAGCAGGAGGCAGCCTCTGGAAGGGCCATGGCCTCTCTTGGCTGCAGGCAGCCACAAGTGTGCTGGCTTTCCAAGGTTTTGATTTCCAACCTGGCTGGCAGCAGTGGGGATTGAATTATCTGAATTAGCTCCTTGGAGGGAAGGCTTTGTGCGCTGGCCACAGGGCTGGGAGCAGCTGTGACACCTGACCCCAGGACAACTTTGCTCTGGTGCCTGTGCTGAGAAGTCAGATCTGGTTCATCTGGATCTGGCTCTAGGCTCAGTTTAATTAATCTTTTCTTTAAAGCAGATTAAATTGATTGTTTTGAAAAAAGAAAAAAAGGCAAATTGTCTTTGCTTGTTTCAGTAGCTGGCTAGGAAAGAACAGAAATTAGGTGGATTCACATGGTTTTCACTAGAAAATGTTTATTCAAAAAAATCCAGACTATTGAGTATGAATTAAGAAGCTGTGATATAGACTGTCCCCATATTTTTAATGATCCTGGAATGGCATGTTCTGCAAAAGGAGAAGCAGTGATAGAAATTACATTTCACTTTACAACCTAGTAAATGAAGAGAGATGACTGCAGCTCAGAACCCCTCTGTCCTCTCCCCTGGAACACACCAAATATAACAAGTTAAAGCACTACTATTTCAATTTTGGACATGTGTGCACATGCTGTCTGCTGTGTCAAGGATATCCACTGCACCTGGGATATGATGGATTTACTACACGTGTCTGAAGCCGGGGTTTCATGTGCTGGATGAAATTATACAATGGTTTGTTTGTTTGTTTTATGGATGCATGTGAGCTGTATTCATGGAGTTTATTTTGACTGGGACTTCTGAGGTTCTGTATGTCCCAAAATTCTTGCACAAATTGTCAACTCTTTCTTCTTGCACTGAGACAAAATTTCCAGACAGAAAGGAAGATCTCTGTGGGAAACCTCAGGAGGGAAATAACCTGGAACTGAAACTGTGATCAATGAACTTGGTCAGAGTTCCTCTTGACCAAAATTGCGGGAGTCGAAAGTTTGATGATGTATTCACCTAATGCACTGCCCTGCTCTTTCAGCCTGGGCGTTCAGAGATCTGCTTTTTCATGTCATACCCTCTCCCTTATGGTTTGAATCTGAAAGACAAATTCATCCAAGTGCTGGCTGAGAGGTGTCCTCTGCCTTTGTCCTCTTGTGCCGTGGGGTGACTGCAGAAGTTACCTGCAGCAATGGGAATGCAGATGTGTTACAGGGATGATTTCCTGTCCTGAGGAGTTGGCAAAGACCAGCTTTTCCTGCATGGCTGCTCCATCTCCTGTTGCATGTATGAACACAGTGCAGTGGGTCTGTGTCCTCTGCGGTTCGTGCCACCCCCAGCTAACACAGAGTCACAGAATGGTTTGGGTTGGAAAGGACCTTAAAGATCATCCAGCCCAACACCCTGCTACAGGCAGGGACACTTTCTACTAGACCAGGTTAGTCCAAGCCAAATCCAACCTACAAAGAAGCATGAAGGACTTTGGGATATTGTGAGATCTTAACAGTTTTTACTCCCCATTCGGTGATGTTTCCTTCACTCAGCACACCCAGGCTTTGCACAACCATCTCCCAAACTTGCAGTGTGAGGGTTAATCCTTCCCTGCCAGGGATCAGCAGCACTGGGACCTCCCAGGGCTACCCCAAAATGTCCCTGGGGAAGAGAACATCCCTGAGGGTCAGCCTAAGGCTTGTGAGAGCTAAAGATAAAAGTGCAAATGTTCACAGTGGAAAAAGGACTTCTCACATGACTAAAGGCTGTTTGCTGCCCATAGTTTCCTACCATGATAACTGGAAGGTGGGCTAATTCAGGGCAGAGATGGAGGAGGAGACAAGAGGGAATGTAGGAACCAGAGCTGGGACCATGACATCATTGTATTTTCTTTCCTGGTGTTGCTTAGAGCATGTGGCTATGTTTATCTGAAAACCTCATCCTTGCCTATGTAATTTGAACTCAGTTTTAGGGATTTAGCATGTTTTGGAAACCACATATTAAGAATACAATTTGTCTATGTAATCTTTCCCTATTTTGTGGCACACAGAAAAAAATGCCAGCACAGGGGTTTTATGTTGAGGGAATAATTCAAATTAATGTTACTATCTGTAAATCCTGGTGGAAAGTCCTTTTTGTCAGCAGTGCAGAAATACCAGCTAAGAGGGTTTGCCCTTACACTTTTAAAGTTCCAGGCCTGCAGGGGTTCCCAAGGAATTTTAATCTCCCATTTGGTTTGGAAGGGATTTTATGAGTATAAAAGTTTCTGCTCTGTTTTTGGGACACACATTGGGGTCTCAGCTGTTCCATGCGCTGAAGTATGGCTGCTGCTTTTCTGATTGGGTTGAAATGACCAAGGAGATAATAATGGGGATATTGAATTTAGAGTTGGCTGGGAAACACTGAGGAGCACTGGGAGCTGTGCACCACCAAACTTGCTGCTGCACGAAGGACAGTTCTACTCTGGGCTGCACAGGCATAACTGGCTCGTTTTTAAACGCAGGCATCTGATCTCACTGTGGCTTATTGACTTTAATGGAGTTTATTATTTTAATTTTTACAGTGGTGTTAAGGGAGAGCAAAGTTTGGCTGGAAGCCATGATAGTGCTGTGTTGGCAGATGGAGTGAGCGAAATGTGTAGAATCAAAGCCATTGCAGGGAAGGTTCAAGTTTTGCGATACCCAAACCCTTTTTTATGAATCCAGGTTTCTTGTTTCTAGGGTGACTAGAAGAGAACCATCCCTCCCCAGCGTGCAGGGCCACATGGAGAAATGAAGAATCTCTGAATGGGGGCCTATTCCTAATTCCTGTTCTTGTTTTCCTACCAGCCCTTTCTCCATGTTGAGCTCTGCCTGTTGATAAGATACCCTGTGTTGTCAAGCGCTTCTTGATGAGACCCATGCTTATCCTATCCTATATTTAAATATCCTATAAATATATATATATATATATATATATATTATAGGATAGGTCCTATAAATATCCTATAAATAAATATCCTATATTTATTTGGGTGATAAACACCAAACAGAAGGAGTGGGCAAAGCTGTCATGCCCGTGCAAAAGGCCAGTATGTGGCCCCTGGCTTGTGGTGACACATTCTGACTGCAGCAGTGAAAGCAGCAGTCTGGGCTTTCAGAGGAGCAGTAGCTGGGGTCTGTGGCAAGAAAAATTCTCTCCCAGGTGCCATTCTCCTCTATTTCCCCCTTTAAACACAGATAAAAGAGGTTTAACGAGGTGATAAAGTATGAAGTTTTGCTTGTAGCTGTAGTAGGAAGAAAGTTATATGTGGATGCATGAGCAAGTGAGATGGGGAGAAGGTGAGGATCTGACCGTGCATATAATTTCCTAATGATTTTTTTTGCTATTGATATGTTAATTCCATTGTCACTGCATTGTCTCTCCTCTTCCCTTGTTGCTGGCAATGTCCTTCACCAGAAGCAGTTGTGCAGGGAATGATCCCTCCCCATCACACCTTATTGCTGTCCCTTTTTGATTTCTTATGCTTCAAAGCTTGGCATAAGCCCTGAATGTGACCTTTAAAATCCCTTCAAAAGATGTTTAATCATTATCTGTAACTCTGCTTAGTCTTGTTATCTGTATAAATGCCCAGTAATATCATAGAGTACTATCATTTTGTACATATATTTAATTATCTCTTGCTTTATATTTGGTCTGATGAATTTTAATCCAGCAGATGCTGTTAGCTGATCACTGTGTTGGGCTTGGACGCGATCTCCCTGTCTTACTGCAAATACAATGTGTTTATACTCATTGAGTACATTGTAATCCAAGCATACACAGAGATATATTTTTTAGGTGCATGGCATGTGGAGAGCTAGGAGAGGCACCTGTAAGAATGGGCCTTAGCTGCTCTCTGAGCTGTGCTTAACTGGTAGTCTTGCACTTGGAAGAGATTTCCTTTATTTGGCAGTCTTTGCTCATTCGTACCGTTCCAATTTGTTTTCAACACAGCCTGAATGTAATTGAATGGCTTCTTTCATTTCAATGTAAAAAAATGTCTGGTTTACATGCCTCCTGAGGATTAGGCAGTGAATTAAAAGCAAGTGATTTTAGAGAATCACAAATAATGCTTTAACCTCCCTCCCCACTGAAACCAATGAATGATTCTCTAAATAAACAGATTTTCCTTTGTATATGTTGGGCTGGATGAGACAAGAGGCTTTCCCCCAGCTGGCCCCTCCAGCCCGTGGCTGAACCCCAGTGGCATGTGAAAGTTATGGTGTGTTTACCAGAGCTCATCCTCTCTAGTAACAGGGAGCTGCTGAATTGCTTCACACATGGGTCACCCAGTCATTGGGGGCGGTTTTATTCTAAGTTTCATAAAGAGTTTAGAGCAGGAGTGTGCCTCCCTGGCTCTTTGACTATTTTTAGTTAATCTCTGCGACTTCCCTACAGCTCTGCTCCCCTTAATGCAGCTTATACTAATAGGCAGAGACAGTCACAGGGGACATTAATGACTTGTCTGTTGAGGTCTGTCACTTGCTGGCGACTTACGTAGTCAGGTTGTTGTTTTTCTCCCTGGAGCACTCCAGGATTCTTTATCTGAGCCTCTCTCCTTGTCTCATTGGAATTGCAATGGACATTTTAGTTGCAGGTGCACTTCAGGAAACACACACATTTCTTCATAGTTTGATAGGGTTTTTTTTACCTCCTCACGCATGCTTTGAAGAGCTACTTGTTGGAGCCAAATTAGAAAAACTTGCTCTTCTGCTATCCAAGGACTCTGTTAGGAGAGAACCAAGCAAGTCTTGTATCATGAGTGTTTAAGTCCAAATGGATTATATGGTGGGTGACAAAAATATTGTGAGGAGGAGAGGTGCTGACAGTTTGGATGATATGAGTCTTGTAGCTCCTGTGTTACTGCAGTTCTCTTAAAGGGTCTGTCAACAATGCTCAGACTTTTGGATGATTTCCCTTCGGTCAGGTTTTCCTTTTACATTAACTGTCACCACGTGCCTTTTGGGAGAGCATCCTGGGAAAAACTGGGATGCTCTAACTCATTCACCCTTAAGCCTGCTGGATTTTCTGAATGGCTAATGCTGATTTTGGTTTCGTTTGGTTTTTTTTTTTTTCTCTGTTTGTTTGTTTATTTTTTCTAAAAGAAGTCAGAAGTGCCTGTCAGAGAGGTTTCATTCCTGTAAGGAGGAACTCGGGCACCAGGAAGATGCTGCAGAAAATTGTCATGGGTGAGCAAACTACTACCTACAGTCTGGTTTTGGTCTCTGTTGCCACAGTAACTTCCAGTCCTGCTGCCCACTTAACACTGCTTAATTTGATTGCAAAGACCAGACCTTCAAGGAGAGACTTTAAGCTGTGCTTATGGGTTGAAATTGGAAGACTGCTGATAGGTCCTCCCCTATCATCCCACTCAGCAAGCAGGTATATAACTATGCTGTATTTTACGACTCTGTAAACTTACAGCAAAGCCAGGGCTCTGCTCTCTGGCTCTGAGACCCAGATGAAGTGGATCCACTTGCAGTTCAGCTGTAAGTGATCTTCTTGAATCAGAGTGTTCGCTGTAGTCTCTCCAAGTTGTAGCTGGATGTATCTTACTACAAGTCCTGTAGCTAATTTTTATCATTCAGCCCCATTTTTACATTTCAACTCCTTTCAGCAGTTGAAAAAATATGGAAGTGATGCAGAATTGATAAAAATTAAGTACAAAGTTTACATATGCCTTATACTGCATTTGATAGCTGTGAAGGTCCAGAAAATGTAGAATAATACACCTGCTCTAAATCATCTTTTTTTTTTTGTGGATAAGTAGATTTGGTAGCAGTAATGGTTTCAAATTTGCCTGACCTTTAAGGAAATTTGAATATGAATCCAGACTGGCTTTGAATTAGGCAGTGGAGCTCTTTTGTTGTGTCTAAATATGAATCCAGATCTAAGCCTTAGGACTTTGGTTCTTTATCTAACCACAGTGGTTGCTAAAGAGATGAAGTAACATCTGCAAGAGCAGTTGAGTGAGCAGTTTCATACTCTCAGGTGGTGAAGACAATACATGCACGTGCCCTCCCCCAGTGATGGAAGCCTGGAAAAAAAAGGGGAAGCAAAGGGCTTGGTGACAACTGACAGCTGTGGTGTGGCAGTGTCATGAATTAACTCCAGCCAGCAACCAAGGACCACACTGCCCCTGGTTCAGTCCCACACCAGTGGGATCAGGGAGAGAATTGGAAGGGTGAAAGCTGGAAAAGTAATGGGTTGAGATAAAGATGGTTTAATAGAGGAAGCAAAAATTGCCCACACGAGCAAAGCAAAACAAGGAATTAATTCACTGCTTCCTGTGGGCACACAGGAGTTCAGCCATCTCCAGGAGAGGAGGGCCTCATCACACGTGATGGTTACTTGGGAAGACAAACACCATCACTCCAAAAGTCCCCTCTTTTTTCTGTTTCCTCCCCCCAGCTTTATGTACTGAGCATGATGCCATATGGTCTGGAATATCTCTGTCCTGGCTGTGTCCCCTCCCAGCTTCCCATGCATCCACAACTTTCTTGCCAGTGGCAGCAGTGTAAAAAGTAGAAAAGGTCTTGGCTCTGTGTTAACCCTGATCACCAATAAAAAACCCTCTATATTATCAACACTGTGCTCAGCTTATATCTGAAACACAACCCCATACCAGCCACAGAGAAAAAAATTAACTCTACCCCAGCCGAACCCAGCACAGGTACCCTGGGGACCTGGGGGAGAGCAGGTAATTAGAGGGATTCAGTGTTGCCAAGATACCAGATTTATAGGAGCACTGGGGTAGGATGTATAGGAGGAGGAGTGACAGTGAAAGTGAAGGATAATACAAAATGTGTAGAAGTGTCATGGGAAAAGAGAAGTGCCATGGTATCCTTGTGGGTGGAAATTCCAACTCTAATAATAAATGTAGTAGTAGGATTGTACTACAGGAACACCCCCTCCTTCCCCCTCCAGGAAATATTAAGTGAGATTAAAGAAGCTGAAAATTTAGGACAGGTATTAATAGAAGGAGATTTCAACTGTCCATACATAGAATGGGTCAGTGCCTCATCAGGATGCGATGTAGTGAGAAAGTTTTTGATGGAGTAAGTACATAGTTGCTTCCTAGAACAATTAATCCTAAGTCCTGCAAGAAAAGATGCTATTTTGGATTTAGCCTGAAGTGGTGCCAGGACCAGGAGGAATTAGTGGCAGAGCTCACTGGCAGCAAGAACAATACTATTAGTTTTAACATCACAGCAGGAAAAACAAGACATGTATCTGTATGTGGATATTTAGTTTCAAGAGAGGAATAAGGTAAATATGAGGATGCCGTTCAAAAATAGAAGAAATGTGCATGGTGTGTGGAAGCTGTTAATAACAGTGTCTCAGAAGCTACAAAGAAACCAGTTGTCCCCTAAATCACCAGCAGAATCAGTAGGAAAATTAAGCAGCATATCAGAGGAGATGACTGGCATCTGAGAAATGAAAATTTTATTCAAATGAAGAGAATGGGGGAGGCTGTAAAATCTGTCAGGTCAAGTGTAAAGAGAAGATTGGGTTTTCTGATGAAACCAAGCTCCTTTGGGTAGTCAGATGCCACAGGGATGATGAGGAACTCCAGACAAACCTCATAAAAATGACTGAGTGCCAAAAACAGGGCATATGAGCTCCAGCATAGATAAATGTACGGCAATCCATCAAAGGAAAATTAAACCATGCCTTCATGATACTAAACTCCAGAACTGGGAGTTGTACCTTGCGGAAGAGATCTTGGCGTCGTTGGTTGGCAGCTATTTGGGATCATGTGTTCAGTGTGCAGTGGCATTCAAAGCAAACCCCCTGTGTGTGATCAGGGAGGATGCTCAGGACAAGGTGTGTGGAGGTGTATTGCTGCTGTAGGTGTACCTGTGCTGGGGCAATGCATGTACAGTTCAGGTCAGAGGTAGAGAAAATCCAGAGAAAAGCAAATAAAATGACTGAAAGGATGGAGCAGCTCCTTATGTGAAGAGACTTCATTAACTGGGTCTTCAGCCACAAAGGAAAAGGAGAAGGCAGGTGAGGGGTATGTTGAAACTAGCAGGTGGTTGGATTAATATATAGTGATTTTTAATCCAATTGAAAGTATCCAGCTGGAAGTAAGAAAGGAAAGAAAGTAACCCAGCTAAAAGAAAGTAATTTTTGTACTTGGCAGACAGTCCATGTCCTTCCTATGTTGGGGGCCCCTGTGCTGACTGTGAGCGCTCAGGTGGGATCTCATAAGAGCAGAGGGACAGAATCACCTCCCTTTACCTGCTGCCCACACTGCTTTTGGTGCAGCTCAGGACACATTTGGCTTTCTGAGCTATGAGAGCACAGTGATGGGCCACTTTGAGCTGCTCATTCACCAACACCTCCAAGTCCTTCTCCACAGAGCTGCTCTGGATCCATTCTCCATCCAGCTTGTGCTTTGTGCTTGGGATTGCCCTGATCCAACCCCAGGACCTTGCACCTGGCCTTGTTGAGCTTCATGAGGTTCACACAGGCCCAACTCTCAAGTTTGTCCCTCTGGAAGGTCCCTTCCCTCTGGTGTGTTGAACACACCACAGAGCTTGGTGTCATCAGCAAACCTGCTGAGGTTGTGCAGGACAATGTCAAATGTGTTGTGCAAATCCAGGTAGATGATGTCTACTGCTCTTCCCTTTTCCAACAATGCTGTAACCCCTTTGTAAAAGGCCACCAAATTTGTCAGGAATCTGACAGCTACAAGATGATGGCAGCTGTTGATGCCTTGCAGCATAATTTGCCTTCTCATCAGTTTTACTTTACACATCGATCTCATGCAAATTAAAACGTTGCTGCTCGTATTTCCCTAAGGGACAGAAAGGAAATGAGGATGGAGCTGTTTGGAGTAGGTCTGTGCAAAGATCCCTATTTATCAATATAAGAAGGGCAGGGCATTTAGGATGGTGTGGAGGTAAGTTCTCCAGGTTATGTTGAGATAGTGTGTGGAAAGGGTAGAATGAGAAAGAAGTTCTTAGGGAGGGAGTCTCAGAGTCCTGGTGTAGAGCTGACTGGAGGAAAGTAGGAGGGTGTATTGTGGAAATAATTCTATTACAATCGAAGATGCCAGTGTGGTGGGAATGTAGGACCATTCACTTCCACACTAGACTGCAGTGCATGCATATCATGTATGTGGTTGTGTAGTAAAGGAGTATTAGCTGATTCCTTAATAAATCAGAATTTTGGTACTTGGCTGGTACTGGGTGTTCTAGAGGCTCCTAATAAAAACAATTTTGATGCTTAGTCAAATCTGGAAAGCAAACATATGAATCCTGCCTAATGCTGAAGCCATGAGAAGTCTGCCCACCCCCAAACCCAATTTTAATACAGAGAGGAAAGCAATTTCCTGATGAGAAAGCTCTTGATAGAGTGTGTCGATAGCAAACAGCCAGGAGAGGGTCATGGGCTCTGATGCAGCTAAGCAACTGTGCTGGGAAGCAAAAGGAGGCCATGTTATGAAAGGTTGTGCAATGGCTAGGGCAGGGGTGGGATTTAAGGATGACCAAGAGCAAATGATGTAAGAGACCCCTTTGGTTGGTGGCAGTTCAGCTGGTGGATCTTCTCAGGGGTTGCTTTTCACATAAAGTGCAGCACTCCTGGCCATTGCTGCTGTGGTGTTGGAGTCAGCTTGGAGTTCCTTGGCCAACCACTGCAAGAGAGAAAGGTGTGGGTGTTCCTGCATTGTGATCAGTGTTACAGTGCTCTGAAATGAGTTTTTAGGTAAGAGGCATTTTATTTCTGACTTGTCTGTCCATGTGTTTGATCAGAGGACTTGGATTCCACCAGGCCAAGCAGGCAGGGATGGAAAGCCTTCCAGAAACTCAGCACTTTCCCTTGGCTTCCTGTGTTCTTAATTTCTTTCTCTCGGTTTGCAGTACTTTATATTGGCAACCCTCACTCCCTGCGAGGGCTGAAATGCTGAGGTTGGGGATAACCTTAGAATCCTTAGGCGTCCAAACTGGATGTTCACATTGCCACTGAGGGGGCGGGAGTCTCCTAACTCCCTGTAACCTGAGTGGTGTGGCTGACCTTGGACTTCAGGTCTGTGGTATCTGGCTGTCTGTGGACCTTTGTCAGCTGTCTGGTTTTCAGTGGAAACCCTCCTGTAAGAGTCAGCTTGCTCATAATAAACTAATGAGTCATGCAAGTATGGAATTTCTTTCTACCTTACCTTAGGATCAGGTTGTTATATAAGCAAACTCCACAACTTTCCCAGATGAGGTTTCCTCTGGCATCTCTTCTCTCATGGGAACCTTCAGGTTTCTTTGGCTTCTTTGAGCTGCCCTGAGAAATGCAGACAAAAATACAGACCCCATGGGTGCAGAGGGTATTCCCTGTCTGTTGCTGCTGGCTCCTGCATGGACCTCTGCACACCCTGGAACAGTGATGCTCTGTTGTGCCTTGCCCCATGTAGCCTCTGTGAGTCAGTCTGTGAGCTGTGTGTGGATGAACCCTGTGGTGGGTGTCTCTAATCCCATGATGGAAATCACGCCAGGGTCCTGCTCTCCAGGATGCGTCATGGTGCCTCTATTTTGGGAAAGTTGTACGAATGAGAGTTTGAAGATTGCAGTGTGCATCGAATCTAGGATGTGTGTTTGGCTCTGGCAGGGAGGTGGAGGCTGGTTTGCTTTTCAGCAAAGGAGGATGATGTCCTCTGCTCATCCCTGGAGCTGTTCCCATGCAAAGCCCCCACTCTGTTTGCAGAGGCCATCCCACTCTGGCTTTGTGGAGAGCTCTGGACAGCCTCAAACACAGGCATGCAGCAGTGTAATCCCTCATCTCCTAACCATATCCTAACCTTGGGGAAGGATTGTCACCCTCCACAAAGCAATGTGTCACAGTATCTATTTATATAGAGTCTTCCATTGTGGATGCTTCTTACTCATCTAGCTTCACTTTTGGAGGTAGCTTTATCATTACATTTCAGGCTCAGTTTTTGCTTGACTTTGTAAGCTGCTAAGGGCTCCACCATGAATTCATTTGGACACAGTGAGAACAGGTCTCATGGAACTGAAGATCTCACCTGAACTGGATGCAACAACATAAATCCATTGGATTTACACTCTGAAATCCTGTAGGGGATACAACAAATCTACACTTCTTTATGTCTTAGTGCTCAGATTGTAAAATTAAACGGTGCTTCTGGTCCAGGTGTAGTGAGTAGGGAACTATTTAATAATAATAGGTATTCTCTTAAGACTACGCTGGAACTGCAGGCAGAGAGACAGAATTGGAAATGTGATCAGAGTATCTAGAATTGTATCTGATGACTACACTCGTCCCAGTCTGTGTACAAAACTTGCTTTGTCTGTCACGGGTATTATCGTGCTTATCTCTAGATTGTGGCAAGAGATGTAAAAATTTCTTTTTTTAATGGGAGGACAAGGACAGTTTAGTTAGCCAAATTTTACTGACCCAAACTTGGTTTCCCCAAGACAGAAGAGACTGGTGCCAGCCAGCACTCCCATTCCCTGTGGAGCTGAGCAGATTCGCACTAAACCAGAAGCTTGAAATGTGCTTTGAGTAGAGAAAGTGTTAGTAATCTTGGAAGAAAATTATTTTCTGCCCTTTTTAGAAACAGAAATTCAGCTATGCTGTTCTGTGCAACACAAGTTTTATCTTGCCAAGCCTGAGCTTTCAGCTCAATTCCCCAGCCCTGGAGTTTGTGGTGCGAGATGGACACACAGAAAAATCCTGGAGTCTCCATCACTCTGTATTTGGTGCTGCTCACTCTTGCCCTTGCTGAATCAAAATGACACATCTGGCAGACCTTCACCTGAATAAGCTTATGTCTCAGGGGATGGATGTATTTCATTAGTGAAAAGGCAGCGGGATTTCCAAAGGGGGAAGAATCTCTAGAGACCCCTCTGTCAGTTCATCTGAGGTAGGTTTTAACTCCAGCTCCAACTTGGCCTTGGCCCCCTGAGATGAGATTTCTTTGCTGAACCTATTAAAAGCCAGATTAAGATCTCTAGCAGAGGTCATTTAGAAAACAGTGAGAGAATTCTAAGGAATACTTGTTTTCCTCTCAATCCTCAAAACAATCCGGGGAATGCATTTGGAGTCAGTCTCTGAACTTAACCCTCTCATCCCCAGGGAAAACAATTCTGTGTGCTGCCCTCCTGCCAGGGATGGGATGAGCTGGACCCCAGCCACATTGATTTTCTGGAGCACACAGCAGGATTTGTGTTGTGTGGGGGTTATGCCACGAGGAGAGGGTGACTAAACCTGATGGGTTTGCAGTTCTATAAATTGGCATCAGCCTGTAATGTTGTGTGCACAGCACAGGGATGACTCAGAGGCAGAAGCTGCATGTCATGTTGGGGAATGACAGCCTGGGGCAAAGCTGATGGGTCCCTGTTGGGTCTCCTTGGGTGCTGGGGGTGCCAGCTTCTCCCACAATAGCGGACAGTGAACTTCAGTACTGAGCCTTTGGGGTTGCAAACAAGTCAAACAGTGAGTCAGCATTAGGTGGAAGTCCAGTGTTGTGCATGTGGGCTGTTGAAATCCAAAAGAGCTGATAGGAAAATGAGCCTGTCTCTCCATGGTGGTGAATACACTGCTGTCTGTGGGAGGTGGGATCATGTTTAGATGCAATGATAAAGGATGGACTTGAATTGGAACTCAGCTGTGAGCCCTGTTAAGCCTAGGAACCAGCCCAAAAGTTTGGCATGTCTTGGGTTCTACAAGGAGATGCCTACTGATTTAATTCTAAAACCAGTTGTATCAATTGCATCCTATCCACAGAAATGTGTGCAAAACAACCTCTTTTTTTTCTTTTTTTTTTTTTCCCAAAGTCAACTCTTAGTATATTTTACTCCTTAGTTTGTTCATACTCTAAATCAGTATGCACTGGTGTTCTAAAATGGGAAGCCAATTCCATCAGAATCTCATAAGGGAAAAGAATTCTTTGAACCACTAAGAAAGATTTTGCTGGTAAGACTCCTTTCAAGGGAAGGAAAAAAAAAAGAAAAACAGAAGAGAATGTTTTACCTGTTTTCATTGTGTTCTGTTATGGCAATCATCAATATGCAGAACTCAGACCTTCAAAACTGGAAGATCTAAAAAAGAGTAAAAAAAAAATATCTAAAATCTAAATTTTTATCATTCAAATTAACTTTCTAGGTTATGAAACCTAGATTTCTGTGCTTGAATTTTCTTTTTTTTTCCAGAGGCTTGTAAACAGAAAGGTGCATGCCATCCCACTTTCCCCTACCCTGCTTAGAAAGCTTTGCTGGAAGACTCACTCTGGGAGCCAGGGTGTTTGGAAAAGGACCAGGAATCACAGGAGTGGGCAGTGCTGGCGCTGCCTCAAATCCCCTGCTAATAAACACACCAACCAAAGCCAGATGGTAAAAGTGCATTTTTATCATGTTTTATGTGGATTAATGATCCCAATAAACATTTTTCTCCTTTGTATATGTTTAGGGCAGCATTTGAGCGACATCTAAGAAAACCCAGTGAGCTTTCTCTGGCTTTCTCAGTGCTGCACTCAGAGACTGACTTTATCTGCCTCAACCTCCTCTCATATTTGCAATTTGTATGAGCCACAAGACTGCAGTATGACAGTGGCTGCTGATCCCTGAGGGGTCTGGTTTTCCCTTGATGTGTCTGTGGCTCCTTTCACCATAAATAAGAATTATTTGTGCATTTGGAGGGGATTAGTTAATGACCTGCGATGCCCAATCTGCAGAGTCACAGATTGTCTCTTGTGACAACCATACTTTCTGCAGTGATTTTGTTTTTGTTAAGTTTCAGTGGTAAAAACAAGTATTACTGCCCTCATTTCAAGATGGGAAACCTGAACTGTTGCCGGTTTGGTGGGTAGATATCGTGACCTGCTGCAAAATAAGTGCTTTAGTCAGGGTGCTGTGGTTCAACAAGATACCTCTCCTCAGCTGTGCTCTTGGAGGGACTGTGGGTGTCCTCTTAACCTGGGCAGTTGCTGGGAAATGGGCTTAGCCTGAGAGGAGAGGTAATTAGGCTGACACAGGTGAGGTTATGTGTGCACACATTCTGTGTTTGTAGCATTGCTAAGTTTCCGATGTTGGATGTGGGAACTGGGCTGGTGGTCTCAGGTCTGTCAGGCTGGGACTCAGGCCTCACCACATGCCCAAGCCTTCCCAAAGCTGTCAGAAACAGAAGGATGGAGGGAGAACAGGGCATTCTGAAGGCTTTGCTAAGCCCTCATTTTGTCAAGGAGTTCCCTGGTTGTTGTGCAAAATCTATGCTGGTATTTATACCTGTGATCACTGTGCTTCGTGCTCTGGTTTTCCATCAGCTCAAGAGAAGCCCTCATCCCAGGGCTCACTCTGGGGGTGGGATACAATGTCTGGGAATGACTCATACAGCTGCTGTATGGCACATCTACTCCTCTCCAGATGTAAAATGAAACACATGCTTTTAGTGTTATCTTGACCTAGACTAATGTTGCTATTTCAGGGTTTTATGTCAGAGGCACAAAAAACCTGGAAATTACTGATGGAAAAGACCTATGAGATCATCCCTTCCACCCACAGGGTTGTTCCCTGCAAAATACTCTCCATCATTCTGTCCAAAGCAGTCAAAATTCACTCAAGTGAGAGGGAGCCTAATGCTTCTCCAGGGGAGCTCTTACATCTTCCAGGATGCCAGGGAGGACTCGTTCATCCCCAATCTACAGTCCAAAGTTAATTTTGCCTTGTTTAAACCTCCTTCCCAAGTCCAAGTCCCCAAGACTGGTCCTGCTCTTCCTGCTCTTCATACCTAGCACAGTACAAGGAGGTGAACACAGGCTGCTCAGCCACCTGTAATGGGGTGAGTTTGCTATCAACCCTCAAATAATTGCTCAGGGCCTCTCTGCATGTACCCCTGTCACAAGGGTGGTATAGGATGGAAAGCTTCATATCCCAGTGCTGAATCTCCTCTATCCCTCTGAGGCACAAACTTCCCACAGGGCATTTATTAATTTTGTTGAAATGTCTCATTTGCTGCTTCATGGGATGTACACACCCAGACTGACAGCCCAGCTGTGTTTCTTTTCAAAGAGAAAGGCAAAATTCCTACTGAATGGGAGAGGGGTGCTGCAAAGTGGGTGGTGGTTACCTGATGGACAGGAGCTGGATTAGACCATGTCAATATATCCATGTGTTTAGGCTGCTGGGGACACCACCCCTTCCATCAAAACTTATTTTTGAGATGTTGCAGGCTGCTAACAACCTCTGCTAACAAGTACTGTAACATCACTGAGACATCTATTTTTAATATAAAATGCAGTTGCAAAAAAAGAGCTCTCTATATAACAGATTTACAGATAAATTGGAAAAGAAAATAATTTCTGTCTGCAGGGCAGGGACCATGTGTGCCAACTCTCTGTTTTGGCCCATCTCACCCTCACATCCCCTGGGAGTGGAAATGGAAACCTCTGCTCTGAGCTCTGGCAGTACAAGTGGATACCAGGGGAAAGTTTTTTGCCAGTACTTAGCAGGAGCCAGATCTTGCTCCTCTGCAGCAGTTAAACTCATGAGCACTCTGAGCCTGCACAGCTCTCCTGGCACTGGCTGAATAGGTATTTGTGAGTTTTGGGGATTTTTTTTTTGCTCCAGGGTCATTTTCTTCTTGGGCTTCTAAGCACTTATCTGTGAAACATGAAATTGCCTGACCCTGAAGCTCATCCCTGGATTGGTGAGATCCATAAACTTGAAGAGAACAATATTTTCCTTCCTTTATACTCGGAGGAGTCTTCAGACTACAATCACTCAGCAGACAGCAATTTTCAGCTGTCTTTCCTTTATGTCTTCAGTAGGATATGAACATCTTTGGAAAGTGTAAATTTACAGCCAAGGATCACAGAATGATGCCTCACTCTGTGATCTTTCCTGGGCAAGCTTTATGTAGAGAACAGAGTTGCCACCTCTTTGGAGCTGCAGTATAAATGGTTGATAAATCCAGGATGCCTGGGATGGCTGAAGAGTGAAAAGTGTCTGTCAGAAAACCACCTTTTGCTCCTCCTAAAAATTCTAGTGTTTTTGCTTGAAGTCTGCTTGACCTGGCTCCAATCCCCTTTCTCCCATACAGCTGCCTCTTGCTAGCCATATTCCCCCATCTCACTTCCATTAATCTTTCCATGTTGTTCTGACCTTCTGATGCCTCATTTATTTTGCTTTGTTTGCATTTATTTGCTCTGCAGATCCCTCAGGCCAGGATCTGTCTCCATTAAGCGTATAGTGATTGTCCAGGAGAATTTCAGTGTATAACTTTTTGAGTCCACAAAAAATGGCAGCTCCAATCATATAGGCTGCTTTTACAGGTTGATCTCCATGAGACTTGAGCCAACTTTTAAAAACAAAGTTAACTTCTATAACAAAATAATGTAAACATCAGGTCTCATCAGAATTTGCTCTACAATAACTGGAAAATATGGGGAAACATTCAAAAATTCTATTCTTCGTATCAAACACAAACACTTGAAGCATACTGGATTATTCGTCATCATTGCCAGGCTCTACGGTGCCTGCATCCATTTCTTACACCCACAAGAGCTGCTTTCAGAGTAACTAGACTGAGTCATTACTGTGTCCTTAGCTGCAATTTGTGCTCTTTGAGCTTCAAGCTGCTTCTTTGCGTAGTGCATTTGTGCCGATTCACTGAGGCGTGGATTATTTGTTTTATCGACACATCCACGGGACAAAGGGCTGAGTGGAAGTGAGCCTGGGGTTGGGATATCGAACCTTTTGTCTCTGGAATCATTGTGGCGTGCCCTGGGCTGGCTGGGGACAGCAGCCATCCCAAGCTGGTGGCCTTTGTGCAGTGATTTGGAGGTCATGACTCTGCTTGGAGCAGCCGGGTGTCTGTGCTGCGGGAATCTCACCGGGAATCTCACCGGAGGGACATCTGGAGGATGCTCTACTGCTGTCAACCACGCAGCAGGGCAGCACAGGAGCTTGCCTCTGGGGCATAACGGGGCTGGTTTTCTCTCCTGTGCCTTGCCACAGGACCATTGCCTGCAGAACAGTGCAGACAGATTTTTGCCGTGGCAGCATAAATTTGGGACCAATTATTATTGTTCTACTCACGGAAAACACAGAGAAATCAACTATCGGAGCAAAGCCCTTCCTCATTTCCTACATTGCATCAATTTCCATCTAACAGGAACCATGAAATCTCTTGAGTTTTATTATAAAATTACTAAACAACCAAGAGGCTGAACCCTTGCTTTAAGTGGAAGCCTCAGTGCAGCCTCATCTCTGAAGCTGCTCTCCAATTCTGCAATTACCCATTTACAGTAAACAGGAGAATGTGATACAGTGGCCTCACAGACACGCGGCTGTAGACAGTAGACTCAGCTCATCATTTTCTCTGCTTTTGGAAGTTCTCTACAACAGTGCAGAGGACATGGTCAACCATGGAGGAAAGGGAACATTTCCAGCATGACATTCTTGCACACCAGCAGCCTGTACAGATGATTAATAACAATAACACTGAAGTTCTGGTTGGCAGGAGAAGCTCTTCAGCTTTGGCTCATGTATCCCAAGCACTGAGCGATTGGGAGTTCTGCATATTGTGTGGGTACAAAATCAAGGTGTTGTTCTGCAGCTCCAGGGTGTGAAAGAGGCAAGAGGGATAACAGAACAAACTCCATCTTTCTTTAGAGCCAAAATTTTTCTATAAACAATCCATCCAAAACCACATTGTTTAAAGCAGATGTATTTTATCAAGGTTGAAGGCACAGACTGGGTGCTAGAAAATTTTAGCTTTACTGCTGTTCCCTGCAGTGATTCCTCACATTCCTGTGTCCAGAAAATATGACTGTTCAAGATCTCTATTTCCATACCAGTAAAACAGGGACCACAACATCTCTTAGTCACAGCAGGATTATGAGTTTGAATGGTTAGTATCTATGAAGTAAGTGCTCTGATGGTAGGTGCAAAATCTCTCTGTAAGAACTCACAATTCCAGCTAGAGAACAGTTTTGTGTGGTGAATACTGAGGTTAGAAAGGTGTGAAACAATTTAACTTCCAAATTCTATGGGCCTTGATGCATCATCAGAAAATCTGTGAATTCAGGCCCTTGCTGCTGAGTGGTCAATCAGGATCAGATGCTTCAATGCTCTTGCTGAAACCAATCAGACTGTGCACATAATAATGTAACGCTGCTCAGAAATCATGGTAGACACAGGTTCTGGGAATTATTTTTTGTCCTAGACATCTTGAAAGACAAAAATAATCCTCTAGCCTTTATCAACAGGAACTCTTTTTTGGGGAGAACCTCTTACTTGCTGATTGAAAGCTTTTTACCCTACAAAAAAATAGCAATCTTGTCAGGAGTTGTGGAGTTCAGCACAGTGTTAGCACTGCAGCAAAAGCTCTTGCTGTTGAAGTTCTTCACTGGGCCCACGAGTTTATGATGACTAATTTCCCACTCTTATCTAAGAGTTACTTCATCTAAGAGTTTCCCAGTGGGATAAATGGAACAGGAGTGAGGGCGACAGTGTGCAGTTGTCAAGGTGAAAAGAGAGAAAATACCCACATATTGCACTAGGCAGACTCTTAGAAAATGTTCTGCTTTGCCAGGAAAGATAAGGGTCCCTCTGTTGTAAGTCTCCATGAAAGAAACTGTAAGTGCTGCGAAAGTTGAGGAAATGGTCATACACCCTGTGTTTTGGGAATGGTCTCCAGCCTGTGGCATTGCTGCTTCATACCCCTGGTGCTGCTCAGTCTTAGTGACACAGACACTGCCAGCCTCGGTTCCCTCTGAGGAGCAGCAGTAAAACACATCCCCATATCCTTTGGGGTGCTGGGCTGGGGAATGAAGATTTACACACTCCACTGACCGTGGATATTCAGGGATCTAAGGCAACAAGTGTGTTTCTGGATATTGGTCTTTTCCCCCAAATCCATTGCATCCCACTTGGGAAGCCACAGAGAAAATGCGACCTTCTCATACAAATTACTCTTGATTCCAGCTCTGAGGGGTGTGAAGCTGTAAAAGAGAATGCTACAGCTTTTTTTTTTCAAAATTCATTATTTTGAGGGCATGGGAATCATCCTTAAAACCACTGCTTCCCTTGATGGATATAAATGAATTAGCCCTAGTTCTGTTGCCAGTTCATAATTTGCTGAAAGTTCTCGCTCCAGCAGAAATCCTCAGGGATTCCTGAATCAACTTTTAAATTAAGCAGGGGACTAGGGTCTGATATTGTGCCTCTCATTTATCAGGTTATACACTGCCTTTGTTTTATTCCTGACTCTTTAAAATGGATTGGGATTGTCAAACTTTTGTTCCTGGAGCAAGTCACATCGATAACCAGTGTTTTTGTGGGAATGTAGGGCTGAATATGAGTTTTTCTGTACAAAGTTGAATATTTTAGCTCAAGAACTACAGACAAAATGTGGCAGCCTCATTTAAATGTGCAAAGACCCAATATTAGCTACAAAACTGCTTGGTGTTACACCACATCTCTGAATAGATGTACTTTTATAGAATACCTCACGCTGAAAATCTAATTAATTGGAGAACAGTTATCACATTACCAGCCTGACTGAATATTTTTTCTGTGAAAAAATGTGTGTTTAAAAGTCTAAATGCTCCTATTACAATGATTAATTATCTGCAGAAAATTGAAAGCACACAAGAAATTATCAAGAAAGAACATTTAGACATCATCTGTCTTCCTAAAAACACTTGTCTGAGTTTATAAAGAAGAATATTATTGCAAGGTAGATGCTGGCTACTTGGGATATATTTTTTCTGCCTTCTCTTTAAGTGCATTCTTGCTACAATTTTAAATATATATATATATATATATATATATATATAGCACCTAAATGGATAAAAGATACATTGATTTTTTTTAACTGGAGTGATTCTCTGGAGAGGATGGATCTCCTTGCCACCTCAGATGCAGTTTAATTTTGGTGTTACTTTTGAAATAATGATAAATAGACTTTAATGAGGAGAAGCAATGGCACAGAGCACTGGTGATGTCGTAGAGCGTGGGTCAACAAGGAGCCTCACCTCGGGTATTTATGAGCTGTGACGGTGTCACAGGGATTGCAGTTTGGAGAAGGAAACACTGCCAAAGCCAGAACCAGTGGAGCAGACACCCAGCCACCTATAAATCTGTGTACTCTCACTCCTTGTTAGCTGAGGGTCAGGGCTGATTAATTATACATGACTTGATGATGACATATCTCGTAAAAAAGAAAGCAGCATATAGTGAAACTTGATGGCTTTACATCAGCAAGATGGAGGTGGGTCTTTTACTACCCAGCATGGGGTTAGAAGAGTAAAATTTACTTCTGCTTAGAGCGTTGTACAAACTGAGAACATCTATGTTTTTTAAATAAAAAATCAGCAATGGATTAGACCTGTACCCATCATTTTCAACAGATTGAAAATTACAGGAGGGAAATAAATAGCATCTGGTTCTTTCTTCTTAGGAAACACAAAAAAACAAAAAAAGAAATGGACCAAAGGAATCCCAGGAAAAAAAAAAAGTTATGTAGATTACACAGGGTGCTCAGACAAAATCCCCCAAAGCCAAACTTTCCTGGCTGACGTAAGGCTCACATTGCAAGCATTACCTCCAGACAAGGAGCAGAGAGCAGTAGCACTTTACACCATCACTGGACCAGTGTGGAATAGGCAGCAAAGGGATGGAAACACAGCTTGAGAATAGCTCCATTTGTTTAAGCCAGCCTTGCTCTGGGAGCCAGTGTGACACTCTCAGAACTTTGTAAAACTTCTGTCCACTAAAATCTTTGGCTCATTACACAGATCTTAATATCAGGGTCTGAATTAAATCCATTTGTAGTAGCTTTGGAGGAGATCAGGGCTGGGTAGAATGCCTTTAGCAAAGCAACTGAATGTTAATAGCCATCCCAGTGAGGCCTGTGCAAACAGTTAGCCAAAGAAAATAACAGTGAAATGAAAAATAAAGCACCTATTTTTCCTGCTTTGTACATGTAAGAAGTCCTATGTTCAGCCCTGTATTGATCCTTATATATGCTCTCAGAATCAAGGACATGAGTCATATGTCTGATCATGGCAAGATCAAGTGAAATTTATTCTTAGAATGAATATTATCTTTCATTTTTGGAACATTTTCAAGAATAGGATTAAGACTTCTATTGCCTTGGAATAACTTTCAAACCAGGGGCTCCCCTAGTGTTCTCAGTGCCTCTATCCAGCATGTTCAGAGATGCTTATACATAAAATAATGAAAAGAAAGAAGAGAAGAAGTCAGTGTTCAGACACATTAATGGTCACACATAAAAGAGTAAGTCAATTTTGTGAAATACTCTCACTTTTTTTTTTTTTTTTTTCCTAATCATTAAGAAAGATTGTGCTGATGCCAGTAATAAATAAAAACCAGCTGAGCACATTTTGTAGTTACTGTGGAGCTTTTCATCACCAGAAAAAGCCCAGCCCTGCTTCTGTAATTACATGATGCATAACACAGTTGTCTCACCCTTCTTTCTCCTTATATGAACAAACAACTGCTCTGCCACACTTGCTGTATTTAAAGAACTGATATCTCCAAGTAATCCCATGGTGCTAATAACACTCTTAAAAAAATATTTATTGCAAATAATGATATTCCTGTATCATTTGTCCTGTAAATGAAGATGTATTAGTTTATGGAGAGCTCCATCATCAACTTTCATCATGTCTTCCCAATACAGTGTGTCCTGGCATCACCAATGTGCTGTGTGAACTTTGACTAAAAGCGTGAACCATCTTTAAAGAGAGGCTGCAGCTGCTCTGAATTTTAGCGAGTGAAGTTAAGTCTCTGTAGCCACAGGTTACTCCCTCCAAAGCCTTCCGTTCTGAGCAGAGGAAATCTTTTATCTGATTGTATTTTTACAGTTACCTGGCACATAGTCCCTTCCTCTTGGTGTGAAATTCAACATTCACCACCCAAACATAGACCCCAGAGTAGAGACAGAAAAATAATTCACTTCAATAGCTAAAAGATCAAAGGTTGCAGAAAAGAAAAAAGGCTTTTGGGGGAAGATTTGCCCACATTGTTGAAGAGATCTAGTGCAGTGTTTGGTTTCGGACAAAAAAAAATTGCTGTTTCTGTCTTGTGACCACAAGCAGCCGTGTTACCGTAGCTTAGTGACTCTCCATTGTTTGCTGTTTGTTGGCTTCAGGATTTATTTGTCTGGTTTCACTTCCCACTGTGAGGGGAGAAGTGAGCACACAGCTGATTACTGCAGCTCTGCTGTACCTGCCCAGGCAGTAAGTCCTTCACCCTGGGTGTACATCTGTGCTTTAGTACTGCCAGAGGGAAAACTCCATTTTTGGGCTGCATGGATATGAATGTGCCCCTAAAACAGTGATTCACTCAGAGACTGCTAAGGTGCTGTGGGGCTGAAGCGCAGAGTGCACCAGCAGAAGCTGAGAAGGCTTTGTTCAGCCTGGAGGGGAGATGACTCAAGGAAGACCTTTTTGCTGCCTACAAGCACCTAATGGGAGGATGTAAAGAACAAGGAGCTCA
Organism: Certhia americana; assembly: GCA_018697195.1. Taxonomy (NCBI): domain Eukaryota; kingdom Metazoa; phylum Chordata; class Aves; order Passeriformes; family Certhiidae; genus Certhia; species Certhia americana. The sequence continues at coordinate 4,664,343 of CM031879.1, forward strand.
ACTCTCCTCAGGTGTTGTGGTGGCAGAACTAGGTGCAACAGGCACAAGTTGCAAGATGGGAAAAAAGGAAAAGCTTTTTTACCATGGATGTCATCAAATGGTGGAGGCTGTCCAGAGCATCTGGGACATCCCCTTGGCAATGTTCAAAATTTGGCTGGACATAGCCCTGAGCACAGGATGTGTTTAACATGGTGGGGCAGACTAGAGACCTCCAAGGTTACCGAAATTACTCTGTGACTAGTAACAAATCCCACTGAAGATTCAAAACCCAGGAGGTGAATAGCATTTTTTCTGTGGTTGATTCCCCCACCTTGTCTGAGGTGGTCTGAGCTCATGGTATGACCAGTACTGTCTGAATTAGAGTAGATGTGGGTGTCTCAGAGGTGGATGGAAATCACAGATGGGGCGAGGAATGAGCAGCTCACAACATGGCACCATGCCTGCTATGAGGCAGGACCTTGGGGTTGGAGGATGGATGGGCTTGGAAGAGGTAGAGAAGTCCTGCTGTGACCTGAAGCAGACATTGACTCCAGTGAGGGCACAGGTGTTGGGATTTTACCAGCTATTTATCAAGCCCAGTTCTGGTGTTTCTTGTTTCGTTGATAACTTCAGGTAGCTGAAGGATATTGCATTTTCTGGCTTATTTTGAGCACTGCTCCTTGAGCCTTAGCCCTAGAGCTGGCCTCCAGCTGCCATCCTGCACACCAACCAGCTGCTCAGTGTCACAGTTTCATTGGTACCCCATCAGCAGGGCCATGTGGGCATTCCAGACACATCTCTGAGCCTGCCAGGACCTTTCAGCTGCCTCCCCAACTCTCCTGCCTGTTTCAGCTGCTCTCAGGCTCTTTCCTCTTTTGGATGTACCTTTGTGCAAAGAGAGACCTCCAAGCTTGGCGTGGAGGGGAGACATGAGCTGAATTGATCCTATTTTTTTCAATAAGTTCTGAGCTTTCTGTACCAAAGGTGGAAGTTTTCGCCTTTCTGATAGGAGGATGACACTTCTGTGTCTTGCTGTGTGGTTGTCAAAAAAAGCCCAGGAAAGCAATATTGCAGACAAAACGGGAAAGGCTTTCAGTGAAGGCTGAGCATCTCTTTGGAGTCACTCTTTTGCTGATTTGCTCTCAGAGGGAAGAAATAACTCATGGTTAAAACGGCACTGAAGTAAGCAGACGTTTTCTGGACAGGCTCTTAAAGACCTTCAAAGTCAGCTAAACCCTAGGGAAGGAAGTGAACCAGGCTTTCCTGGAAATCAATATCCACAAGCTGAATTTTCACATTTTGAAATTGCAGTCAGCTCATTTGGGTGCTTAACCATCCACTTGTCCTCAGCCAAGTGCTCCAAAATATTTGGCATGTATTTTCTTGTCTACCAGCTTTACGTCTGCTTTTATCTCCCTTTGCTGCTCCATAGCTGCTGTGAGGAGCTTTGCAGCTCATGTTTTCAAAAAGCAAAAGTATTTATTGTGATGTTTTTTTCTGGAGTTTTGAAACTTGCTTTGTATAAAAATTTCAAACTATGTTTGGCACCCATCCGTTCAACCTAAAAAGAATTTATTTGGTATCAGAAAGAGATGTACCACTAGATTGAGCTTGTGCCATTATTTATGACCAGCATCAGCAGGGAGGATTGTAGGGAAAAAAAAGTTTGAAATTTTTCTTCATTTTTCCACTGCATCTGTATTTTTTGCTTTTCCCTTTTGGATCCCAAACTCAGTCTTGCCCTGCTCCCTCAAAGTGTGTGTCCAGTCCTCCCACGTGGGCTGTCTTACACTATTGGCAGCTGCCTGGCATCAGCATAATGAAGCTTCAGCACAGCAGGGAGCACTGCCCTGCCTTTGGACCGATTTCTTCCTATCCCAGGGGGTTTTTTTCCACATTTCCCACCTAATTCCCTGTAGCCCTGAAGAGCATCATCCTTTTCTCTTATTGAGGAAAAAAAAAAAATCAATATTCAGCTTACTTGCTAGTTGAATTGATACTCAGCAAAACTGATCTGAAGTCATCAATTGAGAGGCTCTGGGTTTTCACATAACCTTGGTTTTTTCAAGACGCTTTCCTCATTTTGCATATTTACATGGACCCACTTGTTCCTCAGACAGCTCAGCTGAAATTGTCCTGGGTTTCCCCAAAATGAGAGAGCTTTTTCTGTGTGGTCATGGGAATTTCAATATTCTTCCCAAAACTAAAGGGCTGGAGGTTATTTGAGCTGTGAAGCACTGAAGGGAGCAGAGGCTGTAGATGTTAAGTGGAACTTGCAGAAGTAATTTGGGTGAGACGTGGCACTGGCTAGCAAAACTCTGTTAGGAAACCACTCAGGCTTTCTGCCAGGCATTACACATTCCCAATTTTATAAACTTTGCTGGAATCATGCTAGCAAAGTGAAATGCATTTCCAGGCATAAGCCAGCAGATTTTATTTTAATGGCTGCAGCAGATCTCTGCTTGTGGAGCTGAACATTGGAGCATGGGGCCAGAGCTGGGGACAGCAAGTGTCCATCCTGGGGAGGCTTTCTGCTCTCTTAAAGGCTGTCTGGAAAAAAAAGATAAATGCTAGTTGTACTATGCTATTTCTATAATAGGAGGATAAAGAAGGAAAGTGGAATAGAACAAGCCAAAAGCAGAAGGGAGTAGGATCAGGAATAGGGAGGTGTTAATTGTTTCCTGTCTCTTTGGGATGGATGGAGTGAGTCTGTTGCCCATAAATTTCATGGTGTCACAGCACCCTAGTAATAAACTCTATCTCAGGCAGTAAGACAAATGGATCTGAGGAATACTGTAATACTTCCTTGGCTTCAGACCAATGTTTTGGGTAGATCTGTATTTTCCAGTGTTTCTCTGACAGGGCTGGAGGGGATGGCTCCTGGGTGGGGTAAGGCCAAATCCCCATCTGCCCTGAGTTAATGAATGATATGGGATGGGAAAGGTTGGCAGAGAGAGGTGGATTGGAGCCAGTTCCTCCTGTTGTTGGTTTTGATGTGATGCGAGTGTGGTGTGGGTGCTTGGCAGGAGTTGCATTTAGGTAATGTGGTCTGTGATGTGGTTCTCCTTGACCAGCCAAGGGCATCCTGTGACTGTTACCTGGAGGGGTTGGTGGCCAGTATGACATTGATACCAGCTGTAGCTGCTGCTTGGCCTTGGACAAGCATTTGCCAAGGTCCTCCCCTTGAATTCACCGTATGACTTCAATCAACCTCAGACAGCTGCCTGGCAGACAGGAGGGTTGAACAGGTAGGAGGCACAAGGGGCATGGCTGAAGACCTCATCAGTCACCCATGAACTTCTTTGTGTGGCATTGTGATGGTTGTTCACAGCCTGTAACACCCCAGCAGTGCCATATCACTACTCATTTGGGATGAAATGGGATCATTCCTGTGAAGCTGGAAGGTCACTTGGCCTTGGCTGTTATTCAGAGGATTTTGCTGTTCATGGTCTTGTTGTTCAGATAATCTTGGTGCTGTGAAAGGCACAGGGAGCTGTGGGGTCGGCCAGTAGTATTTACACTGCTGTGCTTGGAATAAGGAGTAAAACTACCAGACACATGATTCTTTCCTAATATTACACTACGAAGCTTTTTGCTGCTTGTCTCCCTGTGGATGTAATTAGTCGTGGGAGCTCTTTTTTAAAAGTAATTACACCATTAAGCATACTTTGGCTTCAACAATGAAAATGCATGGTTGGGCTCCATAATTACACCTCTTAATGACGTTACATAATTGTACGTAAGAGTCTATGAAGCAAACAATGCTTAGGCTCCCTCTGACTTGCTGCTGCTTTGATCTCCAAAACAGTTGCAGGGATTGGAAGCTCTTCATCCCTCATCGTGGTGAGTTGTGCTTGGAGAAGCTGTTTTCTTCCCAGATCCACTTCCACTCAGTGTGAAAAGCCACTCATGTTCATAACTAAGAAATCAGAGCCAAACAACATGAGCCTGGGAGCTGCCCAAGTGGTTCACTTCCTCTGGGTTTCTAAAAATGTATGTGTCCATGAGACATATTTTTGTTCCTGTTTCTTCTATACACAACAGTGCGGAAGCTTTAAGTAAAATCTGTCCCTAAATAGGCATCCCCGGGATGTGCAGCTGCCAAAACAAAAATCATGCAACCAAGCTGGGCTCCTGCCCTGAAAATAATTCATCCTGTTATCTTTTTCTTTTCTTTATAATCCCTTCTATTTGGTTTCATTGACACTTTTTTCTTAAGGAAGGAGTGCTTTGCCTGGCCAGTTTCCTGTTGGCTCTTTGGGAGGCTGAAGCTACTTCTGTAGCTGGTCAAGATTTCTGGCAGTGTCCAAGTGAGCACTGTGCCAGGTAAATTGTCCAGCTGTAGGGATGGCTGGAGGATTGGGCCTCCTTTGGACTGTCAGCCATGCTTTAAGTTAGTTTTGTGTTCCTTTGGAATGACAGCCATGCTTTAAGTTAGTTTTGTGTTCCTTGGTGGCTTATCCTGGTTCTCTCACAATTTCTCTGATACCTTTTTGGGAGACAGTGCAATGAGTGGTGTATATGGGCTCGTACAATTAAATTACACATAGTTCTATGAAAAAGCAAAGCTGGAAGTAAAACTTTGTAATAGCAGCATCAGCTTATTGCATTTCCAGTACCTGTCTGCGAGAGCACTAAGTGGACTGTTGAGGAACTTCTAAATTAGTCAGTTCTATCTCCTTTTAAAACCACCTGATTCATTTTTCTAAAATATGTTACTCTGCAGTTAGGCATTGTGTAATCATCTGTTCTTCTCCCACATGAGCAAAAGAAATGTCTGCGCACACAGGATACCCTTTCTATTTGGAAAAAAAAAAATCCACTGCTACTGTTTCAAGGTCTGTGTAAATTGTCTGCAATAGAATACAGTTGTCTTAAAAGCATAAGAATACTCTTTTTCAGTTTTCAAGAAAGTATTCTATGCAGAAGTGCTCAGTTTTGAAGCAGATGTTTTCTGAAAACTATTTTGTTAATCTCATCATGGAAAGGGTTACACTGCATGCCTCACATCTCAAAAAAAAAGCATACAGTAATGGACTTTTTATAGGGTGAGGAGACACCAATTTGAATTTAGAGCCATTCTAATATTATTCATTATAATGTTTTCTCCATCTGAATTTTTTATGGTTGGTTTGGTAGCCTCTTTGTTCTCTATCTGATTCTCTGCAATTACCTGCAGAATAGTAGTTTGTTAAAGACTGCATATCTGGCAGCAGTCAATGGGTTTGCAGACATAAGTTGATCTCTGCCATGAAATAAAGATGAGAAGTTTCTTCTGTTTAGAGGAGAATATAAAGGGCACAGAAGAGGCTGTGCTAGCCCAGCTGATACCCTCTGAAGTGCTGGTGTGAAAATTGGGGCTTTAAGTTCAGCTCCACATTGGTAGCTGAACAAAAATGGTCTGGTGGTTCTTTCCTGATCCCGGGCAGCAGTGCCAGGATGAACCATGTTGATCCATGGTTGTGTACTTGATTGTGTCTGTGGTCATGTGTGAACTAAGTCATGTACACTCAGTAGTGTCAGAGGTGGTAAAACTTCATATTCTGCTGTAAATTTTGTTTGGAGTTTGGAGCATCAGTCAAAATTCACAATGAAAAGTAATTTAGCACATTCAGGACACTTCTTTTCAAGTTTTTCTCTGAAAAGAGTCCCTAATGTGTGCACTAGCAATATTGGCCAGCAGGTTTCCTACCTAGCAGTGTGAGCCTGTGAATATTTTGCCTCTGCTCCTGCCCTCTGCACTGGCTCCACATTGAACACATCATCCAGTTCATGCCCTGGGCCTACTGCAAAACATCTTCACTGGAGATGGACCATTGCATATAAGATTTTCCCAGGATGTGAATAAAAAGCATGGGAATCATTGCTGCAGTTTATCAGATCTCATCTCATTCCAAACTAAATTAAAACTTCATGCTTTGGCTGGGCTCTTTTTGATGTCATTGTGCTGCTACTGAGGTCTGTACAAAGCTGGGCAAAGAAGCAAGGCTGGAAGCAGTAAACCTCCTGCATACCCTGCAGTTTGGAGGGGAAGAAGGTGATTGCAACTTTCCAGTGGGATCATCTGTGCTGTCTTTGAAAGTACCAAAAGTGCACAAAGGAGTATTTCATATGACAATATATGGAACTCCAGCCATAACCGTTTTGCTCTGTTGGAGAAATATGGCCACAAACCCAGGAGAACAGCATTTTATTTTGGCACAAGTGAAGTTATGAATGTGTGGCACGACTGTGGGGTGTCTAAACTCTCATCTTAGTGAAAAATTTTGCAGCACTGAGAGTAGTGATAGTAGGTGTTGCTACAAAATCTAGATTTTCTCCTGTAATATCACGTATGAAGGCTGCTCTCTGAAACAACAAAGCCTCTCAGTGGAACTGCCAGTTATGCAAAATAAAGCAAAAGGAAATTTGAAGCAGGTCAAGAGGCAAGAAGCATTAGAGATATTTGGAACTTTTCTCTCACAGGAAGTTGCATCCACATTGGCTCTTCTTGAGAATTGTGTTCCCCTCTCTGGGAATACACCTAAATGCCACCTGTAGATGAGTGTGCAGATGTGAGCCAAAGCTATTTGAACCCATAGATTCAGCATGGACAGTGATGTGTCTCAGTTATTAAACTGGATACTGATCTAAGCATCTTTTCCAATAGATGGAAAATTCTCAAATGTGATCTCTTCCTCATCACTTGTCTTTTACAGTTATCTCTTTCTACCCACTCCACCCCCTCTCTTCTTAAAAATGTGCAATTTCCTGAAAAAAAGATTTCCCCATCAGTTTTATTTTTAGATTTGTGTTTGTTTACCAGAATCTGTCTGAAGCATGGATGGATAGCAATTCAATATCCACTCATTGATTTCCTAGCTCTCATTAGCTTAAATACTTACTCGAAGCAGGGGGTAAGGAGATCTTCATTGTTTATTTTAAGAGCATTTAGTTTTAAGATGGCCTTTTGCTTTATGTTGTACCCGAATCAATTTTAAAAGGGACCATTTATAGTCTCATTCTCTTTAATGTTTACTTTTTGGCATGAGTGTCTGGTTGTTTCTGTTTTATAGTACTTTGAAACGGAAACTAAGTTAGATATAGAAATTAATGAGCTCACTGATCATGTGCCAAAATAAACATGACATGGAAGATGCATGTAACAAATTAACCCCAAGATTTCCCTGAAAAATGTCCTTTCCTTTACCAGAAATAACGGATATGGAACAAAGTAATGATGAAGCTTATTAATTTGGTTTTGAGGGGTCACTGTGGTCACTGGAAGGCAGCGTGACCTAAGGAAGCATTAGTAAACCCTGAATTCTTTTCCCAGAATTGATCTTAAATATCCTCAATTGAGTGATTCAAATTTTCTGACAATCTAAAGCTCACATTTTTGTTACAAAATGCTTTCAGATCCATAGGAAAGTGCTCTAGGAGAGCCAAGATGAGAACATTTATGTCAGTAGTGTGATTTGAGCCATGATTAACACTTTTGTCTCTTCTTAGGCTGGAAACACATTCCTTACAGAGTCCATATAGCTGAGCAGTGTATTTTATCCTGTTTGGTTTTCATGGCTTACATATGGATTTTCTTAATGCCAAGGCAAGCTTTCAGGGACAAAGAGACCGAGTCTATTAGAAACGCAATTTGCTAGAGGCAGGCACAGCTCCTGTGTAGGTTATCTTCTTCCCAAGAAGAATTGGATGCTGAAAGTGGAAAAAATAAGTAGTGTTAGAAATGTATACTTTCAAAAAGTTGATTATTATCCAAATTTGAGACAGAAATGAGGGGAACTTGGAAGTAAGGAAATTAGAGGTGATATGGAAATGTTGCAGTCACCATTTTGCAAAATGTGAAATGCACATATACTGCTATAGCTCCCAGCTGTCTGTCTTTCCTTCCCCTTCCCATTTCTATTTCAAAATGATAAAAGTAATTTATATTTCCCAGTTTGGATGGTGCATGGAGTGGTACACAGAGCCTCAGTGACTGGTAGGCTATAAAAAGCATCTTTAATATTCTGTGATTTACAATTTTTAGTGAGCCTGAATCTCTAATAGGGAATTAATGGTCGATCAGGAGACATCTTTAGATCAAGGCTTGCACTGTAGGTATCTTGTTGGTGTTCAGTTCAAAAAAAGTGCATTTTCTGTAAAGAAGTATAAAAGATTTCCCTGGGATATGAGGCTCAGGTGTCATCATTCAAGATGCCAGATCAGTGTATTGAGGAGCTTGTACAGCAGCTGTCCTCACTGACATCTGTTTGCTGCAAAATACAGAGGAAAGAGAAGATGAGCAGATTGTGAATGTACATCTGCAGAAGGAGTATACTTTTTTGTTGTTGTATTATAAAAATTGCAAAGGTCAGGCTGCAAGTGAGAATAATTTATTACAAAAATTCTGCAGTAAACAACTAGCCAGAATATATAAAAATTTCACTAGAGGAAGATTTTTTGAAGCAGCATATTTTTTATTGGGAAAATATAATTGCAAATAAATGCAGTATTCTAAAAAGTACTAGAAGGGCAGAATGGCATGCTTCCAGCTTTTGTTGCTAAAGTCTGATGAACAAATATTTGAATAGAGGAGGGGGGGAAAGAAGAATAAAAGATCCATATAGCATATGCATGGGCAGATTATTTTCGTCTTGCAGTTGTCATGTTTCTGTGGGGAATCAGTAGTGTCAGTTTTTTAGAAAATATTGTTGACACAGAAATGTGGGACTTTAAAGAGTAAAAACCAGGTTCTTAACTTGCCAACTCATCTTGTGATGCTGACAGTCATCAGCAGCTGAGCAGAGCCTTGCTGAGGGTGTCATCTGCTTTGTTTTTACTTTTCATTCTGGAATCCTACTTTATTTACCTTTATTTCTTTCTTCAGCTTCATAGTAAGAGACAGTCCCCACCCTGCAGAGTTTGTGATCTAAATAGACAGGACATGGAAAAACAAATACTAAGTCACAAAGTAATTGAATAGGAAAAGCAAATGAAAATGTGGGTGTTCCAGCCTCCTTTCCACCACCCAGGATCTGCCACATTTTGTAATTATCAATTTCTTTCTGAAGTGCTTGTGGTACTTCATGAAGCACCTGAACAGAGGCAGAGCTCCCAGCCCTACTCGACTGACCATCAGCTGAATCCACTTTCAAGAGAGCTGCTGATGTGAGTGGCATTGATTTAACCAATAGCTATTCATGATGTGAATGGTTATTGATGTGAGGAAAGACAAATTCCACCCATAAATAACAAGCCAAGTATAATGCAGAAAGACCAAATGTGGTTATGCATTTTGCATGAGAGACTCATGGGGTTCAAAAATCAAACAAAAAAAGGTGATCTGCAGATCAGGGACTCTGGCAGCATCAATTCCTTCTCCCACATTGCTAGGTGGGCTCCATCTCCAAATGGAATTTTGGGAAGGATTTTGGGAGGGATGAGGAGTTCTGCTACCCTGTAGCGCTGCCTCTGTGAGCACTGGGCAGTACCTTCCATCTGAACCTCTGCTTAATCTATTTCCAGTTATCTGCATCCTCTCACAAGACTTATCAGAGGCCACCTCCTATGTGAATCTCACATGTTTATATGCAGAGGTCAGGGGACTTGGGTTTGCTGTTGGCTCCTCTAGGCATGCCAGTGGCTGAACAAAGGTGTCACAGTTTTTTTCCATGAAATGCATATTAAGGTGACACTTCAGGTGGTAAAAGAGGTTAGACCAAGTTTCTGGGATCTCTGCCACTTAGTCATTGCTGTTCTGTTTGTGTTGCACTTTAAGCAGTAAGTGCTATAGTTCAGGGAGTGTTTTGGGGGTGAACAGCAATTTTTAAATGCAGAATTTCAGAATTGCAGAATTGTACATGCCAGTCCTACAGAGAGCTGCAGCATGGACTGCTTTGAGAGTTTGCATTTCTTCATGCTGATGCAAAAAATTGAAATCTTTTCCAGGTAAAGTGTCCCAGGAAAGAATCTTTCTGTGTTCTTTTAAAAAGAGATTTGAATGCTGTCTCTTCTTATGCATATTCAGTGTGTGCAGCTTCACTGCAAAGTGTCAATGAGTGCAAACTTTGGAGCTCTCCCTTCCTCCTTTAAGGATTCTTTGTATAGAAAGTAAAAAAAAAAAAAAAAAGAATGAATTTTAGTTTACAGAGAACTCAACAGAAAATTTAAAATCAAGAGTTCGGGCAAATAAATACTCTTTGGATTCTCTCGGTTCACTGGTTGACTTTTGTGCTTTTAAGACTTAGGATTTCAAGCTTCCTCCACATTCAGTTGAGTTGTTGAGAATTTCTGCTTGCTTTCTTTCTGTCCTGAACCAGCAGCCCAGCAGGATAGTGTGGAAAAATACATCTCTCTTGAGCATTAAAAGAGGCTAAACCCCAGTCCTGCTATTTCACAATGATGAGGTACCCTCATACCCTCATTTGCAGCTGCTGCAGAAAGCAGACCCTACTCCTGAGCATTAGCAGTTTTAAACTGTCCACTTGCATCTATCTATCTGTTCCTTCTGTCTCTCCCAGCAAGACATTACAATTCAGGAATGATGTGGGAGCCTATGGGTGTTATCCTTGAGACTGACTTGCTCCTGTAGTGACATTCAGATCTTGTCATCCAGAGAAAGCACTGTGGCTGCAGAGGTTTATTGCTGTGCCAGAACTTATCTGGGTGTAGAGTGCCAGGAGTGCCAGCTTTCCCTTCTTCAGGGTCAGAGAGAGTAAAGGAGAGGTGCTCCTTGAGCTGGGATTGTTCAAGGATCCACTTTCAATCCGCACATATTCTGTGAGAGGTGAGCTTTGGAACAGACTGTGTAGGAAATGAGTTTGGAGCAGCCAAACAGCCCCACACAACAAAGCACCCAAGGTACCAGGACAGAGAGGGGAGTGATTGCTGGAGGATTTTGTACTACACAGAGGACCTGGTTCACCTCTGATGAAGATCTCTTGCCATCTACCTGGCAAGAGATAGGCCCATCTACAAGGGCTGAACTCATGAGCTTTATATACCTAGGCAATTTTGTATTCTTTTGAAATTACTTTATTTTTCTCCCATATACATATTTTATATAAGTGCTTTGCTGATAATGAGTTCAATAATATTGAATTGAATAATGAAACACAGCATGTATTATACAAGTCTATAAATCCATATATGGATACAGTCTGTAAACTGATACTGGAAAACGTAAGACAGTGCTAGCTGTTGGAGTGTACTATCACAGCAGTTTATTTCCCTTTCTTGCCATGTATATTTTGTTCCACTTGCCTTGCAGTGGAGGGTGCCTGGGCTCTGGGAGTGAGGCTGTTCCTGGCTTAGGCAGCTGAGACCTGACCAGGACCTAGGAGAGCTCTATGCTCTGATTTCTGATTTGAGCTGCCCTTTGAGACTCCCATTTTTCCAGATATGTTTTGATGAGTTGGATCAGCCTGCAGCAGTTGGAATCTGAAAAAATGTTTGACTTCAGACATAAACTTCCCTTTAAGTGAGCATGTGGCTGATGGAGTGCACTGGCGTTTCCCCTGGTTCAACTACTGGCACATTTTGAGCCTGATTGCTTCCAGTATCTTTGGGGACAGGTTTGTGCTTTCTGGAAGGAGCAGTCAGGAGCAGGGATGGATTTACAGTACTGACCAGGTACTCATCATCAGAGCCATTGCAAGCTTCCAGGCTATCCTGGAGCCACAGTGGTGGGGTCAGGGCTGGTTCAGATGTTCCTGAAATGTCTTTATAGTAACTAGCTTGGCCCCATTATTCTGTAGGTAGGACACAGGGCTGGTCACCAAGCCTGCCTGCAGCTCCTCACACAGCCTGTATCTGCCCAGCTGCAGGGCTGCAGAGGTGTCTTTTTGTGCAGCAATCACCTCAAGGCAAGACTCTGCTCCCCCTTGGCTTACCTGAATGTCTGCATACGCTCTGAATAGCTGTCTTGTGTGGAGAACCTCCCTTTTGACCACCACATCCCTTGCTGGATGCAGCTCTGGAGTTGGCCCTGTGTGTGTTCACTGCGGGGCTTGGTGGCATGTCAAGATTTTTTCTGAGACAGTGCTTTTGGTTCTGGCTGAACTTTCTTCCTCGTGAGGAGTCTTGAAGGAACCAACCCAGGCATGGGCCATGAGGGTTTATGTAATTTTGGCGTCAGGACTGAGATGATACAGTGAGGAGAAGCAATGCCTTTGAAGAGGAAGTCTGATGGGAATAAAAATACCACTAAAACCACAGCCAGCACTTTGCCATGGCAGGTGGATAAAAGCCCTGGACAGGGGGGACCATGAGCCCTGAGATGTGACTTCCTAGAAGGAGACAGAGCCCTGGTCTGCTGTAGCACAAAGGAAAATGGCTAGCAGTGGTCTCAAAGACTTTAATGCAAAAATCTTTGCATGGATGTAGGAAGCCTGAGGATGTCTGGAATTGCTGCAGCTTGGCTGCCTGATAATAAGGAGCAGTTCTGTGCTTGTGAGCCCAGAGGTCTGGCATTTCTCTGCTTGGAGGTTTTGTTCCCCTGTGAACTGACACTTCTGCAGGGGTGGGTGTCACCGAAGTGGCATTTTCTGCAAAGAGCAGGAGGCTGATGTGTAAGAACCATATCAAACCTACCACGGACATATACCATAAAGTGGGCACTCATTTTGTGTGTGCCATGGAGCACTGATGGGACTGATGAGCTGCTCTTACAGCAGCCACCCCACCACTGTGGGGTGGGTCAAGGAGAGAAGCCCATGCCCATGTCCCAGCAGGGTTCCTAAAGGGAAATCTACTTGCTTGGCAATTTGCAAGGAGGAGAATTTAGCAGTGATGTGTTTCTACAGAGTTTGGTTTCTCATCAGCTTGGGTGTAGCATCCTGGGTGGAAAATGATGTGGGGAGACTGCTGGGAACGTGCTGGACCACATGAGGGGCAGGAGTATCAGTCAGAGAAATGGGCATCTGTCACTGTGTTGAGCAAAAACAGTGCAGTCCCAGGGCAGAAGTTCTTCAGAACATTTTGGGAAATCAGCCTTCTTTGGCAAGCAGAAACTTTCTAGGAAGTTGAAGACAAGTTTATCTGTAAATCTCTTGATTTTGTTAGGCTTATATGAAGGACAATTTTGTTGCCATGGCATAAGCCCTTTAGGATGGAAAACTATGTGAATATTTTATAGGTCTCATTTTTTTGGGTAGGCTTTAATTGAAAATGGAAACTAATATGAATTTTTCTCAGAGAAGTTTATCAAAAGTCTAGCTTTTCTTTTTTTTCTTCTTTATATATTGTAAAAATATAGGGAACATGCAATTTTATCAAGAAGTATCAATTTTTTTCAAATAAAAGTTTGTGGAAAAAACTCTTAAACCTGCTTCACTGCTATTCTGTAATAACCCATCCATTTTCTTCAGAAGCTTCACTGATTAATTTCATAGTTACACTAATTTCCCTTCTTGGAGAGCCCTATATTTAATTATTTTTAATAACAGGAATATGAATCATATTATTCAATATCTTACTATTACTCTTCATCTTTCCAAGGATGTCGGAAATGGAGAAATTTGTGCTTGGCATTTTGATGTACATGATAGAAAGACAGGAGACTGAAATTTTCTTTAAGAATGTTAGGGCTCACATAGATTTGTGTGTACTGCCTGCAAATTTAACTCAAATTAAAGTTGTGTATGGAGAGCCACATGAAATTGAAGCCCATTGCTGCAAATAGATGTGAACAGAGAATCTGTGTCCTGAAGAAGTCTGAGTGCCAGACCAAGGGTAGACCTGTAAATCCAATGGGATTCGGAGCCAGAACTCTTGAATTCAGTCTTGTAACCACGAGACTATTCTTCCCTTCCAATCATGGTGATTTAAAACTTCAGGCCAGTTTTTCCTAAATGTTGAGCATGCACCAGTTCCCAGTAAGAAGAGGTGGTCATGCAGTCTCATTCATGTATTAGAAGGGGGAAAACAGTACACACTGAATATAACTTTCCTGGTAATACTGTGATCGTTTCCAGCAGATTTTCTCAGCCACAAGTCAGTGTTTTTCTGTTAGTGAAGTACAGCTCTGCTGTACTTCTATCCCCTTAGAATCTGCTTTTTTTGTTGTTTTTTTTACAGACTGATCTCTGATATCGTGCCTTTGGGCAATATCCTGCAGACAGTCTCAGTGCCCTCCTCCAGGTCACACCACATAATGACTTGTGAGTGAAAGATAATTCAGATCAAGCAAAACAGGAAAGTTCTACGCAGAAAAGTAATAGCACAGCTCTTATCCAGTTCCTTTTATACTATGATCTCCAAGGGATCCATGGAAATGCCTTTATTTATTTATAGTCTTCAGATGGGGGAACACCCAGAAGGTCTAGAATCACTAAGCAAAACAAGAGTGAATCAGAACTAGGTTGTGATCTTAAATATCCTGGCCAATCTCTTACCATGAATTTTTCTGAAAATTACTGTTATTTAAGACAAGTTTACATTGTTATTATTGGTGGGATTTTTTTTCCTAAGTGAACAGTGTTGATGTTGATATTTTAGTTTTCCCGGTGTATTTACCAAAGAGATGTGTTGAAAGATGGGACTTTTTTTAAAACAGGGCAACTGGACAAATATCTGTCATTGAGGGGATGTCATTGGTGGAGTGTCAGGGGTAGGGAGAATGTTTTACACATCAGTACAGAGTGGATTATCAGTGTCCCATGGCACACTTCAGCCAGAACACATGTCCCAAGTGTATCAAACAGTTCTGCCAAACTGATAAGGCCTGAAAGTCCAGGAAAGCTATTTCATACTGCAGATTGCCTAAGAACACATTGGCTTCTCACTTATTTACTGGGTGTAAATATGAATTCTCTTCTCTGGTCCATGGTTCTTCAAAGGGAATAGGAGAAAAAGGGTGTAAAGTATCCTGTTTTTCCCTCTGTACTCTTTAATCTGCAGAAAATACATTACTGCCCCTTATGTCCCTTGTATCTGATTTGCCTGGTATTTCTGGGGGCTTGGCTGCTTGCAGCCCTGAGTGCTTTGCTAATTCTGACACAGCACAGCCTGTTTAAGATAACGAGTTGAGGAAGCTGAACATTCATTCTTGCACTTCTGTGTTCTGTAGGAATGTAGAAAATAAAAAGGGTCATCAGCTGCCAGGTTGACATTGGGTTTTCTTGATTCTCCATGCCCAAGAGAAGCTCGCTGTATCTGCAGACACTGCTCTTCTAACTTCACTTTTTTTCAATATCTAGATTTGTGCTTTTCTGCCTGTAAACCTGTTCAGTCCCAGACAAGCTACTGCTTGTTAGGAAAGGAAAGAAAAGGAGACACCCTTGTTTCAGCTTCTGCAGGCGTTCTTAATGTTTTC
Organism: Certhia americana; assembly: GCA_018697195.1. Classification (NCBI taxonomy): domain Eukaryota; kingdom Metazoa; phylum Chordata; class Aves; order Passeriformes; family Certhiidae; genus Certhia; species Certhia americana. The sequence goes on from CM031879.1 coordinate 4,679,614, forward strand.
ATCGTGTTTTTGTTGTTCCTAACAGAGAGATGTTGGTGTTTTGCTCAGCCATGAATATTCATTGATTGATTCTCCTGCTCCATGCTTCTGTTTGTCCATGAGAGTAAAGGAAAGACCAGGATTAGAGTGACCACCTGAATTTTCTGAGGAAATGGGTAGCATGGGGTGGGTGCAGTTGGGAGCTCCCCGATTTTTAATGGGGCCTTGCTTTGGAGGATGGGCTGTGGTGACACAGGGCTCTGTAAATATCTCATGTAGCATGTGAGGGTTCTGAGTTATGCTGTTATCTCCCTTCCTGTTTTTATCTTCCCTCCACCGACTTTCAGTATTGCATGCTTTGAAATAGTTGTTCTTGCATAATCTAAAGAAAGAGAAAAAAATATAAATAAAATGTTGTCTTTATTGCTCTTAAGACATTTTGGAGCTCCTGAAAAAGACTGATTGCTGCCAGGGGTCACACCATGCCTCATGGAGACAGGCAAGAAATGTAATTTTGCATACATAAATAATAGGTAAATGATCATTTTCATGCTCAACAGGTGATTCATGGGAGTCACGGCCCTGGAAAGTCTGACATACCCACTCAGCTCAACAGAAAGTCATTGGAAATTGGCAAAAATAGGGTTAGTAACATGGTAAATGTGGTCTAAGGCTTGAAGTGGGATTTCGGGTTTTCCTTCATAATTTTTCAACATCATATAAGCCAACTCAAACTAATTTCAGAAGCAGACTGATGCAGAAACCTAAGGTTCTAAGGAAATTTGTGTTATGGCAGGGTTGGAGGATGCTGTGTGAGTATGGTTTGCTTTGCTAATAGTTTGTTTACAAATTTTGAGTAAAATAATCACATTTGCATTTATGTTGATTTGGCAGTGTCTACCCAGAAAGAAAAATTGTTGTACAGCTAAAACAACTTGAGACAGACAGACCAGGGCATCTTTCCTATGTAATCAAACCATGTGTCATGAGGAATTTGACCTGGGAGAGCTTATTTTACATCTTTCTTTGGTAGGCTCCCAGGGTCGCATTTACTGAGCTGGGAGTTGTGCAGAAGTGTCACAGGGAAAGATAGCTTGCTTCAAAATTAATTACAGTGAGATAAGGGTTGTGAAATAGAGCTGTTCCTTTTGGACCTGTCAGCATCTCCCTTGTGCTTCTTCAGTGTCGTGTTGCCTTTTGTGGATGCCAGTGGCATTCCCAGTTATTAATCCCACTTTGTCATTCATTCCATCTACACAGGGTGTACTCAGTGACATGGAGATTTGAAATTTCTGTGCCATAATGTGAATGTTTTCTCCTTTTGGCCTTTGCTGGAAACATTTTAGACCTGATAGGTTCTGAATATTACCTGTGAATTTCTCTGAACACTGTGATAAATCCAGCCAGGATCTCACAAATCAGAAAATGGTCACCCAATAGGCCTTGCTGGCTTTAATACTTCTGAAGGAGTGTATTGGAAGAGTTGTTTGACTGAAGTGACTCCTTGATTGTTCCCACGTAGGCAGCTGGTTTGGAAGTAGTTACTAAAAGTAATGGAAGAACAATACTTTAATCTGACAGGTTTGGAAGTTACATAATTTCAATGGTTTGACAAGTCTGTCACCTATTAACAGTTATTGAATGGCTTAAAGAAATAATGTTTGGAGAAAGTTAGAGGCTAAAAAGATGGACGTTGGTGTCTATTACTGTTTTTATTGAGCAGCCCATCACCTCAGGCAGGAACTTGTCTTCTTGCCTAATGGGACTCGCTGTCCCTATGATATTTGTGATTTAATATGGGATGTTTGGTCCATCTCTGGCTCCGTTTTTCCCATCAGTTAGATGTAACAATATTTGCCTTCTTTTGCAAAACACTTTGAGATTTAAGGAAAAAAAAAATACAGAAAACCAAAGTACTATTAATTTTTTTTTAGTGTTTTATTGATTTAGTGCCATCTTACTGTCAGTGTCAAAGATTCTCAGGGAGGTTTCGTAGAAATTCAGTGTCTTCAAGAGAAAGAAAATTCACGGAGGAAGAAGTTTGAAAGAGAAAAAGGCCTCAGAGATTGGTTCTCATTAAAGGAGATGATAGAAAAGAGTCTTAGACATCTTTCAAAATGTAATCATACTTAGAGGACACATCTGAAGCTAATGCAATTAGGCATAATGTGAGATTAATATACTTGTTTCAAATTATTCTATAGTCAACCCTTTAGCAAAAGTACTCAGTCTAAAACCGGGTAAATGATGAACTATGAGAAGGAGAAAGTACTTGAAGTGAGTGAAAAGTAATAATAGTTTTGTTGTGGTTTAATCCTGCTGGCAACTGATCCCCACACAGCCATTCTCTCATGTCCTGCAACAGGATGGGAGAGGCAATTTGAAAGAGTAAAAGTGGGAAAATTTGTGGATTGAGTTAAAGACAGTTCCATAAGTAAAATAAAGCTGAGCATGTGAGCAAAGTCAAAGAAGGAATTAATTCACCACTTTCCAGGGGAGGAACAGCAGATTCTCCATCCCTTATTCCAGACCATTTACATCATGATAAGGTACCACCCGATCCAGTTCAATCTCTTTAACTACCACCCCCTTCCTATCTTTTGACATAAAACACAAGTGTCATTTCTCTAGTCTACTGACCAACCCTGTAGAATGTCCACAGAATTCCCATAAAATGTGAACAAATGTCCATCAGATGTCTGTTGAGTTCATTTAGCTTGTGACTTTGGGCTCCATCTGTCATGGTGTTCAGTTGGCACACAAGAGATGATGTGTTGTGTGGAACTTTTGGGCACCAAAGCCAGCTCAGGTCAGGTTGATTCTTGTAAGGCCTCTCCACAGCTACAGTAATCCCTTTAACAACTCAAATCATGGCTTACAATAAATTAAAGGTATTTCCATTACAGCTTCCAACCCTGGTGCCTTTGGGCCAGGGTTTGACACTGTAATGAACTCTTGCCTGGGAGTTTTCCTGGGAACTTTGGGAGTTCCTGGCTTTCCCTTTTCCACACACTGATGTCCCTGGTGGTGTATTTACTCCATGTGAAACCTTGTCTGTGAGCCACAGCCTCTCCCAGGGCTGTACTTGCTGTGGTGCAGCCTTACCCACAGGCACAGTCACCCTGAGTGGTGACTCACCCATGTGTCCCCATGGGCCACAGCCATGGCACTGACATAACTGAGATGAACCTGCTCTGGTGTGGACACGTTCAAGGCAATGAACACTTCGGGGTGTCCTGCTGCCATGTGTGCTCACCCACAGGTCACATTGACTGGAGTTCCCCCTGGGGTCCCAGCCTGTCCAGTACAGCAGCACAGAGGCAGCAGTGATGCCCTGGCCAGCTGCCAGCCTGGTTGCATGGCTGTTATTGTTATCAGGATGTTCCCAGGCACAGCAGAGTAAGATGAAAAGCCACACGGTGGGATAGCATGCAGTGAAAGGAAAAAGCAGTCACTAACGAGCACTAGACTCCAATATCCAGTGAGGGAAGCAAGCCCCACGGCAAGCACAGGAGTCTGCCAATTAATAGCTAATCAGCAGTAACAGCTATAAATTTGATCTAGCATGTTTCAATCAAATCTGTTGTTATCTTGAACTCTTTGAGCCCCGTTTCAATCAAATCTGTTGTTATCTTGAACTCTTTGAGCCCCATGTTGGGCATAAGAAAGGACTGTCATGGTTTAACTCTGCTGACAGCCCTTTTCCCCCAGTGGAATGGGTGGGGGGAAATCAGAATAGAAATAGTGAGAAAACTCTTAAGTTGAGGTAAAGACAGTTCAATGGGTAAAGCACAAGCAAAACAAAACAAGGAATTCATTCACTACATCGCATGGGCAAGTGTTCAGCCATCCCCAAGAGGGCAGGGCTCCATCACATGGAACAGTGCCTTGGGAAGACAAGCACCATCATTCCAAATGTCCCCCCCTTTCTTCCTTCTTCCCCCAGATTTATGAACTGAACATTACTCTATGGTCTGGGATATCCATTGGATCAGCTGGAGTCAGCTGTCCTGGCTGTGACCCCTCCCAACTCCTTGTGCACCCCCAGACTGCATTGGTGGAGTGGGGTGAGGAGCAGAAAAGGCCTTCACCAGAAATGCCCTGCCCTGCAATAATGCAATAATGAAATCCTTGTGTCATCAATGCTGTTTCTAACATAAATCCAAAACACAGCTCCATGTACAGTACTATGAAGAGTACTCTGTCCCAACCAAAACTAGTACAAGTCTCCATTTCTGCTTGATTCCAGACAAGACAGTCTTTGCTGGGTGTCCCATGTTTCAGGTGGAAGAACTGAGGCAGGGGTGAAAAAAGTTGGTTTTCCTCTGCGTCAGTGCTGGTGTCTGCATAGGGTGAGCATCATCTGGGCTCTTTTCTAGGGTTTGGAAGAGAGGAGATGCCAAGATATTAATCATGCTATCATCCCTCACCACCTGTTGGCATTGAGCATATTGTCAAATGGGCAAAGAGTGATTCTATTTGATGTTTACATTTATCTTTTACATTTATCCATTTGTGATTTGGATGTGATTGAGTTTCAGTTATTAAAGTATACACAGCTCTAAAAAATCTGGGCAGGTACAACTCCTCTGTGAAGTAAGATGCAATAAATTTGTCATTGTAATCAAGTAGAGGAGATGTGAATATGACTGCATTTGGCAAGCATTAGCCCTGCTGCTATAGACTTATATATATATCATATCACACATACACACACACATTATAAATAATGAATCTGAAAAATGCCTTTCTGCTCTTGTGGCCAACAAACAGCCTCAATTTCGGGCATTTCAAGTTACATTAAGAGAAGAGTGGTTTCTGAAATTAGACTTCCATGAAATGTGACACAAGTCTTTTTTACTGGGAATATTGCTCTTACTATCCTTAAAAAAAACACAAAACAAAAAAAACCCACTCTCTATTCTGCTGATTTGATGAGCTGTTATTCTGCTGAAATCATCTTATTATACTGATGGCTTTAAATTTTTTTCTGGATTTACAGTTGATTGATTGCACTGATTCTGTACACTGGATGGAAGAACAACAGAATCAATTTTATTTCAAATGTGGATGCTCCTAGCAGATTTTCTTTTCTTTTTTTTTCTTTTTCTTTTTTTTTTTTATTTTTTCAGTTTTAAGGTTGTGTAATACTGGAGATGAAGACAGTGCATAAACTGGATTTCAGCTTGACCAATTACTTAAATACATTGTTTTCTCTTTGCCTTTGGTATGTGGCTTTGAATTCTTCTAAATTACTGGTCTTCTTGGCAGTCTTGTTGTAGGATATCAATTTACATTTAGCATTGTGTGACTAGAGAATTCATCGCTGTATCACAGTAGTTCACTGAATTTATTTCAGGATGGGAATGTCCACAGGGCAAAGGTACCATCTCCAGGAGGACATGTTGCCATCTCTGTAGGTCTCTACAAAGGGACAAAGGATTAAGACTTCAGAGAAGACTGATTTTTACATCTGCCAAAAGAGGTCTGAGACTCACAGCAGAGAGGTGTTGCTGCCTCTCATCAGTGCAATGAGGGGCTTGTAAACCTTGTCTGAGCACTTGGTCTGGTTCTGAGCCCTTGCTGAAATTAAGGCAGGAAAAAGTAAGAATAGGAGCGGGATGATGATATTACCTGTGCCTTGTGTTCTGTTTGGAGGATCTGGCATACAAGACATACCTGAGTCTACTGAGTCCAAAAACAATTCAAAAATTTGCTTTACAAGTTAATTGAGCTCTTTGTTCATCTAAACAAAGATTAGGCTTGGAGGGCTTGCCGAGCGTTTTTCAGAGGTGTGCAAGGAATAACAGAGGATTCTTTGGTCCATCAGATATGTCTCCCAGAAAATTTCCCCAGGATACACTATGTGCACTCTCACACGTGAATTTGGATTTTGGATATCATGGGCATCTTAAAATCAGAGCAGACATTGCCTGCAGTGAACACCTGTAGTTCCTTACTCTGCTCATATTAGATGTTATTTCTAATTCTGGTTAATTATTTAATCTGTCTATTTGAATCAAGGCAAATGGGTTTAGGAAGCTGTGCTACTTGCTCTAATTTTTCAGAAATGGAAAAGGAAGCAGTAGTTTCCACCTGCCAACTGAACAAACCAATGTGATTTTCCTAATCTTTTCACATTTACTGAGAAGTAACTAATTATATCACTCACTACAAATTAATATTACATCATCATGTTTATCCCTCTGTATTTGAGAGCAATGCATCTTTACAGAAAGAAGGCAATAATGTAATTAAGGATAAGCAAGTACACTGATGTGAATTTGCCTTTGGTTGAATGCTTTTTGCATGAGGTTTAATGAAACTTATTTACTCTAAAAATGGCCTATAAAATTAACTCAGGCCAAATTCATCCCTCAGCTGTTGTATGGCTGTATAGCTCATTGACCCAGGTTGTATCTTCCAGTGAGCTTTAGATCACAAAATGACAGAATCAGTTAGGTTGGAAAAGATCTCTGAGACCATCAAGTCTGATCAACATCTTGTCTGATGGCACTGAGTGCCATGTCCAGGCTTTCCTTAAACACCTCCAGGGATGGTCACTCTACCACCTCCCTGGGAACCTGTTCTAATGTCTGGAATTTCTGTGAACAAATTCTTCCTCATATCCAGCCTAAACCTTCCCTGGCACAGCTTGAGGCCATGTCCTCTCATTCTGTTGCTGGTTAGCCAGGAGCACAGCCTGACCCTCCTGGCAGGGACTTGTAGAGAGTGAAAAGGTCACCCCTGAGCATCCTTTTCTCCAGGATAAGCAATGCAGCTTCCTCAGCTGCTCCTCACAAGACTTGTGCTCCAGACTCTTGCCCAGCTCTGTTTCCTTTTCTGGACTTGAATGGAATCCTGTCTTGCAGCTCTCCCCACAGGAGGGTCACAGTGGCTGTGCTCTTGGAAATGGGTCTTTGAGGGACTGTCAGCGCCACAGGAGGACTCTCATTTCTAAGAATACAAGCCAGTGTAACTCCTGGCTTCCTTATGGGTTTGCTTTCTTTGCTCCAAAGTGCAGGCTGTGTGGCAGGCAAGGATGGGTCAGCAGCTGAGCAAGGATAATCCCCTTGAGCACCAGCCTAGGGTCAGGACATGTCCCATATCTGCTTTGAGTTTTTAGCCACTGTGCACATTCACAACAGGGGCATTTCCTAGGAAGGGTGGGGAATGAGACTGTGTTTCTGTGTTTCAAGGAGGTTCTCCAAGGGGTGAAATGCAAATGTCTGCAGAGGAACAAATAATGTTCACTCATAAATACAGCAGCGAGAATCAGCCTCATCTAAATGCTGCGTGGTGTCCTCTGGGCTGCCAGTGGTTCAGGAGGTGCCTATTTCATATGTATTTCTTTATTGTTATTGTTTTCTTTCATTATGTGCTGTGTAATTTCTGCTGCCACAGCACCCAGAAAACACAGCTCCTCGTCCGGAGTAAATGCATTAAAGCAGATGTGATTTATGCCCCAAGTGCAATGAGGCAGGACTGCGTGCTCACACCAGCTGCTGTCACATGGGTGAGCAGCAATCATGCCATCTCTTTGCAGCCTGAGCACACACCAAAGGTCTCTGCTCAGATGGAGTCACAGCTTAAGATGGACCAGGAAGCATATAAAAAATCATGTATATTATCTTACTTTCTGGAGTATGTGTCCTCTTCCTTATGTAGTTTTCTTGGAGTTGAAGACTGTTTTTCTTGTTGTAAACATCAATTATCTCCCCAGCTTCAGTGATCAGCTTTGATTTAGACCTATGAGTCTGTTCTTATAACTAATCAAAGCTTTTAATAACATTAGCTGTAGTGACACCCTTGTAACTTTGCTAAAAATTGCCTAACACCTGTCAAGAAATTTGTTTTATTAACTTGAACAGTGACAGGATTTATCCAGTTGCTAGCCAGTCATTCTCTAAAGAATCATTTTATTTTGGATGCCTACCCATTTTAAAATGTTTCATGTTTGCATGTTTTTTATCTGTCATTTATGAGTGACTACACGTTCTGCTTTACGTGAAATCCAATTTGGAAGGTCCTTATTGTACAGTGGGTGCAATTAAAATGAGAGGACCAGACATAATGAGAGCTGGCAACAGGCTGTGGAGGGTTATGAAGGCAGACAGCACAAGAAGAGATGTACATTCATTCTTGAGAGGGCATCTTTTAACAAAAAGTACAATTTGTGTTATGCTGAAGTCTGGATTAGGAACATCTAATTGCAATCAGTGATGGCATCAAGTGGACCAAGTGCATATTAACATACAAACTAACAGGATATAACAACTGGGTGGAAAAATCAAGTTCAATTGATGTTTTGACCGTGCAGCCTTTACAATTCATGAGGTGAAGATGTTTCTGTCCATGCCAGTCTAGTCTGTGCACCCAAGGGGATAGCTGCATTTTCTGGGGCCTTTCTGGAAGGCTGCTACCTCCTGGTTCAGAGAAGCAGACATCTCCCACACCCAGCAATCACATCACATTCATTCCAGGGATTAATTGTCTTAATTCAGTAACAGTCACATCTGGAGTTTGCTCCAGGAATCATCTCCTGGGAGAAACAACCTCGCTGTGTATCTTCGCCCTTTTTGTCATACTGTTAAGATTTTAAGTATTTCATGGAGAAACTGTGTGTTTTTAGGAGGCCTCAGGTGCTTGAGCTCTGGTTTTGGGTGAGCCTTCCAAGTATGATCTATGCCCACTGAAGGTGTGTTGCCATGGCAGAAGTTGTGTTGTTTTGTGGGACAGCCTTGGTGGAGCTGTGTCTCCACTTGTAGAGGTGAACATGGTAAAACATGGCCTCAAGTTCCCACTGATTCACTCAGTCAGTTCTCACTTGATTTTTTATCAAAATTTGAAATTAAAATCTTTAAGATTTTAATCCCTTTGAAGCCCCTACTACTAAGAGGTAAAACAGGATCTTTAAAGGCTTTTACTGTATCTGAATAATTCTCAAAAGATGTGACATGTAGCCTGGCCCAGGGAAACACAGCCCTCAACCCACACCTGTTGAAAACAATGCAGTATATTTCTCTTCTGCAATCACCTTCATGCATATCACATACCCACAACTCACATAAGTGATTTAAAGAGTGTGGCCCAAAGTTTCTCAAATAAGAGTAAACTGAACGATTTTTGAAGTGTTCTCTCCTGCATCAGGTTTGCAGTAAAAATGAAGAAATTAATTCCTGTGCTGCATGTCTGAATTTTTAGCCCTGGTTACACAGCTGGGGTCAGGTTTGGCACAAGAAGTAATTGGATGTCTTCATGGGCATTGCTCAGGGTGTGCCATGGTGCTCTTCTGGAATAAACTGCACTGCAATGTATATTTTAATACCTCTACCTTTCAGTTAGGTATTGAAAACAATATATCAAGTTGAAAGGCAATAAAAACCTTTGTGTAAATATGCCCTAGAGGTAGGTTGATTGAACTGTATTTTTTTTTTATTCCTGGAGTCTTCTGAGAAAGTCTTTTTTGGAGAGATGATGCACTGCTGGATTTCATAACAAGATTCCAACAGAACTTCTAACAAAGAAATATGTGTGGACTCAGGGGAGGGAGGGTGTTTGGGTTTTTTTTAAGTTTCAATTCATCTCAGATTCTGTATTTTAACTACACAGTTTCTTGTAAGAGTTTTATGAAAAAATTCCAATGACCAATTCATGTTAGCTTTTATGAATGTCTTCTTGCTAATGCCCAGCATCTTTCTAATGTGTCACCAGTGTGTCAATATTTGTGACCAACTCGCACGTTCATTCTATAAACCCATAATTTCAGCACACTCTTCAAATATTGATTAAGGATTGAGTACCAGCACTGTGGTTTTGCTCATTTTATACCAGTCTAATTACTGAGAAATTATGACCCTACAAGCAACGTGGATTTTGCTTATTTTTTTTCTCTAATATAACAATGTTCTAGAAGGTGCCTGGCTCTGGTAATGGGTCCACTGAGACTAAGGTTGTGGTCAGTAGGGATAGAAGAGTGAGGGGATTTTAGCATCATCTGCAGTGCTCTGGTTCCCCATCAGCTAGGGAGATGTTTGGCCCCCAAGAGAAAAGAGAAGGAAAAAGAAACAGGTCTTGAGCTCTGGACATTTTGTACTTATATGTTGGTTATAAGGATCTGCAGCATAAAAGAAATTCAGATGCTAAATCTAAAGCTCTAGAGAAGCCAAGTCTCACAGTTAAAATCTAAGAAATCATCCAGTTTTCCTGGAATCATAAAAATCTCTAAAAATAATGAGTTTATATAAAATTTTCAGTCGCGTTCTTGGTTTTGAGCCTTTAGGGTGTACTTGAGCCATGCAGCCAAACTGTTCCCTGTAAGCCTGAAGGCTAACAGATACCAAAATAAAACAAAATAAAAATGAGAGCTGAGCCACAGCATTACTCATATCTTTACAATCTCAGACTTTACAAAAAAAAGCCCACAAGTACCCAAAGGCTGAGGACAAACTTAAGACTCTTGGCAATATCATTACTGCAAGTATAGGAGAAGCAGAGAGTGAAGTTGTCTCGAAATTGATGGTGAGCTTAGGTTGTCTGGTCTGAAATGTGCAAAAAAAACCCCAAGGGCATTATTAATGTTGAGAAAATGAGTCCCCTGCAAATTCTTGCTTTTTTTTTTTTTTTTCCCCTTAAATATATGGTTTAAGGTGCCATTTGGAACTTAGGAAAGAAAATTTATTTTATTTTTGAAGATATATTCTTTTCAACTTGACAGTACTCTTTTCAATAATTCAATGAGATCAGTGAGAAATAAAAAAGGAGTTGTAGTGAGTCAACTTTGCAGCTTGCCAGTGAGTGAGTGGCACTGCATCCTCAACACAGGTAATAAAAGGGAGAAAGAAAGACCAGGGCAGAGAGCCTGAAAATGAATAAACCAGCTGAAAATTTCTTTAGTGACAGACTTATAGAGCAAAGAGAAACATATTATCTCTCTTTCTCATTTCGCGTCATGAAATTGTGCCTTGAAAGTAGCTGGAAAAAAATTTCATCATGCAGAGCATTGTACTTGTCTCTTGGATTTACTTTTATTTTTCATTGGCAAATTTTCCTGTGGGAAAAATAGGCACCAAACTTCATTTGACCCATGTTCTACTTGGGTTTCTTTTCTTTCTAAATGCGTCCTTTCTACTTTCTTCTTCATAAAATAAGGGGAGGGCAAACAGCACATGACCTCAGTTACTGGTATGAAATATGACAGGATAAGCATTGGTAATAAAACAACGAATTCCCCCTTTTTCCCTTCCAGGCACTAGAAAAAGCTCACGTCTTCATGCAAACCTTATATTTTAGGATTATCTCTAATTGGGATGTACCGGACTTAGAGGTTTTAACTGCAGATTTTCAGAATTCACTAAACTGATCAAAGGGGAGGTTTTTACCAGCAAATCTGTATCTCCTGGGCCCATCTCTAATCACACAGAGAAAGAGTGTGGAAAAAATATGAAGCCTTTTCTCTTCTCTTGCCAAGCATGGATCAGTGTGGGAACTTGAACCCACCAGCTGACAAAAGTAGGAACTTTGCTGTGAATCTTCGATTCAGGGAAAACCCTTTGGTTTTGTGTTGTGTCCCACTCTCGGGAAGGTTTATGGGTCTGTCAGATACTGGCTGATCCCATAAGTCTTGCCAACATGGAAGTATTTTTGTTCAATGCTGGAGCTTCCCACCCTAAATACTTAATAGCTCTCCTGCTGACATTTTGCATCAGAGCTGGGGACTGGAGCTGGCTTCCCTGGTCATAAGGAAATGAGAAAACTGCTTTTTCTGTTGCTCACTCTGCAGTGGAGAACATGCTCTCCACTGAGCATGTTAGCACAGCTTGCACACAAACAGAACCTGGAAGGACTCGAAATGGGCTCAGCCAAGGCGGTGACTCGCTGTGGGGGTGGTGGTGCTGCTGAGATCCTCCTGCCACTTAGGGATGTCATCAGCACTTCGGTTTGGGGAAGACTTGCATGACTTGCACCCACTGATGGCTCCAGGACTTGGAAATGAGGGCAGGAGGCACATGGGGGCTAAAGTAATTTTGGGTAATGAACTGAGGGAAGCTGAAATTTGGAGTCATGTCTCCAAACGAGTTCAGACCTCCCCTTCATCTTTCTCTGAGATCACTGATTTGTTAGAAAGTGTGGCTGGAATAGAGCTTGCTGACATCATCAGTGATTTAAAATGAACTTGGCTATTTCTGGGAATAATTGCAGGTGCTTTCTTTAAAGCAGGATGGAGAAGCAGTGTCCCTAGTAGGACTGACAGGGTGTTCAAGGGGATGAAGGACTATAGTTTGTCCTACAGTTTTTCCCCTGGCATAATGTCAGGCGTTACAGGATGCAAACAACCCAAGGGATTTCGAAGGATAGAAAGCCCCCCTCTTGAAGGAATAAGCCAATATTTAATATAATAAGGGTTAGCACAAAGCTTTCTCAGGCCTGGTGTACTCTGTTACAGCCCTATGGCAGTGCTCTTACACCTTCCTGTAGCAGACATAAACCAGTGTCACAGCACTTGCTGGACTAGATCCACCTTTTTGATGGATATTTTATATATTGAGCATGAGAAAATCTGTTGAGAAGGCAGAAAGGGAAAAGAGGGAGATCATCAGCTGCTATAAAGCAGAACAAGTCCATTAGCATCAATGGCACGCAGCTGGCACCAGCTGAGGCACTTCTTTGGCTTTTCTCTGCAGAGCTGCAGTGTGTTGCTTGTCTGAGAGCTGGCAGGACATGGAAACCCCTGCCAAGTTGTGTGTATGAGAAAATGTCTCATCTGTGTGCAAGGGACTGTTGCTTGGGTGGGCTCACAATGGTCCCAGTGCACCCTTGCACCCAAGAAACCTCTGAATCGCTGATCCTGAGAGATCAAGAGAGTGAATTGAGAATATATCCATATTTTCCCTCTTTTATTATGCTTTTAATATGGGCACTTGTTGCAAGCTGTGAGGCATTTTGTTTGAACTGCCCTTTGGTCTGACCCAGTGTGGTGAGTCTTCCTCCACAGAGACAGGTGGTTGAGGGGGTCTGTAATGTCCACAGTAGGCAGACAGAAGAGAAAACACTGGACCCACTTTCTCTCTCTTGCTCAGTTTAGCTTTAGTGGCTGGGTGTGTGTAAGCACCACAGTGCCCCCCTTGCAGGGCGAGTGCACATAGAGGTGATCTCCATTCAGGCAAGAGGACAAACCCTTTGCAGAGCTGCTCATTGCAGGTAGCATTTAGAGATAAACATGAAAAAAGAAGGGCTGGAAACCTGCAGAATATGAGCTTCTTTAAGGTTGTGTTTGTGCAGTTAATGACAAGAAACCAGGCTGAGATTTTTGTGGCTGACAAGCAACAGCAGCTCAAAGGGCTGTTCAAAGCTCAAAGCTCATGGCATCAGGAGCCTCGAGCTGGGCATGCAGAGCTGGGCTGGAAGCCACCAGCATATTTGATGTGATGCCACTGAGAAGCAGACAGTAGGAAAGTTTAAATGTGTGGTTGTTTGTTAATGCTCCCTTGGAGGCCCTGCTAGAACACGGTGGGTCCGTGCAGGCAGCGTGGGGTGCGCCGGCCCAGCCCAGGGGGAGTGGAAGGTGCATGCTACAGTAATATCCATAATCTTGGAGTCAGAGAAGATGTTGGGACCTAAAGCTCATGCCTGGCACTTTTCCCTGGTGCTCTTCACATTTTTCCCCATGTTGCCTCAGAGTTGATGCAGGAGGAGCAGTGTCAGCCCAGGAAAAGGTGGCTTCTTGACCCAGCTCTGGCTGAAGCTGGTGCTGCGACTTTGCCTGTGGCAGACTGGGATGGCTGATGGGCAAATCTTGTTTATTTGTCTCCGTGGCCTGAACCAAGGATGATCGATGCAGCTCCTCCTTTCCCATTTCCCCAGCTGCTGCTTCTGGCATCTGCCCTCTTCTCATGTTTTATGTCACTTGGGATCAACTGTATAAAAGGACAAGATACTCTGAAAGCATCATAGTTGGCAATTCAGAGTTTGTTATGAGGTGATTTTTCCCCCTGCACAACATTTTTTTTTTTTGTAATTCAAAACTAGCTCAGATGTCTCTGCAGGTGCTCTGCTGATGATATACAAGAGGGACCAAATGCACTTTTGCTTAGTTGGACTGACTATTCAAGGAGAATGGTGGTAAAAATCAACACATCCCAATTTACTTATTTTCTTTTATTTTTCTCATCCTGAAGATGTTATTCAGGATGCAAAGAATGATCAGGTCATTGGAATAAGAAGATGCTTTTACAGATGCTTTTTGCAGAGTTGCGTTTGAAGTGTTTTGTTTGGATTTTTAAATGTCAAGGCAGTCCTACTGTTTAATTGAAATTTAAATATGAAATAGGTTCCCAAACAGGCACAGACTGTGCAATGTCATGTCCAATATTAAACCTGCCACTTGGCTACCTCTGCCCTTCCATTTATACAGCTCAAAATTGAGCATGTGTAAAATTTGGAAGGGTTGCGTTAAAGGGATGCCTGCATTCTCTCATCTTCTCTCTTTGTTAAGTACTTAATTATCTTTGTTGCCTTCTTACCTATTCATAAGTGGGAACTGCTCTGTGTCTGATGCAGGTAATTTCTCATTGTATTGTGTTTCCAAATTGACATTTATAAATTAAACAGCAGTGTAACATCCCAGAGAGCACCACTGTGGCACAATTAGGAATGTAATTGCATGGAGTCACCTGGGAGGCAGCTGGGATGGGGAAGGCATTGCAGATATTAGAGATGGGGGTGACAGAGGCAGCACCAATGTGCAGAAAACTCACCCAGACATTCCCATTAAAATTGTACTCACCACTTTACCCTGGGGAGGGAGGGTGGAAAAGGCATTTGAGAGCCGAGTGCGGGGTCTGCTTTCACTGAACTCAGATGGATTTTCTCTTTGACTTCACCCTGAGCAACATATTGATTCCTAATGTAGAAATTGCAGTGCCTTGTGCTAGGTATGTAAAAAATACTAGAAAGAGCAATTAATTTCTCTCCTTCCACATGCTGAGACCTGTTACATGTTCGTGGTTCCCTGAAGACCCATGGTATCACCCATCTCCTCCTGGGTAGGATGCTCTCCCAAATAATGTTGCACAAGACTGTGCTTTCAGGTAGAACTAAGCCAGATATGAGCTTGGAGAACTTGGGAGAGGAAACCATATGCTCTCTGAGCTCTCTGGAGTTGTGTTTACTTCTGCTTTGATCACATGGGTTGGCTTGTAGCCTCCTTTCAGATGTGATTATCATCCTAATTGGCCCTAATGAGAACTACACATGCAGAGGAAAGGGGATAATGAGTGTTCCACCCCCAACCTTGTTCTATCTCCAAATTACAAGTAATAGGAAAAAAGATGTGTCTCTTTTTATGTGTATATATATATATATATATATATATATATATATATATATATATATATATGTGTGTGTGTGTGTGTGTGTGTGTTATCTATATCCATATCCATCCATCCTCTGAATTGCTGTTGCTTTCATCATAACTTTCAGCCCCTGAATGTGTTTAACATGGGATTTTTTAGCTTCTTTAGGCAAATAAGGCTGAAAAAAAAATTGTGGGGGATATTGGGTGAGTTTTTTCATTTCCTGAATTGGAGTTAAGACTAAACAGCTGATTCTGGATGCATGAAGCATCCTGCTGGTGCTTGCTCTACTGTCACCCCTGTGCTACCAGCACTCATCAGTACTGCCCTGGAAAGGGCAACCCCCCTGTGTGAAGCTGCCCATGTGTTTGCAGCTCCCTGGCAGAGCTGCTGTTTGTGAGGGACCTATCTCTGTTCCTGCCTGTGAGTTTCAGCAT
Source organism: Certhia americana (assembly GCA_018697195.1). Lineage (NCBI taxonomy): Eukaryota > Metazoa > Chordata > Aves > Passeriformes > Certhiidae > Certhia > Certhia americana. The sequence goes on from CM031879.1 coordinate 4,695,383, forward strand.
GTGACTGGGTTGAATTTATGAAATTTGTTTCTTGTTGGGCAAACAACTTGTGGTGACTTGCCAGGGACTACTGACACTGTTGGTGTTTGGACGAGTGACCTCCTGGAGAAGGGGCCCTCAGCAGCTTTATGATTAACATTTTAATGGCATGCTATCAGGGAACATTTTTCCCAGGAACAAATACCCAGAAAAACCCATGTCTTAACTGCTACTGTGGTTGGAATTGGCAGTGTGTGGTTGCTAGGTGTGCTGGAGGCTGTCCAGAGTCAGGTGACAAGAAGAGGTTTCCTTGGAGCTTGTTGAGGTCCTCTTCTATCACTGGGAAGGAAAAAAAAAAACCTGCTTGCATGATTATACCTCCTCTGTTTCTGCTTAACTGGATAAGTGGCACTCTGGACCATTTATTAGTCCAGGCTGTTGTGATTTATTTGATGATGCTTGGAGGGATGCCTCTAGTTTATTGGAGTTGCATCCTGTCTTGGAGTTGGGATTTACCAGGGCAATGCACAGCCTGGGCTGTGCTGGAATAGACCCTGACCTGCCCTACTATGCTGGGGGAAAATTAGGTGCCAGCCTTCCTATTTAATTGCCATTTTGGGAGCAGAGGTGTACTCTGGACATGGGTGATGTATGGAAAAGATGCAGACACCATCCTGGCCCCACTTTTGACCCTGTGTTTGTGTGCCAAGTTGGATAACTGTGAAAATGGACATGGTATAGCTCAACCTGGGGGAGAGGAGCAGACCTCCCTAAACACCATTCCTGGTAAAAGCAGGAGCAGCAAATAGGTAGCTTTCTAAAGGTTCCTTCCCATCCTTAGGCCAGAAAAATTCAGGCTGGCTTATATTGCCAAGAAGCTTTGAAAAGCTTTGAATTGACTCTGTTCTTTGCTGATGTGACTCAGCACAGCATAAATCAGTATAGCTTCATCAGCACAGTAACTCAGATAAGTACAAGGAAAGGACCTGGCCTAGGGATAACATGGAAATAATATAGAAAGCCAGGGATGAATAATTTCAGAATATAGATGTAGTCATGGTAGTAGTAATAATAATAATATTTTCCCTAGTGGGAGAAAAATAGACCTTTCATGGTTGTTGTGCCTGGAGCTATTAAATATGGATGAGACAGATGAAATGCTGCTTCTCCTATTACACAGAAATGAATAAACAGTAATTCTCAATCACTATATGCATCTCAGGCTTAAAAAACCCACAAAGACAAGTTAAATATGAACACCTGCTAACATTCGTGTATGCCACTCTGAGGCTTTTGTCAACAAAGAGAAAGGTTTACTTCTTTGTAAAGAGTCTGATGGCGATTCAGCCAAAGGGTATATACCCTGCCAAAGTTAGGAAGATAAGTTCAGTGCCAAACATGGGGGTCCAATAAACAAGTTTACTGCTCAACTCACTGGGTTGATGATTCTGCTTTTTTACTGCAGCTTTAGCAGCATGTGATGTAGAAAGCAAAAAACACTTCTGCAATTTTAAATTTTCATGGCAAGATGGGGGGGAAATGATGCCAGCCTTTTAGTGAATCTCTTTTCTGGGGAAGAACTGAGCTTTAGTCCTATCACGGGTGATAAAAGCATGGGGACAGCAGCCTGTAATACAGGAGAATGGTTAAAGCAAAAGGTGTAAGGAGTAGAGGCTGTGTGTGATCTGGCAGCATGTGAAGGCAGTCTCCCAGTTCAGTAATGGGTGATGGCCTGGGGAGACCCAGGGTTAATCTGCTTTGTGACCTTCCTTGCCCTAATTCCCATGTATTTCGTATGTGTGACAGCACTGCCTAATCCCATGAGGGTGTTGTGAGGATAAATGCATGAGAAATTGGGAGGGTTTGGGCTATTCTAGCTGCAGGGATGCAAAGGCAGATTGATGTATGGCATTTAAACCTTGGGATGGGAACTTCAGTTTAACTACCTCTTCTCACAAGGAGGAGATGACTGTTATGTGTAGTGGTAATAAAAGGTCCATCACTTAGAGCGAAGATAAAGGAAGACAGGGGCTCTGTTTATTCCACAGAGATCAGTCCAAGAAGCTCACAGAGACTGTTTCCCCCATGTATTTTTGATGCAGCTTTCAAAACTGTGTTTTCCCTGGATATCTTGTGGTAATTCTCCGCTAATTTTATTCCTCTGAAGTCAGAGGTTGTCTTTATTACTGCGTGTCTGATGTACTACTAGATGACTGGGTTGCTTAGGTGAAAATGCAGTTGTTCGAATTAGGCAGTATTTTACATGCACTTTTCCTTGGTTTTTTTGCCTTGACTTAACCCTAAGGAAGTTCCTTTCTGTCTCAGTGATATCTTCACTGTCCATGCATTTTGTGTTTATGCCTATGAGCTGCTGTTTGCAGCTGCTCTGCTGCCTTGATCAACCCTAAGAACAGCTGTACTGGGTCAGACCAAAAATGCAGCTCATGCAGTGTCCCCTCCCTGCAGACCATGTCTGTGGAGGAATGTACAAATCAGCATTTAGCAATAATGTAATTGAATACTATGGGTACTCCCATGAGATGTGTGCAGGCATTTTCTGACACTCAAATGATGCCTTTATTGGTCTGAGATTAATTTTATAAGCAGTATTTGTTTAGTTGTTTCCTGAATCCTTGTTAATGGCCACTTTGTCCTATGCAAAGAAGCTTTTTGAAGTGTATCCTTGCTACCTACCCTCATGTGCTGTCACCTCATCCTTTCCTTAGAAGGGACAGTGATCACCTTCCCTGCTCCACTCAAAGCTTTATTCTGCCCCCCTCAGTTTTCCTTTCCAGGGTGCAAAGTTGCAGTTGATTCAGTAATTCTTCATAATGCCACTGTTTCATAATTTTGATCATCACTCTCACCCTCCCTGGTGCCATATCCTGAGGTGAGGAGAAGGATCTCAACCACGCAAAGCCTTCAGGCTGTGGCAAACTGCTTTCTTAGTGACCTCTAACACTGGATATTAAATGGGTTTACCATTTATTCCGTGCTGTTTTCTGTCTTTTAACCACTTCTTTATTCTTGCAAGAAGTTTCTATCCCCTGACAGCTCATCTGCCCAGAGATCCTGCGTTGAGGCACCCCACTGAAATCTGAATAAACCACATCAACAGCATTTTCCCATCCGCAGAGCTGTTGACCCTTTCAGAGTATTCCAGTGCTTTTATGAAGCCTGGATTTCCTCCTCTAAAGCCTCAATCTATCAGATTGTTCAGTGTTCAGTAGTTGTATCTTTGGCAAGAGAGAAGGGCTTCAGTACATTTTTAACTGACCTGCTGATGTCAGTTTTGCTAATCTGGAGTACTCTGTAACTCCTGAATTATTCCTTTGCATCCCTTTCCTAAAGTTAGATTATGTTAGCTGCCTTCTAGATTTTGGGTACCCATAAATGTATAAGACGGAGACTCCAGCCCATGTTTAGTTTCATGCCTATGTTCCCCTAGAGTGGTTGGGTCAGTCCTGTCTATAACCCCTTCTACCAGCCTTGTAAAGAAGGTTTCCAGTGTAAGAACCTTCCCAAACCTCCCTGCAGTGATCACATATGACAAAACCCCTACTTCTTTTTGCAATAATCATGTGGGTTTATTCATGCTGCATCTGTGGTTGATTTCTTCCTGGTCCATCAGTTATCTGGCACACATCTGGCTTCTCATAAGTGCAAAAGAAGTCTTTATTGTGAGAGTAAGTCTTTATTGAGTTCCCTGCCTGGTGCAACTGTTCTGTACATGCTTTTCCCCACCTTATGAAGTTCTTATATTTTAGCCACCAGGACTTGAAATCCATTTTTGCTGCCTCGTTTGAACACATGGTTTCTGGGTTTGAGGATGTTGTTTTACTTCTCACACTTTCTCTTGCCTGGCTTCTTAGCCTGCCAGACTTCTGTGTTTCAAGAATTTCTTTACCTGGGGTATATATTTAATCTGTGTTTCCAGCATCAATATTTTCAAACTTGCTTATGCTTCCTGCAGGTTTTAGCTCTCCTGGTTCTGTCTCCCAGGACCTTCTCACTTCTTGTTTTAACAACTTTACTCATTTTTACAGATATTCCTTTAAAATTACACACAACACTTAAGATTTAACATAGTGCAAAAAGCAATACTTTCTTTCCTAAGAATTCTGGGTTTCACTCAAGTCTCCTACTACAGGTTGAGAGTTTCTTGCTGTGGAGAGTGAGGGGAAATTCAGTTCTTGAACACTCCTTTGCTGATTGTTTCTAGCACCAACCTGTAGTCATAGTTTAAAAAACAGTCAGTATATTTGTAATTAAAACCCTTTATGTGACATGGGAAAGCAGTTGGTTACTTATTTAAAATGTCTTTCACTGGAGAGTTATAGAAATAAGTAACTGAGCATCAAATTTTAACGCATAAGATGAACAAAGAAGTATGTTTTCTCATATAATTTGTACTTCATTGTGCTTAAGTCTGCAGGAGACCAAAATTTAAAGTGTAAATGGCTTGAGAAAATGAATTACAGAGATTAGTACAGGAGAGGTAGCTGAGAAATGATGGGTCAGTGCAACTGTCACCAGAACAGAGATCATTTTCCTGGATCCCTGACTGCTGGAGACTGGGGGATAAACAGGATGAAGAGAAGTGCTACAGGAGCTCCATTTCTTACGCTCTTTGTAAAAATTAAATTCATACCCCTGGAAGAAAGCAAAACTTTTCCCCAAGGAAGTGCCATGTTTTTTCTGCTATTACAACAATTTCTCATACATCCTTTTGACTGGTCATGTTTTAATGGACTCAAAGTTTATTTCTTCATGGTGAACTTCCCCATATGATCATGGTCGGCAGAGATGCTGTCTCGTTTTGATTTATTCCTAAATTCCAGAGATCAACTTGTGCCCTTGCTGTCAGCATCAAGTGTCCAACCCATCCTACCCTTCAAGCCCTTTCAATGACAACAAACGGAAGCTCCCTGGGAAGGCAAATTTCTGGAATCTTTTCTGATTTTTTGTCTTTAATCAGCTTTTAACCTGTTTGGAGTACTCTGCAGCCCATCTCTTCAGTGGGCTGGTGTATCAAAAACCAGAGCACATTTGTTCCCCACACAACCTGTGGCAGCTTTTGCCAGCTGGACCACTCAGAGTTTGGCTGCTCAACCTGCTGCCAGTGGCCTGTTGTTTGCAGTATTTTTGGGAACTGGCTTTCAGGTAGCATTTACAGTGCATTAAGAGAGATATTCCTGCAATCCTGCTTGTTCTTTGTCACCCTGCCAGTATTCTCCTGCAATCCTTTAAGGAGGGTTCTTTGAACTTCTGGAGTGCAGGTCACCTGGGAGGAAAATATGCTGCTTCCTTTCTGTCCATGAAATTATGCAACAGCTTCCAAAGAACCACAGAAATTATTGCTGTCAGGTTTGAAGAGTTGTGTTCTCCTCTTCCCACTCTCATCAGCTCTTGGGCCATTTTACAGTGCCTCTTGTCCCTACTGTCCAAAGTCTGGGTTGGGTTATCTGGACCCACATGAAGGATGAGAAGCATCTCATCTGCTGGTGGCATTGTCAATGTGTGTGTATAGCATTTCAACCCAAGATGGAAATTAGTTCTGAGAAACTTCATTTTTAAAAATAGTCAGGGCGTGTGGCAGTCATCTCCTAGGAAACTCATCATTGTATTAGGAGACTGTAATGTACTGTGATTACATTTCAGATAAAGGGAATCAGCATTGCTGTCAGATTGTTTCTGCTGAAGTTTTCCTACGCAGAAGGACATCCCTATGCAGCACTTGGCTTTGGTTGATGTTTGTGAGCTGGTTGAGGCACTGAGATGGTTCCCCCTGTGCTGTTGTCACTGCAGAATGGCAGGGGAAGCCTGAGGGATGAGTAGCCTGGCTCTGCGTGTGTTCCACTGTGTGAAACTGGAGCTGTGAGCACTCCCCATCTGTCATGGCTCTGGTGAATCAGGTGAAGCTCAGGAGCAGCAGCTTGCCCTGGGAAATTTGTAGGACTTCAGTCTCCTTCTCCTTAACAGCAAATCTGGCAAATACGTAAGGATTGTTCTCTGTGAAGTCTAAACCAGTTGCTGTTAAAGCAACTTTATGAACTGAAGACTTTATGAACAATGTGGCAGAGATACCAGTGTCACACTGCTGATGTCTTCATGGACTATCTCAACATGTTGCTTCCATGGACCAGGCTGACCTCTTTGGGAGGGGAGGTCCATCCTTCTTTCAGATGAAATGCAGGAAACACCAGCACCTTTTCTCTGTTGTGATTCTCTGACATGCCCAGCTGCTCCCATGAAGCTCTGCCATGCTGAAAGGGCTCATTCCCTCATTCCCTGTCTTCTAACATCACAAGGGCAACACCGCAGAAGGCAGAAGGATGGCTCCCATCCTCAGGGATTGCTGCAGGGGTCACTGCTCTTCTCTGATGTTAAAGCATGGGCTGAGCTCAGAGGATCACTTTGCCAGGCCTCGTTAGCTCCCTGCTTCATTTGGATTCATGCTTAGGCTGAAAAGGATTTGGTTGGAAGCTGGTACAGCTTCTGGTTCCTCACATCTCCCTGTGGAGTTTCATTTTTGCCAATCCCTGGATAACTCCATGACATCAAAAGATGTACCCTCAGAGCAGTGTGGAGGATCCTGACAATAACTTTATGGGAGGAAAGGTGTGTTGGTGCTGAATCTCTTTGGCAAGTAACCTCAGTAGTCTCAACACAGCACCATAAAAATGGAGCCATGGAGAAATTCCTCATCAGCAGAAGTTGAAGGAAACCACCTTTCTGCACTGAGTTTTCGTGAGAATGACCAAGGGTGGCATATGTGGAAAGTGTGTGGCAATCCTTTTTGTGGAAGTATCTGTCAGTTGCAAAGGCCCTGGTAACTTTTTATACAGTTAGACTGAAATAATCTTTGTCAGAGTGTTTATTTTCAAGCTTGCCAGTTGCTAGGCAAACCAGTTTGCTGAGTTTCTTGTGTCTCAGCTCAGACATGAAGCTGCATGTGGATACATGAGTGAAGAGGCTGAGGAGTAGAAAAGCAAATGCATTTCCTAGTGTTTTGGGAGGTGCCCACCGGGAGTAAAGCTGCAGATGGAGCTCTGAATATCCTGCAAACTCTGAAACTCCTGAAACTTATATTTTCCTACCAGAGCTAAGTTCTGAGTTGTAAAACAATTTATTTGTATTCTACCACACTGAATCTTTTTTAATATTCTAATCTGCAACTTGGAGTGGCCAAGGATACAAAATGCACATCATTTTTAGTCCAGATATTTAAAATTGATATGCAGGACTGGCTGAGACAACAGGATAAGAACAAGCCAATTAGAGTTTCACAGAGGGACAGAAGGGCTCTTAGACAATGGGAGTTGTTCAGCTGTGCTTGTGACAGCTCTGAACCCTGTGGCCTCCTCTTTCAGTGGCTGCTCATCACATTCATGGAGGTGCTTCCTGACTGGGGCTCTGCATTGGATCTGAAGGATTAAAGTGGAAAAGGCAGATGCAAGGAGATGTGCACTGGTTTCATGGTGCAGTTATCTAATCTAAATTTGCCCTTAGAATAGGCAGGGACCATGCTGTGATCATCTGCACTAATGTCTGAGCATCTCAGGTGATCTCTGTGACCAAAGTTGTGCAGCAAATGGAACAGGGGGTTTTTGGCTGACAGAGTTTAAGGATCCTACAGACACACAGTGTGCTGTCATTAATTTTGGGTGGGATGTAAGCATCTGCTGGAGATGATTTTCAAAGTACAACAGGAATATGCACTTTTAGATGATGCAAAGCTCCCAGCTTTTAAGTAATTAAATTAAACAAGAATCACAGAGTTATTAAAGTTGGAAAAAACCACCAAGACCACTGAGTCCAGCTGTTAAGGCTGCCATCTTCACCAGCAAACCATGTCCCCAAGTGCCATATCAGTCCATGGAGTTCCTCTTCCTCAAGCCCCTCACCTGTGGAATGGGCAGTGCAGTTCATGAAAGGCAGGGTTGGTGTTTGGAAATCACATCTCAAATGATACAATCCTTTGCCTCTGATCACTGGGGAAGGCTCCCAGAACTGACACTGTGGCTTAACTTGTAGAGACAGCCATGCCACTTGAATGAATGAGGTGCTGGGCAGATTTTTGCATCTTGGATTTATGAAGTTCCAGACATTTTCAGGTGAAACTCTTGGTTAAATGGGAGTTTCCCATGGGATAGTCACAACTGCAAAATTATTTCATCTTTAGACAGTGGATAGTTCTACCTTCACTACAGATCTCTGTAGAAGGAATGTAGGAATTGTTGGAAGCAAAACTACAGTGTCTGCCTCGCTTTGGTTTGCTACAATATCATCTACTTGTCCCATAATTGATTCCATAATTGGTTCCATAAACTTTTCTTGACTTTCCTTGTGGAGAAAGAAGAAGAACCAGGCTTTTTCAAATTGGTGTAATCTACTTTATATGGCCAGATAAGATCTCCAGAAATAATAGACCCTACATACGTCAGTGTTAGAATAGGGAAATGCTTTGAAAAAAAAATTGAGATCACTTATGCCTCTAGAAAGGTTTGAGGTCATTACTAGAAGAAAAAAGATTATTTTCTTGTGAGAATGCTGCCATCAGATAAATCCTGGGAGACGATGAGTTCCTTTTGACTCATAAGATGAAAGTGGAAGAAAAGGTACTTAAATATTCACTTTGGAAAGAACGTGATCATCAGTGGGAAAAAAAACCCTGCTTAACAGCTCATTTGTGAAGCATATAATGTAAGGAAGATCTCAGCACAGAGAACTGTATGTTTTTCTTGATAGCTTTACTGTGACTGCCACAAAGGATGTAATGTAAATGTAATAGGCCTTTAAAGACAATACTTCCCTTTCTAATAGGGGTCAGGATTAATCAGAAAAGAGCAAACAGTTCAGGAAAGAAGACTGTAATAACAAACATGACTGGGGATCTGAGCTGGGCCAGTTTCCCTTTTTAGCATCCATGCATCACTGTCTCAGAGCAGACTGCATAGCATCCTATTAAATTAGCACACACCAGGCAGCTCAAACAAATCATTTCATCTCAGAAAGGGAAGAGGTTCTTCAAAAGCTTTCTTTTTTGACTTAATTTCTCTGCTTTGTGTGGTTCATTCATCTTTGAACCCAAGTTTTATGGCACTGAAGCCTGCATGCCTCATTCTGCTTTGCACCTGATGACTTTTCTTGCCTGGAAGTCTCCTTGATTTTGTGTTTTGGTGCCTTCACCCTGCTGATGTGTGAGTTGGAGTGACAAGAGGTGCTGGTGGTGTGTGCCATGCCCTGCTGTGACCTTGGAATTCATCCTGGAGTAAAGAACTAATTCCAGCTACAGAATGGTTCATATCCTTTCCAGGGATGTTTTTGTTGAGTGAAAATGATCGTTGCCCTCTAAGGGGGTTGTTGCCTTCTGGTGAAAGGGGTCCAGGGTTGTGAAGGGAACCACCTTGACTATACTGTCATAAATTCATGCTATATGATGTGCAACTTTAAATTGGTGTTTTCTGGCTTCATAGAAGCTCTTTCCTATAAGTAGCTTTCCTGTAAGCAGCTGACATGGATTTCCAATCTTAATCCTAGTTCTTTTAGTGGGTGGGCTCTTTTTATTCCCCCTGAGATTATTAAATATTGAGCAGCTAAACTAGAAGAAATTATAAGCCTCAAATGGACATTAAAATTCTTACAGCTGACTCTGGTGACAAAAACTGTCAAAACACTACACTGTTTAACTGTAGATAATAGTAACCCCACAAAAATAGAAGTTAAATCCAAACAAATAGGAAAACTTTTGGTGGCTACACAAGATCAAAGCTTTGTGCTGCTCATTCTGTTGCAGACTGAAATAGTAAGTGGAAACCAAACTGGTTTACAAGGAGATGAACAAAGAAGCCCTGCCTGGACTGTGATATTGTTGAGTGGTTCTGTTATGGTCATGGCTATAAGCCCCAACAGAGATCTGGGTATTGGTGGGGTTACTTCCTCCCAGACATTTTGTCAAAGGGGAAGCAGCAAAATGAGTGGAAAGAAAAGTTTGGAGTTGGGGATGTACTGCCCGTTCCTGGGCATGGTGATTCCCAGGGTGCTTCCATGCTGTGGCTGCTCATTGCAAGCCCACAGTGGTTTTAAGATACCTCGTAACTTGGACAAAATGCTGAGGGAATAGGCATGGGTCAATGGCTCAGGGCACAGAGAAACGTGTCAGTGCCCCAGAAAGGAGCTTCTTGCTGCAGGAATGCCCAGCACAGGGTATCTGTGCCCCTTGCCATTGTTGGAGTGTCCTGATGGATGTAGCAACAGCATTTTGGCACAGCGGGAAGTGCTGTTCACCATTTGTAATGGGTTAATAGCAGCCCTGGCCTGCAGCATCAGGCACCTCCATGGGATCATCACTGCGGCCAGGGATCGGGATCGGCCCTGGAGAGGGGAACTGGGGTCAGACACAGCCCAGGGCAGGGCCATGTCTGGTGTTGGAGCAGGCACTCATGGGGCCCCAAGGTAGGAAACAGCATTTTCAGTTGTGGCTGGGAGGCTTAGTGGAAATTAAATGAGTAGGGAGGCTAAAAATACCGGTGTTAATACAGTGATCCCAGTTGTTGTGCTCTTGCCCAGGCAGAGGAAGCATTGCCATAGAAGGGTCTGCAGGACTGGAACTGTGTGTTTGATGAATGAAAATAGCTAGAAAAAGTATTTGTGCTCTAAAGCATAGATGGCTGCAACCAGATTAGTCAGCTTTTCCCATGAATTTATATTCAGTTCTTGAGAATATGTAGGGAATTTGGTTTCTGTACCATGTGTAGCACAGTCCCAAAGTCCTTCTCCTTTCCTCTTGCCTGGCTAAAAACCCTCTCCACACTTTGGTGTTGGTAACTTTACATTCAGACATCACCAAGCTATTGAAAGTTAAATTGTAAATTCTTTTTCGTGCAGCTGTCAGAACACTGAGGACATGCTTTTGGAATGAAAATCTTTATTTCCAGCTTTAATTTGGTTTGTGTTGAGATACACCTGGATAATGTGTGAGGAGAGTGAGGAGGTGTTTACAAAAACAACTGAGTAGACACATTTAAAAAAAAAAAACAAAAGAGAGAACATGGGTTTTGCAGAAAAATGGCTTAGTAGAAAAGTGGTCTGCAGGACCAGGACCTCTGGTGTGTTACACAGAGCCTGAGCTCATCCTGCAGTTAACTCCTTGAAGAAGCTGTGAAAATGCTAACAAAGCTAACAAAGACTTTTTTCCCTCTGTTGGTGGTGCAGTCCAAAGTCACTATTCTTTGGAGAGACAAGGAGCAGAATTCGAGTGTGGTTGCCAAAGCCACAATATGAAAATTACCTTTACTTTGGTTGGTCTCTCTTTGATTCACTCATTCTCCTGTCTCAGGGTGGAGGGACATGGTATATTTTTCACATGTTGAGTGTTCACTTTTTTTTTATCCCTGGTTTGGCCAGGGCAAAGTACACATGGGAAGCCAATTGTATTGTAATTAAGAACATTATCTATATGCAGTCTGAAGATGTGAAATCTGTTTCCTGGCTATGTCTGTTGACTTAGTGTGGCAGAGCACCTGCTAATGCAGTGGAAAACTGCCCAACACGGAGGTTGAATGGAAAAAATGAAGTTTTATCACTCCATCAGCTTTGTCTTCATTTTGTCAGTATTTTTGTCACAGCAATTTTTTTGTTGAATGAGAACAGATTTGCTGTCACAGTATATGTTGTTCATTGTATTTCAGAAATTAAATGTTCATATTAAATTATATTTCCAACAGAAGAAGGAAAAGCTTACTTGTTCTTTATTTTGCTTTGATCTGCAGAATAGCCTAGCCTTGCAGCCACTGCTTTCTCATAGAAAATCAGTCTGTTTGGGTATGAATAATGTTCATATTTCAATGGTAATCTTGAAATTCTAATTTTTAAATCTGTATAAAAGAAAAATAATGCATAAGCATTATTTAATTTAAATAATTTAATTTGATTAATTTTAATCAAAACTCTAAAAGATTGACATCTCATAGGATACTGCATAGTCCAAGTGTTTGCAAAGGTTTGAGGAGTCAAAACATTACTCAAGCATCCCCTAGAATATGCCATTGTCACACTGTCACTCATCAAGTCCTTTAACCTCTTTTTTTTCTTATGTTCCTAATTCATATGGAAATAATCTAAATAATAAAATTATTCCATGCCTTAATTAGAAGTTTGAAAAGAGCAGTTCCTCCAGGGTAAATGATAATATGGTCAAAACTTTCAAAAATAGGTTGTTGCCACACACGGATTTTGGCAGCTAAAAGTGGTTTAATTTGAAGAAGTTTCTTGCTTACCCATTTCCACCACATCCCTACTTCCTCAAAGCCATGATACTTTTTTACTTGTTTGCTATCATCTGCTGGCAAGACAGGGAGAACTCTTGAAGGATTTTGAAGCTCCTCTTCATTCAGAGACATGAACACTTTGTCCCTGGGCATCTTGGAAAGGTGCAATTGCCTCCTTCCCAGCTGAAGGGAATGGTGCATCCCAACCATTGCAGACACATTTACAATCATAATTTTTTAACTATTTAACCTCTTTTCCCAATTAAACAAAATAAACATCTGTATCACAGTATGATATTTGGGGTTTTTTTGCTTTTTATCATACAACACTGCTTGATGATGTTTAATGGAAGTCATGGCCTTTTCATAAAAGTCCTGTCATGTTGATGGTGTAAAATGCAGTACTTTCCTACACCAAACTGCTTTCTAAAACTTTGCACACAATTACATTTTAAACCTCAATAAAGAATTGTAATTAATTCTTTGAAATATATTGCTTTATTCATTAATATCATGATTTTAAAAGCAATATTAATTCCTTTTGGGGAGAAAAAATCTTTAGCAAGCCTGCTGAGCTGGTAGTTCCAGGGAACTTTTCTGAGGAGGTGGGGATTTGCTGTAGGATATATTGCTGTTAGCAAGAAAATGAGCAGCCTTGTCCTTCTGACTTTCTCTCTGATATTTACCTATTCATGCCTGAGTCAAGAGGGGTTTAGTGGAGGCTGGACTGTGTCATGAAGGGTGGATGAATTCAACTGCATGTTTGAAATTATGATAATTGCTTGCCCATCTATTCAGTATTATTTTTGACTCTTCCCTGACTCCAGCAGATGCCAGGAGTATCTTTGCTGCTTCTCTCTTGCTGGTGCTCCCTCCCACCCTTTCTTCCTTCTTGCTCTACATTGCTGAATCCCTGTTTACCACACTGATCCCTCCCTGCATCTGTTCCCTTCCTTCTCTTTCCTTCCAGCACTTTGCTTCTCTTTCTTTTGTGCACTGACTTGTTGCTTTGCCCCCCTCCCTTGCTCTGTGAGCACAGGAGTGTATATAGTGCACAGGATAGTGCAGACTGCCTCACTTCTGCCTCCTCACATCTCCCTCCTGCCTTCCCAGCAGATCCATCCCAGCTCTCCCCCCCCACTGCCCAGGGACTCTTCCCAGCATTAGCAATTTCATGCCATGGCCTCATATAAAAATCAATGTAAAAAAGCACCCTGTCCATGCCTGGGGTTCACATGGGACCAGACACTTTAGCTGAGCTTCAGGTTATTTCATGCTATAATGAGAAAGGTTGTTAAGGAGATAGGGAATTGGGTTTCAGGAGTACTGCAGAGCTCCACAAAAAAATTTCATTTAAATTCACAGCGGCTCTTTCCAACCAGGGAAACCATGTCTGTCCTGATAAGTGGAGGAAGAAATCCAGCAAAATGACAGAGCCAGCTGAAAAAGAGGTGCTTCACAAAGTTAACTATATTGTGTAGAGGGGAAATAAAGGGATTTCCAGTATTTTGTTGTCTGGGATCAGCAATGAAATGCAGATTGGGATGGGAGCTCCCTGTATTCTTATAATATCGTAAACACTGGGAGGGCTGTGTGATCAGTAAACAACTGGTGTGAATATTGCAGCTTCTAACACCATTTAACTGAAGGCAAGGAGCCTGTTCAAGACACAGCTGGAGCAAAGTGCAGTGCTGAAAGCTTAAGCAGATGAGACTTCAGGGCTTCATCAAATACAGCTGGGAGCAGCCCTGTGAGTTTCTGAGCACTCTGGTCTGCAACTGAATCTGGTAAGGGCTTAGGGCTTTCCAGCAAAAGGGTTTTATTGCAGCTCTGGTCTGGCTGTCCCAAGCACAAGGGTCAGGATGAAAACCTTATTTGGTAAATTGAATGGCTAGGGCTGTCGATAACAGGAGAGCAAAGAACACAATTAAAAACACTCTGGGTGGCTTATTTGTGTGAACCATTTGGATCGGTTGTGTGGACCCTAAATTGGAGCGGTTGTGTGGACCCTAAATTGGAGCCTGTGATGCTCTGACATGCTGTGGTGGATTATACACGAAGCAGAAAAGAGGGAATCATTCTGCTACTCCAAGTGGCGTAAATGTAGCTATAGTCTGTCCTTTTTAGTAAAAATGAGGCAAAACATTTCTTGTTTCAGAGCATCACTGCCCCATGTGGAAACACTGTCAAACATCTGCTGTATAACAACATGCAAAAGTCTCTTTTCATCAACTTCCTATCACTATTTCCCTGTCTGTTGGCTACAAAAGCATTTCTAAGTAAACTTTGTTTCCAGAGCAGCAGCCCCTTCCTTTTGCTTATCCACTTATTGATTCATGTGGCTGTTTTGCAAATCAGGAGCTGTTGGTGAGGTCACAGCAGCCTGGTTGTGTCATCCAAGTGCATGACTTCAAAAGGAGGAGCCTGTCCAGGAAAGGAGATTCTTTTGTTTATCCATAAAACACCTAGATAAGCAGCAGTTGTAGGGAATGAGAGCCAGAGAAAGTTGGTGGTAGCCAGAAGAGACCAAACATTAACTCTTTAAGAGCGGGCTGGAGCATGGTTGGGTTTGCTCAGCATCCTCCCGAGCATTTGTCAGTGAGCTATGTAGGAGAGCAGGGTAGTCTGCTGATGAGGGGAAATAATAAAGACAATTTTTTCATCTTATAAGTAAAACACAAACCTTCAGCTGGTGGGTCATGGAACCAAATAATGGTTTGTGTTGGTAGGAACTCTAAGGATCCTATAGTTCCAACCCCCTGCCATGGGCAGGGGACACCTTCTACTAGACCAGGTTGCTCAGCCTGATCTTTCTGCTGTCGCTGGGCTAGACGAGTGCTTGGATCTGATCTCTCTTGGACAAAGCAAGTGCTTCAGGAGGAGGTTTTTGTGAATAGGAACAGTGACTCATGAGGTCAATGCTCTCTCTTGCCCAGTACCTTACTGCTAAACCAGTAACAAGTTCCAGAATATAAGGATGGTCCTAAAGTACCACTGCAAAGTCTGTCCAGAGTTGCAGAGTCTGAATGATGTGCAAATGCTCAAAAAATCTGCGAACTGAAAAAATGTGTGTCTAGCACTGACTGTAATGTTTTCCTGGCCTCTTCTCAGTCAGGTCCAGAGGCTTGGGAGGAAGCACTGACAGTACAAGAAATAATACACAGTTATGCAATAACCTAATGAAAGAGAGGCACTGCCCATTCTTGGCAATTAGTGACCGGCTACTGTGATGATGTTTCTTTATTTGTCTAACCCTCTCTGGGGTAACCATAGGGAGGCTGCTACTAAGGCCAATGTTTAGACTTGTGATTTAATCTCATTCATTGGCTTTAGTGGTTACACACATCAGTTTGTGTTGGGGAATAACTCTGAGAAACATAGAGAAATTCTGATGCAGTCTGAGTCAGGGTTAATCTAGTGATGAGGAGGAGCTCTGAGCAGCCCAAGGAGGACCAGAGTGGGGGCCCTGACCTCTTGTGGTGACTGAGAAACCAGGAGCACTCCTGGCATTGGTGTGTTACTTAGTCCTGGGGACTTTGTGAATTAAACCTCCAAAAATCTCAGAAAAGGGAAAAGCACACCATCTACTAAGTCAGCAGCCAGACTGTGGTCCATGCCCCTGTGTACAGAAATGGTACTTTCTCATTTTCAAGCTTTGGTCATGTCTCTGCTGGACTATGGTTCTTTATTAAAATTGTTGTGTTTGGTAAGCCTTTAATGTTTTGCATGAGTGTGAATGACTCCGTATGTTTGTAAAGGCAGAGAAAGATGTTTGTAATGTCATTTCTGTGTTTAACAAGAGCAGCTTCCAAAGGACACCAGAAGAACTATAATCAGTGTTTGTGTTCCAGTTAACAGGTTTCAAAGAAAAAGCACCACTTTAAACAAGGGTTTTTCTTCTCTTCTTTCAGGGGGGCATTCTCTGAAGTTGTTTTGGCTGAAGAGAGAGCAAGTGGGAAACTCTTCGCAGTCAAATGTATTCCCAAGAAGGCACTGAAGGGAAAGGAAAGCAGCATAGAGAATGAAATTGCAGTGCTGAGAAAGTGAGTACTAGACCTTCATTTCTGCCTCTTTACTTCAGTTAGACTCTTGCATCTGAGGAACAGTGATTGACAGATGTGACTGAAAAGTTTTTCAGCCCATCACAGGCAGACAAGATCATGAGAATTTAAATGACGCTGAAAATGTTTTGAGAAATCTCTTTTCTTTCATATTAATGCAGCCAGATAACTGCAAAATGGGAAGGAAGAGGAGTTAGGCTAGAGTAAGTCTACGATGCCATAAAAAGATACTAAGAATCCCAGCAGTTGTGTCACAGGCTTAGAGGAGAGCAGGAGCAGGGTTATAATTTTCAAATGCTTAAAACAGTCTGTTTACTAATTGCTCCAAAATGATGACATGCTATGGATTGTCATAGGAGATGGTGATTACCTGTGCCATGCAGATGAGTGGTACCTCTGTACTTCTCGAAGGGGAATATGTTTTTTCCTTACTTTGGTTGGAATACATGGATAAGAAAAAGGAATTTCACAATTGCTGTGAACTCACTGTAGTTATTAGAGCTTGATCCTTACCTCTTCCTCATCTTATGCCCTGAAGGTGGGATTCTTCTCACCTGACTTGAGACATTTGGACCCGAACTTATCACTCTTGACTTGCATTCTGGGAAATGAAAAGAGCTTGGTTACTTAAGGATTGGTTCATGTAGGTTTTTTTAAACTTCTAAAGTACTTCTCATTGAGTTAAAGGTAGCACAGTTATTCAGAACTACTCTGCATTGGACTGGGACACTCTTATTCCTGCTGCACTTCTGTCCCAAGTGGGATTCTTGTCCCAGTGTTTGATCATGTCAGAGCTTTTGGCTGATCATCTGAGCCCCATGTGACAAAGCAGATCCTGAAAACTAACTGGATGAAAATCTCAGACAGCCTAAGTCAAGGAGCTGGTTCAAGGGCAAATTCAGACATCTCAGTAGGCAGAGGGGATCCTTTTCAGTGGAGAGACATAAATGGGGCTCCTAACAGCTACAACTGTTTTTTAGCAGCGCCATCCTATGGCTGAGCCAAACTTGGGTCAGTACAATGTAAACCCAGTGACAAATGCAGCATGTTGTCCTGCTGTGTACTGCTATTGAGAACCTGTCATAAAACTCAACTATTACCATCTCTGTAACCAGGCAATAACCACAGCTTGAACATCTTTGTGTTGATGGGTTTGTCCCCTGGTACTCCTGTGGGGTGTAAGAGTGGCAATATCCATGTGCAGTAAGAACTGACTTGCATCAGCCTTGATCCCGAGCTGGTAGAGCAGAGAAATCATTTAGATTATTTCTTGTTTTTGCATTGTGAAACGTTTCTGTTCCCTGCAAACAATTTCCTGAGAAACCGGGAGGCAGCATCCAGGCTATGCAATTCCAGCTGCAAGGGCAGGAGAGTGAGTGGGCAGAAAATTCCTTAATTTCATGCAATTAGATCTACTTAATCTTTTGTCCTATGCATGTTGGGACCTTAAAAGAGAATGTCCCTTTTTTATCTCCTGGTGTCTTCTACTTAGCTGTTGCTAATACAAACTTTGCCTGTCATTGTCTTTATGCTGAAAATAGACATGCTTGCTGGCAGATGTAGTATTGAATTTGTATGTGCCACCAAGGAAACAATTAGAAAATAACAAACTAAATTCTGCCTACAGTTGAGGAGAAGGAATATCAACCTGTTTCTCTGTTCAATGAATTCTCTGTTTCAAAAGCTGTCAGTAAAAATAGATTTGAGAGAGGGTGAATGGATCCTGAGCAGCTGTTGCTAAGCTCCATCTAAGTGCCCTTGCTTTTGTTTCTTGTAGCTTAACACTGAGTGGAAATGGCTGGTTCTTGTGCTGTCTAATGAATGGGTGGGACCCCAGAGCTCTGGGCTTCCCTGCAGAGCTGTGAGGTGCCACAGCCTTAAATGTACCATGCACTGAAGTGCCTCATCTGGAGAATGTGCACAGAGGGTGCCTGGCAGGAGCAGTTGGTCCCTGTTCCACAAGGGGAAGGTGTAGAGACACAGAGGATGGATGCAAAGCAAATAGAAATATGCACATGTGCTGATCCTAGTCTCCCTGACTGGTTTTGCATTATGTCTTTTGAGGGTGCTTAAACTCTGATGGGTAAAAGTCCCAAAGATACCCTTCCTGGATAAAATGCAGGCAAACTCCTTGAAATCCTTCAGAGAGGGATCTCTTGTCTTACATAGGACATTTTCCTCCTATCTTCAATCTTTAGAGTTTTGTTTTCCTCCTGACAAGCTCTGTGCTTTCTAGCAGACCTCTGCCAAGTGGTGTGAGATGAAACAACTCTTCTTGAGTTCCCCCTGTTGTATATCAAATTGAGGTCTGGTAGGAAGTCCCAAATATACTCCCTGCAGTGTCTGCCAACTCTCAGGTGAGCTGCTCATACCCCTGTGTGTGGTAAGCAGGTTTTTGGGAAGGGTCAAGAGATTGTGCTGGCATGCCCAGGATCAATGCCCACAGTGCTCCATATACTTTGTATCCTCAGGCATTTCTGGTGAAGGTTCATCCCCCTGCCAGTCCTGCCAAATCATTCAGATCTGGCAGAATCAATATGGGAGAGACTCTGAATGATGCTGTGTGTTGAAATAATGTTTTGAGCAGCATTTTTGGCAGTCAGGATTAAAAATTTGAGCATGGAGTACTGGTGATGAAAACATGAATCCAGTGACCAAAAGCTTTGGGTGCCCTCTCACCCCTTCTACTTTCCTTCTGTCACAAGAGTTATTGTCTGTCTCAATATTTATTGGCTGTGGAACAGCCCTTATTGAAAAGACTTTCAAATAAACAGTTTTACCTGCAGTTGCTTTCCTGTCCTCTCCTGTGTCGGCAGACCCAGTAGAGTGGGTGTGAGAGGGGAGGTTTCTGGTCAGGGCTCTTAGTGTGAAACCAACATTTCTGTCAGTCCTGTGTGTCTGGAACTAAAAGGCTGTTGGGAGTATTAATCCACAATTCTATGCAGCATAAGGTCAGTGATTCCCATGTGAAGTACATGGAAGGTAGGAGATTTTATCTCTTTGTCTGTGGGCATGGACGCTCTTGCTGCCAAAACAAAATGACACATTTTAGGAGCGATGTTCTGCGAACAGAGGAGCTGAGCTGCCAGCCAACTGATCTGCATGTTTGTGTGAGTGCCAGAGTGAATCATGCATACTCCATAATTCTATTTTTCTAGTCATGGCCAACAAATCTGTTCTTAAAAAAGAAAAAAGGCGGAAGAGCCGTTAAGTCAATATTTACGCCTAGCAACCTTAACAGGGTTCTTCCAATATGGACTCTTGTGTCCTGTGGAAATCCATGGCAACATTCCCCAAAGACTCGGATGGGTGGGGACGGAGTGGGAAGGAGCTCACTGTCGAGTGATGTGCTGGGAGAGACTGAGTCTGCA
Source organism: Certhia americana (assembly GCA_018697195.1). Taxonomy (NCBI): domain Eukaryota; kingdom Metazoa; phylum Chordata; class Aves; order Passeriformes; family Certhiidae; genus Certhia; species Certhia americana. The sequence continues at coordinate 4,715,066 of CM031879.1, forward strand.
GTTAATCCAGGAGCCTGGGCCTGACAAAGCATTTAAGCGTGTGCCTAATTTCAGACAGTAATTAGTTCAGTGAAATTGGTGTGGAGGCTGAGTTCCCCTTTCTTCGATATTTCAGAGAAAGGTGAGGGTCCCACTGGGCACCAGTGTTTGGTACCACATCAAGAGGGGAGTTTTCTTAGTATCTTCAATTAAGACATTAAGACATATGGAAAACATACTTAGAATGGCTTAGAATTTGTTTGAAGAAGAAAATGGGATCTCTAGAGCTGTACTGTTACAGCTCCATTAACTGGGTGTGGGGAGGAGCAGCACAGAATCACCTTTGACACAGCCTTTTTCTGAACTGATGTGTGGTGAGTTTCATAACCTGCTCTGAAAGCAACTGTGTTCTGGTTTTGAGCTGAAAGAGAAATGCAATCCTTTCCATTGTTTGCTGTAGAATAGAGGAAATTTCTTCCACTTATGGTAATTGTGCAGGTGTGAACACGCTGAAAGTGGATTCGTCTGCTAGACAGGTTCTTGAAGTCAGTGCATAGTGTGAGGAGTTGGACTGCAGAGAAGCAGCAGTCTGAGGTTCTAATTAAAGAGAAAAAAAAAAAGCTTATAAGTCAGAGAGAAAAAAACATGCCTGATTTGCTTGTGGAGTTTTGGTTTTTGTTTGGGTTTGTTTATTTTTTGGTTACACCACTATTTATCACAAGAAATTCTCTGCTGCCTGGGTAATACCTGCCCAATTGTACAGACTCGGTGCTCAGTCAGAGCAAAGCAAAGGGAGGAACAATAAACTGTGTGTAGCCCTGAACCCAGGTTTATTGATTAATTAATGGCAGTAATGTGCACATGTGTCTTGTTAAGCAATACTGTCTAGCTAGCAAATCATACTCTGCTTTAGCTAGTTTCTGCTGAACAGGGATTTTAAAAACAATTTCTAACCTATTTAGGTATCTCTTACCTTCTCCTCTTTACTCTCCCAGATCCTCTGGAAGAGGCATCATTAAATTCCTCATTACAAGTCAAATCCATGCCTTACTGAGATCTGAGGCTATTTTTCCTGTTAAACAGAGTGAACTGTTCCCAGCAGGTCAGCTAAACTTCTGCCAGTTCTTTCCATCCTGGTTTCCTCAGGAGACAGGATGCTCAGGCAGTGATTCATGCCCAGGCACTGCCTCACTCCTTATGTGCCTGCACCTACAACCAGGAGCTGCTGCTGGGATAAGGAGCAGGGAGAGAAGAGGGGAAGTGTCCTCCTGCAAAGCCTGGGAGGTCATATATATGCTATACCCAAACTAAACAAAAAACAGCAATGAAAAGTTTTCCTAATGTGGATGGAAGTGTAGGAACTCCTGCTCTCCCATAAATCAGATGATGGTCAAAGGAGCCCCTTGCTCCATGCCAGGAGGCAGTGCTGTTCCCCATGTTAAAGACAACAAATGTGGGAGAATCACCCCTTCTCAAGATGTATATGAAGGCTGCAGGGATAATTAAAAAATTGTACCTTTTTTTGCTCCTTTTCATCAGTCCACTAACAAACTCCCTGTAAAACCTCTCTGTCCCAGGTTCTTACCTCTGTTATGGCCCATCCCTCTGGAGCTGACCCGATAGCCTCCAGGAAGACAAATCCAAATTTAGTTTTGAAATTCATTAGTTACCTCTTATTAAACTCTTCTGTGCAATTTAACTTGGAATCAAAAACTGCATTAATTCTGAATAAAATTGGCCATGCAGAAGTTTAATGCGCCCTAACATAAATTCAGGCATTTAATTAATTCAGATGAATATTTCTGAATGACTTTGTGGGGCAGACACATCTATTCAAGCCACAATTGTCTTTGGGTCAAAAAATACAGCCCTTGCAGGTCTGGGTGGTTCCATACTCCAGTTTCCCAGTCTGGAGGCTCTGGTGCCCACTGATGTTCTCCTGTGGTAATTGTTTTTCTGTCTAAGAATACACAGCAGAGTACAGGGCCAGCTGAACTAAAGAGGAGACATTCAGATTCCGTGTTGATAAGTGCTAACATAAAAGTGATGGTAATTATATTGTGTAGCTGATGTACAAAAATATGTGGGATTCACCTTTAAGGGGTTAATTCCTAATTACCTCTTTGCACCCCAGCAGTAAGAGCTCTCTTTTTCTGTCAAGAAATGAATAGATGGTTAGAAAATGAAAAAAACAAACAAAAAAAAAAATTGACATCTTTGTCTGTCAGGTATCATCATTTCTCTCGTGCTTTGCTTACTCTATAGACAAAACAGGCTTGCTGCTTTTTTTATTTTTTTCCCTGTTTTTTTTCTCCTCTGTGAATAATGGTGAGAAGATCAGCTGCCTCAGCAAGAATTGAAGAGACAGCTGGTTGTTATATTAAGTAATCACTCTCTGAGAAAGCTTTTATGTAGATTTACTTGTTAAAACCTGGCTTGCTCATGCCACTGCAGTTGTGCTGGGGTGACAGAAGGCTGACTCTGCTCTCCCTGCACTGCCATGCTCCAAGCCCTGCCAACTTAAAATCCAGGACATCCCAAAAACCTGCTCCTCAGTGGGGCCCTGCCTCCCCAAGGATAGCTCAGGGTGCTCAGACATGCAGACTACCAGCTAAGGTGGGATACCCAGTGGTACCATTAATGATGTTGGTGTCAGTGTTGTCAGGGTAGGGTCATTCCAAGAATATATTTGCTGGCATCATGCATGGATTTGCTTCATCATTGCTCTCATACATCTTTTGGGCTGATCTAGATGCCTGGAGGGACCCCAGTGCCTGCCCGTGGAGCCACCCTTACAGCTGTGCACTTCTGCAGCAATCCCTGCTAGGGAGGCAGACAGGCGTGGAAAGGAGCCAGGATCTACAAATCTCAGGGTAGGGGGACAGTTGGGCATGCCTGGAGGCTGACATCAGCCTAAACCATGAGATCATCTCCTGGATCAAGGAGATGCAGACTGGATGAATTGCCCTTCTCAGGTTTCAGGCAAAAGGGAATCTGTCCCTCTATATGTGGATATGGCACAGGGCAGCTCTGCCTTGGCACTCACAGTTGGCTCAATGTTAAGCAAATAGTTTTGCTGCAAAGAATTCATCCCAGTGAAAAAATGTGAAACCTGAAACAAAGCTGACACCATTCTTCATCACTAAGATGCTGGAAACTTTGTGGTGGAAGACTTGCAGCCAGGACTGCCTGGATTGCATTTCATGCTAGATTAGATGTAAGAAGATGTAGGGAAACAGATCAAGGCATCTTTAAAAATCCTTAAAATACATTAAATCAAAGAGAAAAAACCCCTCTGAAGTGATAATCACAGAATCCTTTGTAAATTCTCTGGTCTTACACAGTTCCATTCACGTGCAGTGTGCTGGGTCAGGCTTCAGGGATGGTGTGTGGCATTTCTGTGTCTCAGCCTGACTTCACACCCTGCACACCCAGACAGCTGTGTTCTCCAAAGAGGTTACAGCATGAGAAGTCATTTCACTGTAATTGCTGGATGATGATGTAGATGTCCTCTTTCCTGGGTGGTGGTGATGGTTCACCAGATCTCCCTGGCATAACTGTTGTCATCCAAGGTCACACCATACTTGACTCATCTAAAAAAATGGCATATCCTTGTTAGAAGGAGAACATAGAACCACATTGTCACTCAATGCTCCAACTTTTAAAATAATTCAAGGAAGTAACAGCTGATTTCTGAAAGAATTCTAAGAAGGGTAAAAATTAGCAGAATGGGTTTTAGTTTAGAATGTCAGCCTTAGGTGGTGTCTGCTTCTGTGCCACACAGAATCACAGAGTATGCTGCTTTGGAAGGGAACTACAAGGATTGTTGAGTCCAGCTCCTGGCTCTGTGCAGGGCACCCCAAGAGTCACACCATGTGCTTGAGAGCACTGTCTAAATGCTTCCTGAACTTTGGCAGGATTGGCGATGTGATCACTCCTCCTGTGGGAGCCTGTCTTTTGTACAGGTGGAATAACAAAGCCAGAGTCCTCTCAGAGCTCCTAGCTGAAGAATGAGGATATGTGACCTATTTTCCAGTATGTAATTCTCAGGAAGATGGCTATGGTTTTGTTTTAGTGGTACAACTATCTGATTATATGGCCTTGTCTGTTACCTAAAAGGAAAGACTTGTTAAGATGCATAAAGCCTTTTTAATAAGATATTAAAGTTTGATAAATGACTCAGCTTTAAATCTGGATTTATAAGGTCTGTTACACCCACATGTTTAAACCTAAGAGTTATCTAATTTCCAAGCACATGGCTTTGGTAGTAGGGACAGCATTTTCTCCAGCGCTTGCAGCTCAAAACTTCAAGGATGTCTTGGTGCATAAAAGCAGCTACGGATGTACTCAATGTATTCCTAGGTGGCTTCATTAGGCAAAGTGCTTCCTCTCCTGTTTCTTCTCCCAAGATTCTTTATAGGTAATCTGGAATGTTTTGTCAAAAAATAAGGGGTTTAGGTTTTTTTCCATGGAAGTAATTTCTTCATTAGGAAGTACAAAAGCTGTTTAAACATCTCATGACATTAGGGAAGTGAAGATGTCCTTGTTTAAATATTACCAATCTATTGCATTTTGCCTCTGTTCTTTACTTTTGTCTTGAAACATGAACTGGAAGAATTCAATGTTTTGTAATAAACTGTTGTGATGTGCTGTTGGGAACCAGTTAGTTTCCAACCTCAGGGTGACCATATTTTGGTGATGGGTAAGTTTTTAGATGCACAGTCCAAGCAACACAATGGATAATCCTTCATCTTACTTTCATGCTATTAAAATCCACATCAGTAATTCAAAAAACACTGGACTATTGGAGTGAGTTATAATTTGTGAAGCACTGCATTTAGAGAACAAGTAAATGCAAGGTAAGAATCATTTGGCCAGCTGGAGGCATCCTCCAGGTACACAGCTGCATCTAGGCTCAAGCCTCACTTGCTATGGAAATCATCAAATATGCATTTCTAAGTGGATCAGAATGTACAGGGAGGATAAACAAGTATTCCAAAAGTGTCAGTTCAAGACGGTACAAACAGAAATCTTATCAGAAATTGCAGTTTTCTTGAGTACTCCCTGTCCAAAGCAGTTTTTTTCTCTTAGTTGCATATTAAAATGCTTTGTAAATACATGTTGCTATATTTTTGGCCTCCATTATATGAAGTTAGACAGTAATGTTATCAGTGGGCACGTTTTTCTGAGATTCCAGTGCGAATTTAAAGCAACTCTATTGGCAACTTACATCTCCTGTTTTCATTTATAGAAGATGAATCACAATTAAATTTTGTGTCTCATTAAGGTAACAGTTCTAGGTCTCTTAACCAGACTTTGGCAGAGAAAGGGTGGTTCTGACCATAATAAAATGGGGAAATATTTGTACTCTATCCCACATTCTGCTGCATCAGGTTAAACCTGACAGCAGCCTCTGTGTTTGGAATATATCCAAAATATCCTGAACTGACAGCTGCATAAATTAATTGCTATTTGACCAACTAAGTCTGCAACTGTCAACTGCAAAAATCAACATATTGATTTTTTTCTTATAATGCTTATTCATATAGCACTTTGTTTGTGTTCAGTAAGAGTTTTTAAGGGAAAAGAAAGTTTAAAAAATAATCTGTATGTACAGAATTTACCTTTTTATAAAAGCAGACACATAAAACACTCATTTAGTCTGGGGGCTGCCCTGGTATCAGTTTGACCAAGGAAATGCTGATGATAATTTTGTTCCAAAATAAATATTGATTATCTTTTTAAAATCCAAAATCCTAATTTTTTTTTACTGTGTCTGACATTCATAAGGCATTTGCTTAATCAGAATAGATCTTTTTTATACTGAATTAAGTGTCCCTAGTAGGGGGTTTTGCTTCTGCCACTATAGGATTTTAATCCCACTAGTCAAACCAGTTTTCAAAATAAAGCCTAACATTTTCCTTGCTTGCATTCTTGTTTCTACATCTCTGGCTATCAGAGGCATCTGGCTATATTGCCCAGGTCTTAAATCTCTCTAAGTGCAGAAACCTTTGAGTTAGTTTTAATACTGTCAATTTGTATCAGTAAGTGGACTATGAAATCATTTCCCTAAGGATAGGTGACAGTCAGCTTTTACTCTGCCAGCTATTTTATCAAATGAAAATTATGGAGCATTACATTAAACAGGAATGCTTTTGCTTCTTGACTTACCCCTTAGTTTTTTGTCCAGGAAAGCAGACATACGTTAATGTGAGCCTTCTTAGGATTAATACGTTCTTCTTTGAAGGCACTTAAACATATAAACAGCAGAATTAATTTCTTTTTCTTCCAAGTTTGTTCAATAGCTTTGAGAAGGGATATTGGTAGGAAGCTTTTGCACATAATCTAATATGTATTACAGGTCTGTACTGTACCAGAACAACCAACTGACAAATAAGTAGCAGTGAACTGTGCCAGTACATTTCTGTACACCAGCAGTGTCTCCTTCTGAGATTAGTCCAAATTTCTAAATATAATCTGTTTGATTCCCACCAAATAAAATAACAACCTGCTTCAAATATCTTCATACCTTTGTGATATCTCCTGTCTTGGCTGACGCACCAGGGATTAAACTGCGACCTTTTTGGACTTACACATACATATCTTTGCAGCTTCAGCTAAGCAGCCATTCCCTGCAGGCCACTGGAATGGATTCAGGCCTTGGTGGACTGGGCTCCGAGTGCAGTAGTTAGCTCGTGCTGAAATACTGGTTTGAAAAGTCCACATTGGCATGGAGTTGTTTCTTAGCTGTTTAATTTTTTTCCCCTCCACCAAAAGCAGAAGAATTCCCATGCAGCAGTAGCATTTGGCATAATACATTTTGTCAAGAAGCATCTCTCCAGACCAAAGCTATCTGATCACTCCCATGTCTGCTGTAAACTTGATAATTAGAAGAGAAAACAGCGGCTGTTCACAGCTTTGCTCTTAAAGAGGATAATTTTCTAGCTGGAAAAAAGAGGAAAGGACTTTTTCATTGTTTCATATATGCTTTCTTATGCAGGCCATAACAAATATGTGGATATGACATGATCCACAAAGATAGAGCTTTTATTGGCATTTATATAGAAATGCTGGTTCTCCCTTTTCTATGTTACAGTAATAGGAATGGTTGTTTAATTTATTTTTACTATGAGAGGGTTGGTGGGAGGGAAGCTGACAATTTTTGTGAAGTTTGAAACTTTTCCTTCTGTGTTCATTGTGTGTTCCTGAGAAAATTGCTGTTGAGTGAAACTCTTGCATGTCCCACAGTGTTTATGTCTTGAAGGCATCATCCTTGCCATTTATGGTGTCCAACACACACGTCCAAGCCATGTAGCATGGGTAAGCGAGCTCTCGTCATTAGCAAATAGACATGGGTAATATGATCTAATGCTATTCTGGTCAATAGGAAAATTCAAAGTCGTTGAACTTGGTTACATGACTCCTTGAGGCTCCCTTGAGAATCTTGGCCCAAAGCAAAAGGGGAAAGAAAGCCCAAGCTGAGGTCACCCATGTGGATTGCAGGGCTTTGTCTTGTGTGGTTGTACATTGTGGACTCAGGGCTTTATACACAGAAGATGTGCTGCAAAGCCTCCTTTCCTCTTCCTCAGTGCCTTCTGGACTGATACAGCTAAGAAAAGGGTCAGGGCCCATATGGGGATTTTCTGTTCCAAAGGTGGTTGCTCCTTTTCCTCACTCTGGCTTGCCTGAGCCCACACAGGATCCTGGCTTTCCCACCGAGAGCTCTGTGCCATCTCTGGATTATGACAGGGAACAGTGGGTGTTCTGTGGTGGTGCTGCTGATTTCAGGCCAAACTTCAGCCTGCAGAGAGAGAATCTGCCAGGGACTGGCCATGTCCCCTCTCCTCCCTCCACCTAGCCACAGAACTGGAACAAGGGGATCCAAATGGCCACTCCTGTGAGAGGGTGGGGAATGGTCTGTGACTTACCTAGTGGGGCTGGCTCCTGCTGGTATCATTAAGTTGTTTTTCCTTCTAGAAACTGAAAAACTGGACAAGAGTTCATCACCAAACTTCACCCTGAAAGGATTGGGTTGGCACATAGAGATTTTGTCCCCCCTTTTCTCTGATTTTACTATTAGATTCTGAATTGCTGACTTTGTTTAAAATTCCTCCTACCATTAGAAGCATATGTTTCTGATTTTCTTTCTTATGGTGACGTAGTTTGCACTCTTACCCAAAAGCTGTTTTCTTAATAGGACCAACTATATTTGGAATCACTCTGAATTGCTCTTGAAATGGAAGATTGATGTCAGTATTTCTGGCAGTCTTTCACTGTATTTCTTTCCCCATAGTTGAGTGTTAAATGAGTATTCAAGCTGGAACACCTACACCACTTTATTTAATTTGTTTTATTTTAGTGCTGTATATACTCCTGGAGTAACTGATACAGGTAAACTTATTATTGGGATGGTTTGGGGAGGATTTAGTACATAACAGAAGGAGAATGCCAGAGAGTGTAGAGGTTGTGCTTTGCATCACTTTATGCACACGGAAATCTTATAAGCTTTAGAGATGTGATCCTGTGTTGACAATGTCATGTCTGTATCTCAAGCACACTTGAGTGGAATTTTTAAAAGTATCTGCACAGGACAGTGATTTGAATCCCACTGAAATTCCCTATCTAGAGAACATTAGAAGACCTCATGGATTTTATTAGTCAGCTGTATAATTTCCTGTGTCATGATTATTCCTACAATGACCATGTGGGAGATGACTGTTCTCTGGTCATAGGTAATACATCACAGCCTTCCCAGTCCTGAAAAACAAACCAAGAAATGTCAGTCCTGAGAGGGAGCACTCAGTTCAGTGCTGGTCTGGGCCTTGAACCATCTTGGAAACCTCTTTAAGACTCTCTTGTGAAAAAGCAACAGACCTTTTTCAAGAAAAAAACAGTACCCAAACTGCCCAAAAGTTCAGGCTCAGTTTGGACTACACTTGGTGTTTCAGCACCTTTAAACTCTGTGATTCTTGAAGGAGAAAGTCACTTACCTGCTCTGACCCACTGCAGCAAGTGGGCTGTCTTCTTTCATCTGTTTATGCTATGTAGATCTTGATAACTTGATTTGACTCATGGTCAACACGAGCCAGGCTTTGTGGGAGACTCCTGCTTCTGCACTAGAACTGCAAAAGCATCCTTTTGTATACTTCTTTCAAAAAAATATTCTATTATTTTCATTTGTCTGGGAACTTGTCAGGGTTTAACTTCTGTATACTTGTGGCTGTATCTCTCAATATATTTCTCAATAATATGATAAATATATATATTGATATATATATCAATATCATGTTTCTTTAATATTCTGCCTATATAGGTCCTTTCCTTGTGGAATCTCTGTTTTTACTGTGCAGAATTGAATACAGGGTTCTTCCTTATAGACGCCCTTGGGTACTTGGAGAACATCTTGAACATTCCTCACTCATACTCTGTAACTGGAAGTGTTCCTATGGCATGCAGTGATTTACAGGGAGCATGGCAGGAGGTCAAAAAGCATTTTTAGAGTGGGATAATCCTGAAAAGAGCACTTGATTTGGCAATAATTCACGGTGATAATCCAGATTTTTTTTTTTCATTTATTAAATCCATTTATTCCCCTTGTAAGTTTTGGTTAACTGAGAGGTAGATTTTAGGAGCACACTGATGTTGTGTGGGTGAGACACAGCAGGGACACATAGCCAAGGGCATGAAATACATGGAAATGGGGCAAAAGGAGGGGTTTTGAGGTTTTGATGGGGGAATCAGTGCTCTGACTGCTGTGGGTGATTTATGTCTTGTTTTTAGGAAAATAAAAGAGCATAAGCCCAAGAGCTTATTCTGGAAATGGCTTTATAATAATGGTTTTCAGACATATTCAGACATTTTGAATAGGCAGGTACTTAATTTTTTTTTTCCAGTAGCAGAGCCAGCTCCTCCACACCAATTTAATTTTAAACTCCTGAATAATGGATTTACTTTTTTAGTTATCCTTTTTAGACCCTGTGAAGCCCACAGATTCCCATAGGTCTGCACTCCCCTGGGTGGAAACCAGCACGCTGAAACTTGGGGGAATGAGAAAAAAACCTCCAAAGAAAATAACAGGAGAAAGCAGAAGCTAACTGAGACAGGTTAAGGCACTTCTAGTAGTAATACTGTTGTGAAGGAGTTAGTACTGCACACATTTTTCAGGAAATCCCCATATATTAATTTTTCTTTCCAAGTAAGTACTTGAGCTCACATCACTTTTAATTGGCCTCACAGGAATCTCAGCCACTCCTTGCCCATTCCTCTGCTGTGGCCACTCTACAAGGGAGAAGATGGTGTTAAGGGATTTGGTGCCACTGAGAGTGTTGGTGTCTGTGATTTTGTGCTTGGTCCCTTCTCCAAAGTGGAGGAAGAAGCCCAGAAAACATATTTTTCTGAACCTTTCCAGACTAAACTTTTCATTTGAGGGTCCTAAAAGACCATCTCTTCTCCAAGACTCCTCCTGAAGCCACATGTGCATCTGGATTGGTTGGATGATGGCATAGCCACACTGAAGTAACATTTTTGTAGCAAAATCATAACCATTACTGAGTTTTATAAATATCAGCACTTTGCAGTGTTGTACAAAGCCATAAGTATTGCTGGGAGAAAGCAGTGAATTAAAAACTGCTTTGCAGTGCTTCTCCTTGTATTAAAAATAAAGTGGAACATCATGAGCAGTTGGTCTTGCTGTTTTGCAAACAATTTTCCTCACATTTTCTCCTCTTTGCTTTTGATGATGGTGAAGAATTGTACTGCTGATCAAAGAAGCTGCATTGGGTCTGCTGTGGTGGGACCAGAAGCTTTTCCATAGCTCTGCTAATAGGAGTTATTGTCCCATAACAGACCAAAAATGCTCCTTGCTTGGGATCATTACAGTTGTAGTAATCCCCCCTTCCCTTGGAGATACAACACACACACATCACTGTAAACAGAATATATATGACATGACATGACACATGGCTACATGGATGCTTTTGAGATTGAGTAATCCAGGAGAAAGTGGGAATGGAGAAGGAATGGAGCAAGATGAGAAGATACAACAATAAACTTTATCCAGCTTGGATACTGAAGAGATTTCTAAACAGTTAATTCCTGCTGCATATTTTTGCACTTCTCACTTAAAATGGAAAAAAATCTTAAAGTGATCGCAAATGCCAAGAATTCGGACAGGAACTGTGAACTCCCTTGCAAACTTACAGCTTGTTCAAATTCACCTTTGGTACTTCATAGACAGAGGGGTTTTGCAGGTGAGCTGCAAAAGCTACAAACAGCCAAGTGAAAGGTATGTCCCAGATCATCCTTGCACTCAAGGAAGCCATTTCCAATTGCTGTCAGAGGTACGTCCATATGTTTGAGACTTATGGCCAGATGTAAGGCTGTGGTCATGGCTGGAGAAGGATTTGCACAAGGGCTTGAACCTCCCCAGTGTTTCTTGCCTGAGTCAAAATAAAGTCAAGCAGGGATCAATGAACACTTAGGCTGCAGAACAATGGGGCTCAGGTGTTTGTACCACCAGCTAACCCAGGTCTGTTTTGCTACACGTGCCTGATGCAGGGATGGCAAATCTGCTGCATGACTGAGCTCCTCCTGTTCTCCCTGCTCTGCAGGGAGATGCCCATGAGGATTTGTGTCAATCCGAGGCAGCGAGGTTTGTGTGTGAAGCACAGTGTGCTCCATGTATTACAAAATAGATTTGTCTGTAAACGATGATGACCTTTACCATGGTTCTGTCTGCTTGGAAAGAAAGCCCTGAGGAGACATCCTCCACTGAGAAGACAACACTGTGATTTCTATAATCTGCATGTGGTATTTCTGACTTAGGAAAGGCTAAGCCATTTCATGGCTGTCTCTGCCCACCAGTTATCTTAACACCTTCTTTTCCGGTCTCTAGCCAGCAATTCTGCTCTAACCCTAAGTATTTCAGTAGGATTGGGTGTGTTGCCCCACAAAGAACTCCAGTATTTTTGCATGCCTTTGTTGGACTTAATAGTGTTCCTCACACAACTGACTTGTCTACTATAAGCAAAAAAGCCACATGTAAGCTCTCATTGATCACCGTCCCTGGAAGTGTTCAAAAACCATAAAAATATGGCTCTTGAAAACGTGGTTTAGTGGTGAACGTGGCTGGTTGGATTTGGGGATCCTAGAGATCTTTTCTGTAATGATTCTATGATTTTGTGACATAGTGGATATTGTGGCATGGACCATATTATAAACCCATTTGTGCATTTCTTAGCCTCAAAGGAGTATCTTTAGGCTATCTCTCACTGTGGTATCTTGGAACTGTGTTTGCAACACTGCAAACAATGAAGTACAACATAATCCTTATCTGCCTCTGAAGAAATTGAAGTGTTCTACTAATGTTTATGAGAAAAGCATTGATGAAGAAATAGATCTTTTAGCAAATTTGATGGTGGCAACAACACAGGTATTGCTAGAAAACCTTTGGATTGTGGTGGTGATTGAGGGCCAACCCTGGACTAATATCCTTTAATAGTAATTCCTTTATTAAAAAACACATTACTTCGCTCAAACACATACTGTGTGTCCTCCTGCTCACCTCTAGAAAGCTCTTCCAGGGTTCTGGGTCAGCCATTGAGATACCCTTTGTCCCTTTTTGCACCTGCCACACCTTTTGTGTGTGACTGCCATTGCTGAAATATCTGAGTCTGGTAAAAAGGCAGGTGCTCCCTGGGATAGGATGAGCTTAACTTAGTGTATTAACTTGGACAAAGTTAATAAATTAACAAAGTTAACTTACTACTTAACTTAGTAGTAAAACCTGTTCTTGGATGCCCTAGAGAGCAGGGGACTAGCACGGGCTGAAATGCTGTGGTGAGATGAAGCACAAGGATGTTTGATCGACCCACAATGAGGATGAAACCAGGCACTGAGCCCAGGTTCTTGAGAACTCTTTGCTCAGATGGGCAAGGCAAATATGCTCACCTGGAGTCAAGCTGGGGACACCAAGTCTTTTTGTTTCCATTCTGGGAACTGGAAATGGTCCCACCTTGCTCAAGACATCACTGCAGTAGGATGCCTGCCCTCAAATGGTTAAGTGCTGATGCTTGTCTGAGTTATTTCCTCCTTCTTGGGAATGTGTTAAGCACTAAATGATGCATGAGCACCTTGGAGGGAGGTGTTACATTCTGTATGAAACTGTACAGAGAATATTTATTTTTCACTGATGATTTTATTCTGGTTCCATCATAACTTGACATGCTAAGCAGGCCCTGAAGCAAAACAGTAATTTGCGTTCCTCTAAACAAACACATCCTCTAATTGCAGTTTTAAAGGTGCTATCACATAGGAAGAAGCAAGAGAAAATAATTTTATGGGGTGGGACCCATGTCATACTGGCACTGGCATTAAAAAAATGTCCATAAGTTGTAACAACTTGTCTTCATACTTGGCATGTTGCTTTGCTTGCCCTGAATTTAGTAAGATCTTGGGTGCAATATTTCTTTGGAAAGATCCATATCTCAGTGATCAGTGTCTGCCCAAATTGCAAAAATTATGTTTTGCTCATCAGTTGGCCTCTGTTTTATGGGTTTTACTTTTATTATTTCCTTTTTCTCCATGGAGGTTTTAGCAGGTGAGTGCTTGTTATGTCAGATGGGGACTAAACAGGGCTCTCCTGTTAAGGTAAAGACAGGAGACACTACACCCTAAATTGGAAGAGCCCATCTCTGAGCCTGATTTTAACAGGCTCCTGACAGCCACACATGAGGTACAGAGGGAGATCCAGATCAGGCAGTCATTAGAGTTTTATCTTGGGGAATGTGCAATCAAGACAAGCCAAAATCTCTTAGTAATTTAGATTGCAGTCAGCTTTAATTATGAAGCCCAGCTTCTGAACCTCTCTCCTCCCCCTGGTCATGGCTTACAAAATTTAATTGGCCTCAAAGATGGCATATTTATTTTCAAATAGGCTGTTTTGATTTCTGCACTGTGAAAAGGAAATGAAGCCAATCCGGTTTCAGTGGCAGACCACTAGACAAGCTGGAATTTGCTAAACACTTGTGTGTGTTCTTCTGAAGCTGCCACCCCCTACATTTACCATGCCACCAGCAGAGATGCTGAGAGAGTTTCGGGCCCTGGGCTACGGCGTTCTCTGCTCTCCTCTGTGCAGGATAATAACAACAGCAGCTTCAATTTGGGCTCACTTTTTTATTCCATGTGTTGACTAATAGAGTTGGAAGATCTCCCATTCAGCCTGTTTGAGATTATGACTATTATTTATTAAGCATATCTTTAAGAATTTCCCAAATGCTCTTTATGTTTTTTTGTTTTTGTTTTTTTTTTTTTAATCTAAACAATTTAGTCAAATGTTGGCTATACAATTAAATGAAATTTCCTTCTAGTTATCTAGGTTGAGGTTGTTTTCCTCCTATATGTATGGACCTTTTCTGTCACTTCTGTTATGCATTTTTGTGTACATAAACCCTTCTTCTTCACACTCCAAGAGATAAATAACCTGCCTGGAGAAACCAGCCATTAGACCATTAGACCACATCCCAACATGCAAGATCTCCACAGTCCATACTAGTAACAGAGAGAGAATAAAGATTTCATTTAAAGTCCATGTCATCTGATTTGTTCTTCCATGTTTTAACAAAACGTGTGGAATGTTATCTCTGACTGCAGCCACAACATCCTGGCAACACATCCAGGAATGGGCCAAACATAACAACACTTGAGGTACCAACCTAGACAGACACTCAGCAAAGAACACAGGAATATAAAGAGCAGAGAAGGTGGGAAAAAAAAGCCATTTTTAGCTGTACTGCACTGTATGGATCAGTACAGATCATCACCAAAAACCTGTTAACATTCAGAAAACAAACACTTGTTTAAACAATTTCCTTCCATTAGAATTCAGTCAGAGGCTTCTTTGTTCAGGGCTTTCCAAGCTGATTATTTATTCTTCATCCAAAAATATTTTAGTTTCCTCAGAGGAAACTGTACCATGCTTTGGCTAGCAGTAGCTTGAGTTTGCACAGTGCAAGATTGCTGCAATAATGGCAATAAATGGTGACTTTCACAAATGCTCATTCCCTTTTCTAAGTGGGGTTGTTTGTGATAGGGCAGGAATTGTGTGCAGGCAGAGCCATTGTTTGTATGAAAGTCATGCCCAGCTGAGTTTACATATTTGATATGATCCTGCCTGACTCCAAGGAGATAAATTAAATTAAGTTCTCAGAAGGGAAGTAATTAGACCATGAAACAATAGCAAAGATAAGGCACTATGGGAGAAAATGTCCTCGAATAAACAGGGAGTAGAGGGGGCTCTTAGTGGAGAAATATATATTTCCTCAGCTCTCAGTAGATTGGCAAAGCTAAAATTTCTGAAAATTAAAAGGAGAACCAAAGGGGCTGGTGCAGATCTGATAATCCTGTCTTTGGGATGAGAACAGGATAGCTGGGGAATGGTGCTGTCAAGGGATCTCCATCAGAAGTAGGTGCTGGGAGGAAGGTTCTCAAGGTGGGTGGGCTCCAGGTTTCAGCCTGTTCTCTCTGTTGCTTTCCACAGAGCTTTTGAGAAATAAGTAGTGTTTCCCACATTCAGTATCTACAGAAAAAAATTTTTAAAAAAAGGCTGAGAGGTACCAAAAGTGGAAGACCATTTGTATGAAGGTGTCAGGAAAATGAAGAATCTGCAAGCTGGGGTTATGGGGCAATAGAGTTTAGCCATCAGCCTTCAGCTCAGAGAGAGGTGGGAGAAGTGAAAGAAATGTTTGGCAAAATGTGTTGGCTGTTGACATGAATTTATTTCTTCTAAAGTGAAGCAGATTCCCAGGACTGAAATCTGCCTTTGTAGTCACTAAGACAACAGATTTTTTATTATTTTTGCTGACCTTTAGTTAAACAAACAATAAATGCTACCACAAGGAAGTTCTGTATGACCTTCCTTTTAACTTATCTGATTGAATACGTTGTTTGGAGAATCGGGCCCTAAATCTCGTCCTAGTTCCAGTAGTTTTTACATTTGTTTAATTGTTTTTTACTTCAACAAGGTTGTCTCTGAAATAAAATCTAACTGGATGTAAACTGATTACACTGACCAGCTTGCAAACAGTGCCAGTGGGATTCTTAAGGTTTTTTTGTGGATCAGCCAGAGGATCTGGAAGCTTATGATTGTGAGAAGTAAAGGCATATTTTCTGTTAAAATGTCTTAAAATAGCTGTTGTACCATCTTATCAGATTTATATGAGCCATGGATCCCTGTAGAGAAGGCTATTGCTTGGTTTTTCATTGGATGAAAGATAGTATCATCATTGGCACTACACATGGGAGGGATCCTCTTTATCTAACAGCATACTTAATCATCCTGAATCCCTAGAAATTATTTAAAATATGCTTTAGTCTTAAAAAATGTACTGATATTGTAAAATGTGTAACAGTTCCCATTTTAAGGGCATTCATCTGGACATCATAGGTTTCTGTGTAAGAAATCCTTGAGTATTTGACTAAAAAAGGCTTTAGGTGAGACTTCTTGAGATGGGAGCAGATGGTCATGCTGAGGGACAGGGAAACAGACCCTTCTTCATCAGCTCTGGACCATGATTTGAAGTTCAGTGAGTAAAATTGCCTCTTGATTTCGGTTGCTGGCCTCACTCCCTGCTGTGCATGGACATTTCATCCTCAATACCACTCAGCCAGTTTATAAATGATGAAAAGTAAATCCTGTTTGGAATGGAGGATTAATGTAGTCAAGGGATTGCCATAAGCAGAGAGGTGTGCACAAATCTGTCTTGTTTCATACTGCAAACCATCACCACAATGTCTGAGTAATGCACCAGCTGGATGAGGAATTGCCAGTTTCTGGCAAATTCAACAGAGGTGTTAATCACTTTGCTTTGGTGGTTATAAAACACAGGTCACACACATACCTGCTTGAAGTTTGGTAGCTAATTTTAGATTTCTCTGTTTGAAAGTTCTTTTTAGTATTTTTTTGTGGGCAACCTGGGCAAGCAAGGAGATGTTTTAGTCTTGGAAGGGGTTAGCAGTATTTGATGGAAAATTATGTTCTAGCTTTTTTCTGACCATCTTCAGGGAATGCTTTTCATAGCTGACATCCTCAGCAGACATGTACCCAGGTGAAGTCCAGAACTAGGAAGGATCTTGCACAGGGAGTGAATTCATCCTAGGAGGCAGCTGACAGAGTTATTTTCAGATTTTCAAGATTCCTTCCTTGGGGTCTCTGCAAGGATGGGGAAGTTTTCAAAAGGAGCTATGCTCTTGGTCTGCTGGGTCAGCACATCCTCGGTTTGCTCTGCTTTTGCCCTGTTCCCAGCTGGCAAATCCCTCTCAGTGGGTGCTGAGAGTGTTCTCAGCTCCTTTTCAGGCTGAAGTCCCTTCTTTGGGTGAATTTTTCCACTTTCAAGGGCCACTTTTACTTTAATCAACAGAAAGTTGAGTTCCTTTCACCATTAGGCATCTGTGTTCTTCCTCCCAAGAGGACAGTTATTTTGGCTAAAAAAAAGAGATGGAAGTTTATCTGCAGAGCTCTTTGGCCAAGTCCCACCTTCAAACTGTAGAATTGTTATTTGGAAGGAAAAGGAAACCCTGAGAGCCAGGTTAGGACGCAGATTGCCTTCATGTGTTCCAAGGCCTGAGGAAATGATCTGCAGAGGGAGCTGGGAGCCTGAGAGCAGCCCTCCAGAAAGTCAGAATGTTGGATGGAGATATGCACAGAAATAGGCAAAGACAGTGCTGGAGCTGAGAGATCTACCTCTGGGCAATACATCAGCAGCCTCTGCTCACCCAGGAGCCAGCCCTGTTGTCCTTGCTGGAGGTGAGTGTCCAGCTGAGAGGGGCTTCCTGCTTGTGGTTGTGCACTCTCTTCCTTTTGAGACTCCTGGCAGCAAGGTCCCATTAACTTGGTGGCTTTGCCACCTGCCACCAGCCTACAGAGCCTCCTGGTCTTAGGTGTTTTCACCCCTTCCTAGTGACAGTGGCACCAGGAGTGCAGGATTCAAGGGTCAGAAGGAGCAATAGATAAGATGGAAATAGGAATGGGATAAGATGGGAATAAGAAGGTCCTTAAAAACACAAATGAAAGTATCATGTCCAGAGAATAGGCAATGAATAGTGCATGGATGTGCCCAGTCAAGAACACAGACTAGGAAACGTGCTTTGCAGCAGTGTGAGGTAATAAAAAAGGCCAGAGAGGAAGAGATTGCAGTAACTGAAACTGCATGTTTGTGACCTCTTCTCTTCTCTTCTCTTCTCTTCTCTTCTCTTCTCTTCTCTTCTCTTCTCTTCTCTTCTCTT
>CM031879.1:4733333-4861459 GCA_018697195.1 Certhia americana
TCTTCTCTTCTCTTCTCTTCTCTTCTCTTCTCTTCTCTTCTCTTCTCCTCGAACTCTCCTCTCCTCGAACTCTCCTCCAACTCTACTCTCCTCGAACTCTCCTCGAACTCTCCTCTCCTCAAACTCTCCTCGAACTCTCCTCTCCTCGAACTCTCCTCTCCTCGAACTCTTCTTCTCTTCTCCTCAAACTCTCCTCAAACTCTCCTCGTCTTTTATTCCTAATTGCTCCCCTGAGCAGGGTCTCACAGACAGCACAAATGGAAACACAAGTCTTTGTAAACTGTGACCTGCTTGTACCACAAGGCAAGGCTGGTGCAAGCAGCAGCCACAGAGATGACTTGTGTGTGTGAGACAGTTGCCACAGGCAGGAAAAGAGCTTTCCACCTTCAGGGGGCTTCTAACAAAGAATAAATGGATGGTGGGGGGGAAGCAGCTCAAAGCAGAGGAGAAAATAAGACATAGAAACAAAACCAGAAATGCAGACAAACCAGGAGACATGGAGTAACAATTAGACTAATGTGAGATTAACTATTTTAACTGTTCACACAGTGTGATTAAATACTGTGAGATTTGATGACTCTGGTTATCTACTCAGAAATGTATTTATGTCTGTCAAAAGCAAAATTACATTTTAAAAAACAGAGGTTCACCTGCCCCACCTGTATCGGGTATGGGGTTTGCAAAGCATAGTACAATAGTCTGTTAATCAAAATGAAAACAGTGAGTTGTCTCTGAACTGAGCACATGCATGACTGGACTGATGCAATATTAACTGCTCAGATTTTGTACATTGGACTTCAACAGTGTGACTTCACAGGTATTATGGGCCTGGTCTGAGGCCACTGAAACCTGTCTGCCCCTTGGGGAGTCTGCTTGACTCCTTCATTGTGCTGTCATCAGAACCAGCTCAGAAGTCTGACACCAGGGTTGTGTGGACCAGCTCAGGTGTGAATAAAGACACAAGGTTTGGTTATTTTATCCTCTAAATATCTGCAAGTGTGTGTCCTTGGAGTAAGAACTGACACCTTCCTGTCGATTCCAGCTGTCTGGTTCCACTTGGTTATACCTTTTAGTAAGACAAATAAGGTGCCAGAGAGACATTCCTTGGTGTCTGGGTGTCTCTGGAGGTCTCTGTCTGGTTTCTTGGCACTGTTTGTACCTCTCAATGTGCCCATCAGTTGGTGTGAAGCCACACATGGAAGCCGAAATGTATTTTGGGCTTATGGATTCATGTTTGTTTTCCCCTAAACATTTCCAAAGTATTTTTTACAGTGTTTGCTGGTAGCTGGTGCCAGCCTGAGCATGTTTCCAAGATAACTCCCGCCACCTTGGAAATCATCAAAACTTCTTAAACAAATGTCATTGGCTTTGCAAACTTCTGCTTTCAGTCCTGGGTCAAACGTGTATTTTTTTAAATGTGAAAACAGCATATCCAGTCATACTTCAGAGCTATGTGAGTGGAGAGAAATGTACATTTTTCTGTGTGCTTGGTTTGAAGTTCATGATTTCGTAATGAAAAATGGCTGAAGTTAGAAGGTTAATGGAAACTCAGAGCCACAGCATTAACTCAGCAGGTAGCTTCCTCCCTCTTACCATCCTATTGAGAGCACAAAAATGCCCTCCTGGCTGGAGGAAATAATTATTTTCATCAAAGATATTGTTATTTTGAAATCCCGCTAGAACACAGAGTGACCTGATAATGCAATAATTCACAAGTTGAAGTATAACTAGATGGATAGAGCAATAAAACAGGCCAAAAAGACTAGGACAGGATGCTGGTCAGGTTGGTACTCTGATGCAGTTTGGATTTGAACTTCAAGGGGCACCGTGCAGGAGAGTGTAACACATGAGAAGACACATAATTGTTAAGGACCTGTGCAATTCTAGGTTTTAAGCTAAAGCACAAATTAGGAATTGTATAGGAACATCTGTGCCTGCATTTGTGTTGCATTTGGAATTGAGACATTCTGTAAATTTTATTCCAAATCCAGCTCTTGAGAGATCACCAGAGCGCAGATGATAAGACCCATGAGAATGTGTACATTCATCTAGAAATGAACTTCTAACCTCATCAGTTTGTGATTCTAATCACATCACCAACTACTTTCCCAGCATTTTCTACTTGTTGTGCTCAGCATCTATGAAGCACTGATACACTTGCAATTTGTGACAAGGCATTGGATTTATTGATGCCACATAAAGCTGAGGTAATGATAAAAAAGAAAGGGCTGATGACTGTTTCATGATGTATGATAAATGAATGTATCACTCGAATTAAGCAGACAATAGGCAGGAGTAAATGCTATAAAATGACATCCCTTGCTTTATAACTCCTTTTCTCCTTTTTTTCTGGCAGAAGCCAGGCATTGAGTCTCCTCAAAGGCTGATCTGGAGAAACCTTCTGCTCACACACATGCTCCACCCAGATCAAAACAGTGACACAAAATATATTTGGTGTCCTAGGGGTCCTTCAGCACCATCCTGACAGGCTCTATTGGCAGATGCTATTTAAGCAGTATACAGCTTTCATTTATTAATTCAGCTTTATTCATGGGGAGCAACACAGCTTTTAGCACAGCAGAGAAGGGGATGTTACCAGAATGCCCTGTGTCCATCATCACTAAGGCTGCATTTAGTACCATTTATTTTAGACTTCCATCTAATAGCTACCTTTCATTCTAAATACCTTGAATTAATTAGATGTATTGCTTAGGAAAAAATGAGTCACCATGTGTGACTTGTATGTGTGACTTGGCTGCATAAAATATTAGAAATCTATAGAACTGTAGTTTATAAGCCAGTTGGTTAGAAAACATTTTCTTGAATGCCATGAAACAACCCACTTTTTCATTCTGATTTCTTCTTAATGACATGAATGAAAGGAATTGACAAAGAGAAATTTTGCTATCAATGTCCTTTGAAGTACATTTATTAACTCCTGCTTTCAAAGTATTTTTATTCACATTTCTGCTTCATCATGACTTGCAAGAAGTCAGTGGGCAGTGGTAAAATC
Source organism: Certhia americana (assembly GCA_018697195.1). Taxonomy (NCBI): domain Eukaryota; kingdom Metazoa; phylum Chordata; class Aves; order Passeriformes; family Certhiidae; genus Certhia; species Certhia americana. The sequence goes on from CM031879.1 coordinate 4,736,347, forward strand.
TAGCTAGAATAATGGAAAAATAACCACATGTCACTGCAATATTGCTCTTTAGCCCTACTGTTCCCACAGTTAGACATGCATTTATTTTACATGAAGGATTCGCTGTCTTTTAACACTAATTGCTGCTTATGACATTAAAATTGTGCTTGTTGCTGTCTGAAATATTGGTGTTGTTAACCTCCAAGCTCTGTTGCAGGACAGTATCACGGTGACATATTTAAAAACAAATTCTTTCTGCAGTGGTTATTAGGGATTTAAAGCCATGGAAAAATTCCAGTTTTCCAGCCCTTCAGTGTCTACATCACCCTTAAAAATCTTTTAGATATATATTTTTAATACATTTAGCTGTCTGAAGATACCCAGAAGGAAGTTTGAAAGCACTTTGATGCTTAGTTACTGTAGGGAATTACTTGCATCATATGGTACCTAATAATCTTTAGAAGCCTGGTCCTTCACTACTAAGTGAGTGTTTTTAAAAATTATACTTCCATGCCCTAAGAAAAGAGAGAACTGCAGCTTATAGCCCTCTTTTCTGGGCAAGTGGCTGCACTTAGAGCTGGCTTCTGGTTTAAACTCCTCCTGTTACCTCTCCAAAGGTACTCCGGGGACATATGTGAATCCAGGTTTCTCTGGCCTAAAAATAGAAACCTATAGGTAGGGTCCCTATGCTCCACACTGATACATGTAGCAGGAATAAATGAACTTCACTATTTAATTTTTAATTAGGACCCCTAGATGATATCCTTTGTAAAACTGGGGAGATTAAGCTTCACAAACTTATTCTCACCTGGTTAAAAACCAATTAGCTGTTATATACTAGCAAAATGCCTCCTTATTAACAAGGATTTCTGCTAATTATATTGTTCTGGTTAAATGACTTTTCTGCCACTTGATGTATTGAGTTCAAGTCTACTTTGGACTCTGTAGTGATGCTGCCAAGACGTGAATCCAGAGATGAGACCCCCAGCAGTCTTGCCTGATTAAAGATTCCAAGATTTGGCCCAGCTGAATTGTTTCATTATTAATTCTGCCTGTTGCTGGAAGGGTTTTTTCCTATTCTCTCCCTCTGCTTCTTTGCTGAAGACCACATGCAAAGCAAACCCAATAGCAGTGGAAGAAGACTTTTTTTTTTGTCCTTAGGATCTGGGAAGATTGAAAATAAACCAGGGTTGAACATCAGTAGCATTTACTTGGGCTTTGCAGTGGCAGGTTCAGTTGTGGAGGGCTGGAGCTGTGTTCTCTGTCATTTACCAGCTGAACAGTGGAGCAGTGCTGGGACCTCCAGGAGTCCCACTGCTTTCACACAAGTGTCAGGAGAAGTGCATCTGCCTTTGAGTTTGGTTTTCTATGCTCTGTGATTGAGGACAGTAACTCATAATGAACATGGAGTGGCAAGGTCTGTCCTCTGAGATCAATCCTCTGCTGTGCAGAGCTTTCCCACTTACTCTTTTATGGTACAGGGTGTCTGTGACTCACCCGAGGGCTATTGGCACTTCCCACAGGCAACTGGGGGAGCAGTCTTCTGTGTAGGAGTGTCCTAATACAGTGATGATGAAATATGGAAACCTGCCTAGCCTCTTACTTATCCTTCTGTCTCAATAAATAAAATAAATTGGCTTCCCAGCAGCCTGGTGGGAAGGAGGGGGTTTTCTGACAGGTTGTTGCTGCTGAGTTTGTCATGTGGCTTGTCGTGGCAGACCGAGTTCTTGAGTCAGAGCCACTGCCTGGATGCCAGCTGAGGATTGCCCAGGAGTCCCAGGAGAGCTGTGCTCCAGCATCCCAGTCTGCCAGGCTTCCCTGGCCCCTGGACACGTGGGCCAGCCAGGAGGGCAGGGTGCAGGCAAGCACCACCAATGCACAGTGGCACACACACATCAAGACCTGATCAAAACTCAAATCCAAGCCTGCTAGGAGAAGCAAAGTGGTTATTACAGTACTCCCTGCATACATAAAGTCTCCAACCCATTTTGGAGGGCATGTGGTGTTCCTCCCTGCAGGAGACACCTGCAGCTAGGCAAGTGTGACACTGTTGGCTACTGGCATGGCACTGAGGAACTGTAATCTGCTTTAATTGTCACATGCACACCTAGTCTGATGAGACTCAATCAAAGCTTGTGGTTTTCTAGGCTGCCCAGCAACAATCAGCAGAGATGAGCGTGCAGAGGACGATTCAGCTTCATTGGGGGACAAGAAATTTATGTTCAGGATGTCATTTGTGCTTTGTTGCCTGTCTTCTTTTCTGCCTTTCTTGTGGAGAAAATGTAGTTTTGAGGTGTAAGCCTCTTTGGATGTGACTGTAGAGCATAGCCCTGCCTCCTGCTGTGAGCCAAAGTGTCTTTTTGGTTACATCATGTTTTCTGAGTACATAAACCATCTCTGTCTTTTTGTTACTACCTTGTCCTTATCATCAGCACTTCAGCTCCACCTCACCCATATGCATTAGCTTTTAGGCTAACCCAATAGATAAAGATGCTGTTAAAGTCACAGCTGGGAGTCCCAGCTCTGTCCCATCTGGGTGACAGCTACATTTGTTCCTCATATGGTGGATGAAATACCTGGCTTTGTTATATCTTTCAATTCTGTGCATGTCTGAATGGGCATTTTTCCATGCTCCTGTGTAACTTACCTATGCAGGTGCATGGGTGTTATAGCATTCACCCTTCATTAGCACATATTCAAACCAGTGAAGGAGATAACAGTAGACAACAACACCCCTGTGTCTGTGTCAAATGGGTATTTCACGGATGGCAGGGCATTCTTTTCAGAGGTGGAGTGTCTGCTGCCAGGTTTCAGATAGAATTGGGTGCGTGTACACCCTGCACTCTTCTGAGAGCCAGGAGGCCACACAAAGTGTTACACCAGTTATTCAGTTCTTCATTCACTGGAAACTAATAAAATCTTCTCATCTTGTGAGGCAATGTACAAGAACAGTTGGTCTGAGTGCAGCCAGATCATCCTTCCAAGAGTGCCCGTCTTTCTGTTTTTCACAGGTTTTGCAAGCAGAGCCTGATTTTATGTTCTTGAAACACCTCCAGAGCAACCCACCTCAGCCCAGGAGCTGCTCACCACCTTTAACTGCACGTGACTCCTCAGTCTCTCAGGCAAGGGAGTGGGAATCATTCCTAATTACTGGCTGCACATGTAAATCCACAGTCCTCCACACTGCAAAAACAGGGCTGTTGCCAAGAACTAAAGGATGGTACACTGTTTTTGTCTGAGATAAATCCTTGCAGACACTGCTTTTATCTTTTTCACCTTTAATGATCAATTAATCATTAGTATTTGTTTTGATGTGTTTCACATTAAACATCCTGGAGGCTTTTATTCAAGCTTTGCAAACCTTTTTGATCAGTGCCAGTTGGGATCCACTGACTGGAAACCATCATTTCTCATGGTTTGCTCTGTTTCTTGTGGAAGTCAGGGATATTCCTGAAATGGCACTGGGATATTCCTGTTGCCTTGAACGGGCTGCCGGATCTGCAGGAGTGAAAGCATTCCAGAAGGTTTTTTTTACCTAGTCTTCACACTAGAGTTTCAAGTTTTAGTAATAGAAGATACAGAGCGTGAATTTCTTTCCCTTGAATGGCTGCTGAACATTTTCACCTGAAAATGCTTGAGACAAGTGAGCACAAGGTCAGCACCTAACAGCAGGTGTGTGATCCAGGAATCATTCAGGGTTATCCTCAAAGTACCTAAATTAATTTGTTATGTTCGTGTAGGGTTACAAAGTTCCACCAATGCCTGGTGAAAACCTATGAATCTGTGCTGAAAATGTTCAGCTTTTACCTGAGCTCTGCTGTGATCTCACTAGGAAGTATAAAGGGCAGGGATCAGAAATTTCAATGTGTATGTGGGGAGGTTTTGTCCCAGCCAGTTAGTGCTACACCTGATTAACTACACATCTCAGGTTTCCACCTGTGGAATGTCTCCAGCTTGATTTTATCATGGAGAAATCTCATGAGAACATTTTATGTGTGCGGCACATAAGGCTGGGATTTGCTATAGAGGACATGCAGTGCTAGGGAAGAAAGATCATTGAAATGAACGGAAATATTTCTGGGTCTTCACTCCTGAGTAAGAAGAGGTTATAGATGGTGATGGGTAGGATCTGGAAAATGAAATGGAGAGAGGTCAAGTTGTATAATCATGAGACAAGGTGTCCTGACACCTTCCTGTCCTTTCTCCTCCATGTGGACCTCAGAGGTGGCAGCTGCGCTGACAACAGAATCCCTTAGCATCCTGCTAGGACAGTGGATCAGGACAAATTCCATCCTGGCCCATTGCATTGCATACAGAAAATTAATTGAAGTGTTAAATTATGAAAAAAAACTAAACTGGAAACCATGTTAATTTTAAAATCATCACTGTCTTCTAAGGCTAATAGAAGTAGGTCTTTTGATGGGCATTCCTCTCCTGAATTCTAACTGTTCTTTCTTCCTTCAGACACCTGCTCTGAGCCACTTGCTGCTTGCTACCAACACTGGAGCTTTTTGTCACAGTCTCCTCTTCAGTCACTGCTGAGGGAAGGTTATGAAGTGACTCATCCCTCCATGTTTACCTTTGTGTCCCATCTAGGGCATCCAGGGTCTCTCCTCTAGCTGGTTTCCCAAAGCAGACCAGATTAACCTGACAGAAGCACAGAGATCTTAAAAATGTTAGTGAAGACATTCATTTCCTTCCTGTGTTGTAAGCAGTCTGTGTTTTGAAGCCCCCATGTGACCCCAAAGTTCAACTCCTTGTCCTTTAAGCCACAAAGATTTAACTAATTTGTCCAGGCAGTCAGCATACGGGCTCTGAACCACCTGCCTTTGAGCTGGAATTAGCTTTCCCTTGCCCAGTTGTTAGATCCAGCAAGACAGGATATGTAATGTGGGTGGGCACAAAGCTATCACAGTGGTAGGAGATCAGAGGACGTCAAAAAAACACCTTCTGGCATAGGGACGTAGCACCATTTCCATGTTACAGCTCATAAAAATGAGCTCTTTTATTTTTAATGCAAGGGAATGTTCAGTACTGAAACCAGTAAACCTCCTCCATCTCTTTCCAATAGGCAAATTAAGGATATAATTCCAAAAAACGCTGGCAATCTCAGTGTAGTAGGAGCAAATAAACAGATGTTTTGGATTTGCAGACTGTAGAGCCACCTTTGCTGAGCAACTGACATCTGCCTGGTTTTGTTCACATCTGTGCTCTGTGACTGAGCTTCTCTAAGTTTTGCATTATTTGCATGTGTGTACAAGCACATGAGTAAGAGTGGGGGAGACTGCTGCCCTGAGAGTATGGGACCACAGCCCCTTCTGCAGCCACAAAAGCTGTCACCACTGCTGGACCACGTTCTTGTTGGCTGTGGTGAGAGGACATTGTGGGGGGACACGAATGTCAAAGTCATTAAACCTTCCCCTTTCTTCTGAAGCTGTCTCCAGGGGTGGCCATTTCAGGGGTAGGTGGTTGACTTGGTGACATCAATCTGGTAGCCTCTCATAATTTGGACCCTTGAAAATTAACCGGACAGGTCTGATGTGAGGCACCACACGCTCCTCCCTCTCTTTCATATCCCAAACATCAGCAATAGGGACAGGATAGTGGCTGTCCCTCTGTACCCTGCACTGGTGAGGCTGCACCTCCAATCCTGGTGTCAGTTTTGGGCCCCTCATATGAGAATGGCACTGAGGTAGGGCAGTGCAAGTCCCATGCACAGCATCAGTATTAGAATGTTTTTTAGGGGCAGGAATGATGGGCAGAGCTCTGCTGCAGCCAACCAGCTATTTCCAAGACAGCCACCAGTTTTCTTTCTCATATCACCCCCTGCCATCTCACTCTGCCCCATTCCCCTCTTAGCAGAATTGCCAGTTTCTCCTTGAGATCAGGCTGACTTATTCACATGCATCCTCACATCTTCTGAGCCATTATGAAGATTTTTTGGTGGTTTTCTTTCAAGTGGAAAGCAGTCTGATCTGATCACTCCCTGTGAACATGTGTGAGACCATCCTACTATCTGTTGAAATTATTGACTCATTTCAAACAAATAAGACAGCTGAGCAGAAGTAAGTTTGCAGTGCCCCCCACAGCAGAGACTGTGATTTAAATAATTCCCTTGGCCAGCTGGTGAATGCATCAACCCTCATGCTGCTGGCAAAACTCTCTCCAGGGTACGTGTGGGAATAATGGAACTTTGATTCTCAAAGACATTTGGTTACTCAAAGCTACGAATCCTTACAGACTCACACTTTGTTAGTTCTGGCTTTTGCAAAACTATTCATGCTTTTTTGTGGCATTTTACCTGTGACACGTGCTGCTCGTGGAGGTGCAGCATTAAATGTCACCTCTTGCAAATGTAACACTGACTTGGAAAGAGTTATTGTGGGGGGGACCTGCCCTACTTAAGCAGCTCTCCTGTTTGCCCAAGGATTTTTGTACAGTATTCTTCTAACTGATCCTGGTTTTTGGTGTTAAATATGATGGATATTAATGTAAGTGATTCAGTCGTTTGTAGCTGGGGTGTTTCACATGCTCTCCTGGCAGATCAGCAGCCAAAGCAACAGCACAGTCTGGATTCTCTTCTTTTATCTGTGCAGAGAGCAGCCCCTCTAATTAATGATCCAGTGGGTTTAATGCCATCTCTTTGGCCTCTGGGATGGTCAGGAGCCAGCAGAGATGTACAGAAAGCTCAGTCATTAAAGGATTTAGTTTCCCTTACTGTACATCAACTTCCATATTGTAATCCCTTGCTTCTTAAAAGCAATCTCCAGCCAAAGCCCATGGAATAGAGTGACTTTTAGATTTTTTTTTTGCAAACACTGAAGTGAGTACTGTCCATTAGAGCTAAATCTGGACCTATGTGGGCTTGTGCACTTCTGGTGGCAGTGAGTAGGACATGGTATCTCTGTGCCAGCCAGTGGCAAGGGAGGATTTTAGCATCACTGGGGTGCCATCAGGCATCACAGCATCACACAGGATGCTATGTGCTCATCACCACTCCAGCACTGCAGTACAGTCCATTTGGCATGATGGGAACTGGTGAGCAGGGCCAAATGTCACTCCTGGTCATGTCAGGTCTTGTTTTGGGGATGTGTTTCAGCCCCTTTGGATGTGGGTGTTTCTGTGTTTCAGCACGAACAATCGGAAGAAAATGATAATTCCTCTATCAATGCTCTCATGCAATGACTCCACAGGAAGCAAAGGGGACCAGTCTGTTTGGGGCTCTGCTGCAGATCAAGCACTCTTTTGGCAACCCTTGTTTGCACAGCTGCCATGCCCAGAAACTCACTTGTAATCCCTGGTTGCCCAGTTCAGGTTGCTTCTTTAAATCTTGGGTAGCCTTGTGTTGAAATATTGCTCAAGAGCAACATTGCCTTCATTCATTTGTATCATTGACACATTTGTAAGAGCATGTGGCAGAATCATAGCCTGAAAGTCTGGAGGGGAAGTTTGATAATTTTGTATGGTTGCATCAAGCCCCAAGGCTTCTGGCTGAAGCACATTATCCAACCCAGAACTGCTCTGAAGAGGGGGAATCCATCCTTTTTTTTCATAGTTTCATAGTTTCCTTCTTAAACTAAGCTTGTCATAGTTTCTTACCGGGTTTAATCCCTCTTCATGGTTTGTTTTTTGGGGTTTTTTTTACACTTAAATTCCTTTGATTCTCACTCCTAGATTTATTTTCCTCTTCTTTTTTCCCATGGATTGCAGCATCACATGAGACTTGTAGGGTGAAAAGTCCTGAGTCTTAAAAAGAATTAGCCTCTCTTGATTTGTATTTTTATTTCTAGACATCTTCTTTCTGTCTAATGGCCTCAGAATATTCCTGAAATTGAATAAAGCAGTGGTGGCTGGAGGTGGCACCTGCCCTTTGTGCCACAGATGGAGGAATTTTGGGGACACATCAGGATGTGGGAGCAAGCAGCACAAAGGGTTTGCCAGGATGGAGGGGGAGCATCAGGAAAAATAGCAAATGTGATGAAAGGGAGGTTGAAAGGGTGGCAAGGGCAATTTTCCTTAGTTCATATCAATTTGTGTAATCGGATCTAATTTGCTTTAAGCAAGTCCATGCTTTGATGTTCGCTTTCAGGGCTTTTTTTCTTTCTTTGGAAACAAGTAATGGGAATTGCTGTCGCTCCAGCCCATGTCCATGTCCCCTCTGCTACAGCCCTAATATTGCACTATCACGTACCCTAAAAGCATCAATGAGCTGCTTTGTGCAGAGTTAATCAGGCAGATTTATCTGTTGCAGGGTGGGAACCACATGTTGGGAAGGGAGGAGTCTGGAAAGGGAGAACAGAAGGAAGAAAAGGTCTGCAGAAAAGTGTGGCTAAGATTCTCTCACTCAGATAGGAAGGAGAAGGAATTGAAATAATATTGATTAAGATATTACTCTGGGATTAAGGAATCTTGGCCCTCTCTGCCCCATTTTCTCTCGTGATTACAGAAGAACTTGCAGTTTTTCTGTACAATGCCTTCCCTTCTGTAAAGTGAGAGCAGCACCTTTTAAAATGATAAATCCTGTCAGGTCTTGAGTAGATCAGACAGTCCAGTGAGTATTTTTGCAGGGCTGCTTGCAGGCATTTGGAGGCTTAGCAGAATGAATTCTCTGAACCTTTGAGACTGGCTTGGTGCTCCTAGAAGGGGATAAAAGTGGAGTTAATTAACCCATCCCCAAATCCCTCCTGATCCGCGACCAGCAAGTAGCTGCCACTTCACAGTGCTTTGCTTGGCTCTCGATGTACCCAAGCATCCCCTGCAAACCAGAAGTGTGTATCTCCCTGTTACTCACGTCTGGCACTGCTGATCTGCTTGCAGAGGAGTGGGATAAATTTGCTCTATCCCCAGTGGACTTTGTGGTACCAACGAAGCATTGTGATGATGCCACACCTGTTTGCCCGAACCCCAGCGTGTTATTGAAATGAACATTGTTCACCCTTGAGAGATTAATTCTTGTGTATCAGGACTGGATTGCGTGCTCATGCTTTAAAGGGAAGAAAGGAGCACATGGATTTCTGTGTGAATTTCTGGAGAGAGTGGCAGAGGAGCAGCTGCTGGAGGCAGTGCTCTCTGCTGGGAACCCCTTGGCTGCTGTGGTCCAGCTCCAGCAACACAACCCCCAGATTTGTCTAAACTGTGGGCTTCACCCCAAGTAATCTCCATGTTGGGTTTTTTAACTTTGAATTCCATTTTCCTTTTAATAGCTTGTCATTTGAGAATTGCTCTGAGTAGAGAAATGCTGTGCAGGACAAGCTGCTTCATTTGCAGGTGTGTGAGGTGCACTTCCCCAGGGATATTAAACACTACTTAACACCACGACTGAGGCCTCGCTGGTCTTGAGGAAGCTGAGACAAAGGGGATAAAAATGCCTCCTCCCCTCTCCTCATGCCCCTGGAGTGCAGCAGCCACCATCAGTTGGGGTGGCTGGTATGTACAGACAGCACCTCCCAAAGGGACATCATGCTCCAAATGCCATCATCCCTGTGAGGCACATTGCTCTTTGTGTCTTCTGGGGGTGATTCAGCTTCTTCAGCTGTCTTCTCCCAAATTACACTTATTTGCTATCTTCCTACATGCTCACATCCTGTGTCTGATTTCAGAGAGGGGCAGATGGGCTCAATACAGAGGACCCTCTGGGGTGAGACTAAACCTCTTCTCCTCCTTCTCTGAAGCACTGAGCAGGGTTATCCGCAGCACTGAGCAAGTTTATCCGCAGCACTGAGCAGGTTTATTCGCCCTCCCTCCGAGAGCACAGGGCGCGGTGCCCATTTGGTTTGCAAATCAGGGAGAGCAGAAAGGGTCTTGTGGCAGCCCCGGTGCTCAGCGTTGCATCTCTGATGTCTTTGCTGGCCTCTGCCTCCCTGGCTGTTCGCTGTGGGTGACCGTGCATGTGATGGTGAGGCTGCTTTGGGGAACCTCTGAGGTTCTCCAGAAATAGAAACGCAAAGCGTTCATGTATGCATGGTGAGAAACCATTTCACCGACTGACTGAACTGGAGGCTTTAAACATTATGGCAGATTGATTGTGTTAAACTGCCATCATCATGATGGTAGGAGAAGCACCAAGGATCGTGTGAATGTGTGTGGTGCATGAAGGAAAATGGATAAATAAATATAATAATTTTCATCAAAAATCACTAATTGCTCTAACATACCTTCAACTAAACTAAACAAAGTAAACCTGCCCTTGTCCTAACTAACCCTAAAAGGAACCAGGCACCAGGCGTGCACAACAAAAAATAAATGCTTTCAAACATTTGCTGTGTAAAGCCAAGTGGGTGGTGTATCAGTTTCCTGTTGCAAATATTAAGAATTTACTTTGTGATGCAATCTACCTGGAAATTTTGTTAAAGAATCATGGGATTTTCCAGCCATTTAGGTAGAATGAAGAGCCAGGTCATGTGTTTGTTGCTCTAACATCCTGCAGTGTATTACATTTGAGTTTGCTTATTGTTGACATTAAATTTCCTGTGTGTGAAAGTCCTTGCATGAGCACAGCTTTTGATGACTGATTATGGGCATAAATTCAGGTCAGTCATAATATTTCCAGAGAATTTAGAGGAAATTGCATTAGTCTGCATGCTTGCAAGAAAGATCCTGCTGGGCAGAAGGGACCTTCTGCTCTCCACGTCATCACACAGGTGTTAGGACACTTGTGACCATAGAGGAACACATGATTAAGCATCTTAATTAAGCTACTTGAACCTAGCAACATGTAGAGTTTAGCATTTGCTGACAATGCATGTTTACTTTCCTACTGAACATACCCATCTGTTGCTTAATGAGTGGCCTCTTAGAATTTTCCATATTTCTCTTGCTCTTAAAATATTGCCTGGAATTGATGTAATTAATGTTCTGCCCTGGGCTTGCACTGGGGTAGTCTCTTCAGGGCTTGCACAAGTTAAATATATACTTTGCAAATTATTTGTAAACATTTAAGGAACAAACCCAAAGAGGCATTGCTGAAGTAGCTAATTAGATGTGTGCTTGTAAAGATTATTTTTCTCTTTAAAGCTAATGTTTTTGGCAAGAGGCTTGGTGGGAATGATGAGGATGTAGAAAAATCATCAAGACTCTTGGAGCTGTTGCATACAGTACTTAATAATGCTGCAGAGAAATTCGGGCATCAACACCAGGCTTAACATCAGAGCAGCACGAACTTGGTGGGAAGGACTGTGGGGCTGTCAAATGGCTGCTAATTCTCTGTGCCAGCTGCTTCATGGGGTCAGATCCCTGCTTTCTCCCTTCCAGTCTGCACCCTGCCTGTGTTACTCCCTTGCACCCTGCAGCAAAGCTGTCCTGAGAATTCAGCTCCAACCAACCATCTTCATTCATCTGACACAGCAACTGCATATCTCTAATGCCTCAGACACTTAACTGTTACACATTTTGGCTTCAGAGACAATTAAAAGAACTTTTTTCTGAATAATAACTGTATTTTGGGCTGTGAAGCACTTTGGATTGCTTACTTTTGTTGAAAGGCCCCTAAAGATCGTCTGGTTCCTATCCTCTTGCCTTGGGAGGCACTAGGCACAACCACTAGACCAGAGTGCTCAAAGCCCTGTCCAACCTGGCTTTGAGCACTTTCAGGGATGAGGCATCTGCACCTTCCTTGGGCAACTTGTGCCAGTGCCTCACCACCCTCACAGTAGAGAATTTTTTCCTAGTATCCAATCCAAATCTACTGTCTTTCTGTTAAAAGCCATTATCCCTTGTTCTATCATGTGTCCTTGTGAAAGGATTATGATGTTGAATAAAACACTGACAAGTATTATGTAACTAAAAATAGCTCTATGTTTTGCAGTCACATGAAAAAACAATATTAAAGTCACTATTTCATCTTATCTATCTTACATTTTTTTCAGGATCAAGCATGAAAATATAGTTGCTCTGGAAGACATCTATGAGAGTCCCAACCATTTATATTTGGTCATGCAGCTGTAAGTACAGAACCTAATGAAGTTTTTATATGAAAGTTGACAAGTCTAGTTCTGGTTTTGTTCCTTAATCAAAAAAACGGGATATGTAAGAGCCTTTTGCCTTGTGTGCTACAGACTGCAAAAACCCTAGAAGGTGGTCAGAACCAGATCTGTAGTTATGATGTGCTGTGTTATTGTAAAATTGGGAATTAAATTGTTTTGTGACTAGTCTCACCCAAATCAAACCAGATTGGTTTTGTGAGATTGCATCAAAAAAGATCAGAACAGACAGACTGGGCAAGGGAGTAAATTACAGCTGAGAAGAGCCAGATTTACCATGGGGAAGCCTGGAGCATCTGACAGAGGCAGCTCTGGGGTTAAATACCTCAACGGAAACCCTTGGGGAAAATGCTGGTCCCTTGTCTGTCACTAAGGTCCAGGTGTGGTGATGCCCTCAGAAGTTGTTGTGCTGGCATTGTGGAAAGAATAGTATCCTGTAAATTTTTTGTGTGCTTTTGTAGCCTTACAAAAACAGCTCAGAGTGCTGCAAAAGGACTTGCACAGGAGCATTAGTGTTGTACAAATTCCAACAAGCCAGCTGGATTGTGGGAAGTACCAATTTTGTGATAAGTTGATTTACAAATTCTTAGTTTTGTTTAGTCTCTTTAAAAAAATAAATAGATATTATTCCTACTTACTATTAGCTTGTTTAATGTCACGTAACCATCACTTTATAAAATCCTTGCATCCAGATATTGGGGTTATCTGAAATGTAGTTTGTGATAAGAGGTGACACTGATTGTGTCTTGGTATAAATTTTTACTTGCTTATTATTCAACACTTTCTAGGGAATTATACTTTCCGTTATATCTGTGCTTGTAAACCCAGCCAATCAATTTTCTGAAGGCCAAGCATTTAGCTGTTCCAGGGGGACACAGGTTCACTGATGCCCAGCTGGGTGAGATGCCCAGCTGAAGCCAGCAGCCACAGCACATCAGCAGCGTTTGGTGTGGCAGCTCTAGGCAGTCCCCAGACCCAACAAGGAGCTGTGCCTTGTGTTAGAAGATAGACCAAGAGCACTAAACTGAGTGTAGGGAATAATCTTTCTTTACTTTTTTGGCAAAGTGCTGTGGTATCTCAAGGTGGAGAGGACAAGAAGGTGAAGTGTTCACCCTCATCTCTTTGGATCTTACATGAAGGATGCTGAAACCTTTGCACTGCTTCTGAGTTTTCATTAATATTTAGGCTTGGGAGCAATTGGTAACAAGAGTTGGGTGGCAACACTGAAAAGTCCAGGTAGCTCAAAATCCATTTTGCATGCGTCCTTTCATGGATTCCTGTTTGGGAAAAGGCGTGTATGGATAATCTCTTGTTTCCAAGGTAACACCAACTTGTTGATACAATGGCTGTGAACCATTGCACAGCATGAAGTACCTTACCTTTTTGTTTACATTTCTGCCCTGATTATTATTAGATTCCTTGTGGGGTTTTCAGCTTCTCATTTTTGTGTATTTCTTCTAAACAATTTCTTCTAATTTTGCTTACATTTAAAACTTGGGTTCTGATATGAGGCAGAAGGGGTTCTGATCAAGCAGCTTTGAGAAAGGCACATTGAGATTGCAAAAAAGGAAGGGGTAAAATCAGGGCCACTCAAAGATCAGTATCATGAGTACAACAAATCTCAAATCCATATGCCCTTCTCCCTGGGTCATTGCTTGCTAAGTGGAGTCTAGCTAATACATCCCAAAGATTATTTTGTGGTGTGGACAGCATTTTCATTACCAGACTTTCAAGCACTCCTTGCTATGATGTGGAAAATTCACATTACAGCCCCTGAACATCTCGCAGCACCTCTGTGGAAGGTTTTTTGAAGGCAGACCAAACCTTCCTGTTTATGTTTGTCCTTGAGTGCATCTACTTTTGCATGAAAGCCATACTTGTTAGCAGGCCAGCTTGAAGGATAAATATCACACCTCATTTATTCTGTCAAAGATATGTGTGAGTAAAGGTTTCAGTGTCTGTGCTGGAGTTGGAAAGAAGGAAGGTTAAGAGGCAGCTGTCCATGTCTACTTGACACTTAATTTGTTCCTGCCAGTCCCCCCTGGGAGCACTTGCCAGGGTTACGTAGCTGTTGGTGAATCTGCCTTGTGTGTTTCCCAGCATGTTCATGGGGAAATAAGATCTCTGGCTTTGGCTTCACCACTTTGTTCTCACATATATTGTATACAAGACATCACAGAACTGTTCAAACTGACACAATCCTCTTAGTGTAAAGTAGACCAGAAGTCCAGGTTGGAGAGTCCTGGATTCGACAACTCAGAATTTCATGTGCTGTCTCAAGAGATTGTAATGTTCCTTAGAAAGGGCTGGGCTGGGCTATTTTTCCTTTATTTATTTTCCCAAAATGCAAGATATTCCAACCCAGTGTTTCTAAGTTCAGCAAGGCTGTGGACAGCTCCTTGCTGTCTTTCACTCCAAGCAGTATACCTCAGCTTTGGTGTGAGGTGGTTGCTGGGGCAGTTGCAAAGCCAAATACAAATGTAGGTAATCGCTGCCTCTCCTGTGATGACTCTGCCAAAATTTTGCAGGCACTGTAGAAAAATACTGTAGAACATTTGTTGTATTTCTATGAGGATGATGTGCTTTCCAACCAAAAAAGTCTGCTCCTTCCCAAACTTGGATTTCCTATAGTACTGTTAAGACCTACAGAGGCAACAAAGACAAAAACTAAAATGAAACTCTGAAAATTTTGTTCCATGTGGATGCTGCTTGAGATTTCCCCAGAGGATATTGTAGAAGACGGGGGAAATAAATTGCTTTCAGAAATAGTTTTATTGAACTATTTTGGTGTAATAGTGAGCTCTGTTAATGAGCAGTTAATAGGATTTTTGGTTGCTGTTAGTGCCATTTGGTAAGAATTACCCTACTGTATCTTACAAGCGATCTGCCTTATTTCACCTGTCACTATAGGGAAAGATCTTCATAATCTGTTGTGGTTGTTAATGTCAGATTCTAATGTTCCATTAGCATAATCAGCCTCTTTGGGTATTGGTGATTCATTTTCTGCATGCTGGAAAATCATGCATAAAAATGGATTTACATAAACACATGGAATTTTAGAATCATTTAGATTGGAAAAGGCCTCAAAGATCATCAAGTCCAGCCATTAACTTGTCACTGCCAATCCCACCATGTCCCCAAGTGCCACATCTACACATCTTCTAAGTACCTCCAGAGATGGTGACTCCACCACTTCCCTGTACAGTCTGTTCCTGTGCTTGACAACCCTCTTAGTGAAGAAATTTTTCCTAATAATCCAATCTAAATGTCTTTTCCGCCTGAGTTTTGCAGGCCCATTTGCAAATGCTGTTTCTGGCTGTGCTGCCTGAGTAGATCAGAGCAGATTTCCAAGGCTTGACTGATTTCATCTCTATTGTTCACCTGCATTGAACTGTGAAGCAGCAGAGTGTTTGGTTTCCCCGAGATTTTTCTGTAACCTGTATTTGTCGAAACCACAGGATCAGGGGCTGTTGCCTCTCCAGAAGAATATGGGACCATGTTAAAAATCAATTAAGACAGTAATTTCCTTTTTCTCCTTTATTCATCCATATTTGCATAAAATATGTAGGAACTTCATATTTTTGCTGCCTCTACTCTTCTGTCAAAGTTGCTTGTTGAAAAGTTGAAATTCACCCAATGGGTCAGAAATTACTAAGGGCTGGCAAGTTGCAATGGAGAGTCACTGCCTTACTACCTTTGGAAAACAGGCAAAAAATGGGTCTAAAAGGCACCTCCAAAACATATGGAGCTGCCCAGGGTAGTGTGTAGCTAGCTAAGTAATGGTCAAAGCTGAAGACCCACCTCTGAGTTTCATTGTAAATTTTTGCAGTCAAGAATATCAACAAATCCAGAGGAATTCCTATCAATACTAGGATCTAGTTAAAGAAAGTAAAAACCCTAGTGCCTGTCTGGTACAGTGTTCCACCTCTTTGGGGCACCTGTGATCTTATTCCCTTGGCAGAACCTTTACCTAGATCCTGTCAGCTGCTGTTTCTGGTTCTCCAAAGAAACCAGATCATTTTCCCTGTGTGATGTCTTTTGAGGCTTCAGCATCTCTGCTGAGAAGTTTTTAGGGTGAACATCCTGCTTGACCCAACCCTGAAGTACTTCTCCTTACCTTTGCAAAAAAAACAGCCCAAGCTGACCCGAAACCCCAACCCTGAAGTTTTTCCAGTTTGGTCTCTTAACTCTGATGAATTATTCAGATGATTTCTGTCATAAAAAAATTGAGATGACAGAAGCTCCTTCCTGCCGGGTGCAAGTCACGCACTGAGGAAAGCTCTGCCCACAAGTTTGCAGGCTTAGAATCCCAGTGTCCCATTCCTGCTGTTTATCAGCTCTACCCTGCCAGACACAAGCACCTTATAACCCTGCAATGCCTTGGGAGGCAGCTCAAACAGGCAGGTACTCACCAGTGGTAAAATCTGCCCAAGTTTTTGCTATTACCGGAACCACTCTGCTTGTGGTTTTTGCCTTTCAACTGTATGTTTTGCTAATAAGTAAAGCAGAGATCACTCTGCTTGTGATTTTGCCTTTCAAGTGTATGTTTTGCTAGTAAGTAAGCAGAGTGCTAAGCTGTGATTAAGTGCTGAATTCGCTTTGTTTTTTGAAAGCCCAATGCCTGAGTGCACTCTGAGAGCAGCCGAGCGTGAGCTGTGTATGTAAGTGACATTTCAATGAAAATATTCAGTCTCCAAGAAAAACAGCAGACAATGGAAGGAAGTGTTGTGTTTGCCAGGTTCCTTACAGAGTCTAGCAAGGGCTCGGTGTGTTACAAAACAGCGATCTGCACGCCAAGCCAGTATCACATCAGGATGCTAATTAAAGCAAAACACAGATCTGCTGTGCCACATTCCTTAGGTGAGGCTTATTCCCCTACTTGGGGGTGTTTGTGTACGCTTTGTGCAAAAGACAGAAGGAAATCTCTGTGCATTCACAATGGCATTTACATTATAGAAACAAAGAATGATTTTGGTTGGAAGGGACTTTAAGGATCATCCAGTTCCAACCCCCTGCCCTGGGCAGGGACATCTCACACTAGACCAGGGAGCTCAAAGCTCCATCCAGCTTGGCCTTAAAGACTTCCAGGGATGAGACATCAACAACTTCTCTGGTCAGCCTGTTACAGGGCCTTACCAGTGGATAATAAAAGCATACTGGGTTCTTCAGGAGCAGAAAGGTAGCAGTTATTAATCCAACATCAATTTAACATCTTTACCTTTATGGAAAAAAAGAATATTCCACCAGTTGCGTTACACTGGTCAGTGCTAAATATGAAGGAGGATCTCCTCTTTTCCAGTGGCAGAGAGCTTACAAGCAGAGTAGAAAAGATAAAAGTCAGAGTAGAAATCAGGGCATGGGCAAATTTATTGATAATAGATTAATAGACCACAGATTGACCACCAGAATGGCTTTTAGACACCTGTAACTGTGTGGATTCTGTGTGATCCTGAAAGAATGAGTGTGCTCATATGCTAGTCCTAGCTGCCCTCAGCACTTCTCATTTTTCTTGTTTTTTTTCTGGTTGTGGCAGAACTTTTGGTAACTCCTAGTCCCCATGTCTACTTCAAACATAGCACCTTTTCCTGAGCACCAATTCTGTTGTTTCATTGTGCTTCACATGTGGCTAGGACCAGGTGTTTTTGAGTCCCTGGGCAGCAGCCCAGCCTTCCTACAGCAACAGAGGAATGTTGAGAGTCTTCTTCACCTTGGAGACTACAAAAAACTTTCTCATGATGAGTTCCAAAACCACTTAGAATATTCTGTCACCTTCAACAGTTGCAGACAATTGTCAACATATTTGTTCCAAAGCTTGCACTTGTTATTGTTACCTTAGTCAAAACATCCCAGTAAGGACTTATTAGCAAAGCAACGCTGATGGTTTGGGGTTATTTTTTTCAATTGAAGTGACAAGCTACTCCTGATGGAGAGTGATTATCTTTTTTCCTTGTAGCCTTGAGAATAAAGAGGTAATGGAGAAAATTTTTCTCATTTTCATTGAACAGACAGCATTATAACATTGTTTGCTTTTACAGAAATGTGAACATTCAGAGGAAAATGGATTTTTTTTTTTTTAAGGTATCTATTGCAGCAAAGCTACTGTTACCAATAAAGAAAAAAAGAGGATTGGCCAAAATTCAAAATAAAACTTGATCTAATATATGAATCTTTAAAGTTGCAGAAAGATTTGAAAGTCTCATAAATCTGCTTGTTTTCCTATGCTAGTGATTACAATAAACAAATACATTCTGAGATTTATTAGGTGTAATGTCTATTCCCTAACAAGGGTTGGTACCAAATCCTTAGAGTGTAAGGATGTGCCTTGATTGTTTTTTTTCTGTTAATAGCAATAGGTTTTGGCAGCATCAACCTGAGTTCCTTCCTTCAGCCCTGCAGCAGCTGCCTCACTAAGTCCCCATTTAGGGCTCTCTTGCAGCATGGGGGTGCATGTGCTTGTGTTGTATAGCTTGGCCTGGAACAGGCAATTGATGGGGCAGCAATACATATCTGCCAGTAATCACTGCTTCCTTGAGAGCAGGAGTGAGGCTTTTCTCTCCAAACAGCAGGAAGGTGGCTATTTAGAGCCCTAGCAATTTTCTTTCCATTTTGTTGGCTTTGGATAAGCATCTCCTTCCTTTCATGCTTTGCCCAGAAGTTTCATTGCTGGTTACTTGATGTTCACGTAGACACTGAATGAGTCTTTTAGATTCAGTTCTGCTTCTCTCAGCTCCTGGTAATTTACACTGTGGTGCACCAAAGTAAATTAAATAGCTGGTTTTTAATTCAGGTGGAAGGTGCTTTGCAGCAAGGCATATAATAAATGTTAAATCCGTATATGCCACAGTGTGAGAATTCATTATGATACAGTAGGATCTCTCTCAGGCATGATGTGGAGTCATTCTGATTAAATGGTTACACTTATTTAAACAGAAAAGGCCTTTTATAACGACCTTCAGAGCTTTGAAGTGAAATAACACGGTGTTGAATCAAGATGTAGAATGAACGTGGGCGTTCCCCAGTCCGTTCTTTGACATGGAAAACATTATTAAAAGTTTTCATCTGGAGGAAGGTTGTGCAGGCTGTGGTGAAGGGGACAGTAGGAGGCTGACAAGTGTTACATGCCAGTGCAACAGTGTTCCTGAAGACATTCCATGATTTTGTGGCAGAAAAATGGGCTCAATTTCCCAAGCATGCTCATGTCTCAGCTCCAGCCTATATTCTAGGTAGTACAGTCAGGTAGGTGACTCTGGTCAAGAGTCTGTAAATGACTCCATTCTGTGCTGGGCTAACTTGCACCTGCACTTGCATTGTGTTGTAGCAGGTGAAGATGGAGCATTGTCATCCCATTCATATTCACACTGAAAGAAAAGACTTCTTACTACACATTTTGTCTGTATTGCCCCAAAGACTCTACATAGGGTGTATTTTTAAAGTAAGGTTGATTCATATAGATTCCTGTGGCTGGCTGGGGTTCAAGAACTTAAACAGGAGAGTGTAAAACCTAGAATTTTTAATAGAAATACAGGTTGCTGTTTGAAACCCTGTTTTGGCTTCTTTTTGCTGTACTGTGTTTACCTCGTCTTACAGAAACTATATTCATAGCACTGCAGAAGCACTTGCCATAGGTTTCTGCTTTAAACATTCTCCCTGGAAAATTATTCAGTGGAAAATAAATGTGGAGGATTTTGTGTTTTCCTTTTTTTTTTTTTTTTTTTTTTTCCCCTGAAACGGTGGTTAGGTCTGCTGTAGCCAAACTTTTACTTTTTTAAGCATTTTATAGAAAAAGAAAATACTGTTGCTAGTGAGGCCTTTCTTTGATGCATTTATAGAACTTGTGCTCATTTCATTCTGATTCATGCCACATGGTTATATCTTAGCCTGTAAAGGCCATATTTTTCTCTCAAATTGGAGGAAAAGTGTGTTCAGAGACCCAAATATTTATGTCATCTTTTCCCTTCTCTAAGGCAAAATTATCATTTGGGGCTGTGTGATCCTGGCTTAGCTGTAAAAGGCATTCTCTGCTAGTTCTGAAGATGGGTTTGGAGGAGTTTGGTGTTTATTCTGTCTGATTATTTTGTTGGCAAGCAGCATTTAACCACTCTGTAATTGTATTTTCTTCATCCCTCATTGATGATACTCTAAGGAGTACTGATATCCTTGAGTGAGACCTAGTGGAGCCTTTAAATGTCCAGATGTCCCTTAGGAAAGAAGATACAATTCTCCAAAATGCATTGTAAAGGAAGAGTCAGAAATACAGTTGGAAATCCATGGAAAGAGAGCTGAGATTTTAGACCTACACTAGCATAAACAGAGGCAGCATTATTAAAAACTGGGTTTGGCATCCATAATATGAAAAATCAGGTAGAAAAATTAAAATTCATGCAACTATTTTTCTCTGCCCTAGGGTTTTTTGCCATGAAAAATTTGCTGTCTCTTGCAGCTACAGAAAAGGGGTTATTCCTTTAGGAGAAAACAGAGCTAAGCATCCATTCTGCCATGACTGTGATGCTCCTTGTTGTGATGGTGATGTCAGATATACTCAGTCCTAAAGTGTATGGTCACCCTGCTGCACAACATTACCCAGTGCCATGGAAGAGGAGAGATAGCCATAATTAAGCAATGCTGAGCAGAGAAGAGAGGAATTACCTTGCTCTGATTGCTCACCAGGCTTATCTGAAGGAATATTTATCTCACTGCAGCCCAGGGTCTTTCCCATCCATTATGGCTTGTTTTCCTGTAAGCATGGGGCAGGAGCACTTGTCAGTGCTTCTGACATTTTGCTTCTTGGGGCTGAAAACTCCCTGCCAGAAACTTTTAAATCTGCTCTTTTCAGATGCTTTTGAAGATGGATTTGCTGTAGAGAGGTTTTGCTTCCCATTGGTGCTGTCCTGCCTTGTCTGAAGGGTGGCAAGAGAAATGTAGGTTAGCTCTCTGTCACCAAAGATTGTGTCACTGGATGAAATGTATTTTAAAAGGCAAATTTCCTAGAGACAGGCGTTTTATTTTGCGCTCTCTTCCTCCACAGCTTAACATGGTTGTGGCTGGAATCCCTCTCCTTGCTATTGACATGTAACCATGGTCAGGAGAGCTGTGGCAGCTCCTAGAAACAGCAAGTTAGGAACATTTTGGGGAATGAGGATTCCTCTGATGAGTATGGACATTTATTTTATAATGGAATGGGAGTGAGGAGTGCTTGTGGCATGTGCAGGATGTGGCATGTGCTCATGCCTACAGACAGGAGCAGGCAGGGTTGCTGCTGGAAGTGATTCACACCAAGATGGAGAGAGGTGCTTTTGAACAGTCTCCTCTAATCCTGGTCCCACATGAGCTGAATTGACTAAAGAACTTTGCTAGTACATTCTTGGCTGTTTATGTTGAAAGTTTAGAGCAAAAGGCAACAATTTGCACAACACCGCAGGTATAAAAATGGGGAAGGAAAGGAAAAATAACAAAATAACAGATGAGCTGCTGTCTGTTCTTGGCTGAAGGTCTAGAGCTTCTCCTTGGCCTTAATTTCCGTACAACGTGCTGTGAGATGTGGCCAGGTGATAGCCATGCAATAGATTCTCACCTGTGGCTGAGCTTTCCTGAGCACATGCCTGCTCTCAGCCCATTTCACTTGGCGTGTGTGTTCATCCAAGGGGTTCTCCCTGCACGAGGTGTTCTGCTACAGGTCACACAGGTGGACATACTGCTTCCCTCAAACTGCAGCAGCATAGTGTGCCAGAGACAGTGAAAGCTTTTCTTGTTCCTTGTCTCATGTTCTGCTCTAGGTCACCTAAAGCCAGTCTGTACATACAAACCCTTGGGTGCCAGTGGGAGGCAGGCACAGGTATATTTCATTGCTTGGTCACTTTTCCTGGCGTGTGACAGCCTCTGGCAAAGGCAAATGGCATAAAGGTGTGCCTCTGCCATCATGAAGGACTACTGCAACTCCTCTGTGGGCCCTTAATGAGTCAGGAAGGGTTGTTTTTCTCTAAATTGTAGTGTGTGGCTCCTGGCACAGCCCCTGGAAGAGGGGCTCCCAATGAAACCCCAGGGACGGTGGCAGAGGAGGCAGTTCATGGCTCAAAAGAGGAGGAGAGAAAAGCAGAAGCTGAGCCATATGGAATAGAAAGTAGAAGCAGACACATCCTCTCAGTGGTAGGTGCTCATTAGGCTGTCTCTGATGTGCTGGGAAGACTGAGTTTATCCTGCTAAAGGAATTCGAACATTCTTCTCTAAGCTGAAAAATGTAGCAGAGTGGGTAAAGGACAGGATTTTTTATCTTTGGAAAAATATTCTAGCCCGTTTACCAACAATGTGTAACAGGAACCAGTGGCTTCTGCTCTTGAAGTTTTGTGAGGATGTTTTTGTGGTTAGAACACACAGATCTGAAAATCTGGAGTTCTTGTCTTACTCTGTCATTGATTTACATTGTGGTCTCAGATCACTTTGTCTTTTAATTTCCCTGCTTGCAGAAAGAGAATACCTTCCTAATTAATTCTAGGTAAGATTAATTGGGGTTTTGTTTGTTTGTTTGTTTGTTTGTTTTGGTTTTTTTTTTTTCTTGATTCAGTGCTGCTCTTCATGGAGTAAGTTGTTAAAAGAAATAAGAGTACTGAAGTCTGGCCACTGGTGTTGTGCACTGAGGAACACTGTGGTCCATCTGTGTAAAAGTGAATGGACTTGTTTGCTAGGACCTATTGACTGTTTAAAAAAACATATTCAGGCATGCCTTAATCCCATGCTCTGCAGTAGCTGTGCAGTGGCTTTATCCCTCCATCCCATCCATGTCTGTGCAGAAACCTACAGCTAACAGACCCCAGGCTGTCTGGTGACTCAGGGTAACAGCATGACTGGCGATGGCTATCATCATTGCCTAGATTTATTTATCCTTAGGATGTAGGTATGTGGATATCTCAAGCAGCAGACGTATGATATCCAGAGTTAAAAATCCACTTACATAAAGCCAGGATTTCACCTACTGTGCATAGATGTGGGGGCAGCCAAATGCATCATACCATCAGTGGAGGGAAACAAAAAAGAGTCATCAGTTAAAACTTGGTAAGGAAGAGCAATAAAGCAGCAGCTTAAACCCAGGCTGGGTAGAACTGAGCAGCAGTATGCTGAATTTTAATATCCATTTCTTTGTGCTGCAGGGAGGTGGAAGTGGTTATTGCAGATATGGGGATGTAGGAGCAATGTGGCAAAGCACGTGGTACAAGGGGTTCCATCACCTCTGCTTGTGCTCCCCCCTGTGCAGTGTGACTTTCTCTGTGGTGGCAAGGTGGGGTGGGGGATTTGGGGCTCCCCAGTGTGCCCAGGTGCCCTCCAGCTCAGAAGGAAAGTCATATTTGTGTCTTGTCCCCATCTCTCTCTTTGTATATGCAAGGGAGTAAACTCAAAGGGATGGATGTCCCAGGATGCATTACAGTAACAAGTAATATAACTAGTTAGCAGCTCTGTGTTTGAAATACTTATTGTCCTAAATAATAAATGTTGGAAAGGGCTTTTGGAGGAGGGTGTTTGAGGGCATAAGGTTGTAAATATATAATATATATAATTACATATTATATACACTTAATATCTAAGTGTAATCAGACCCACCAACCCTGCTGTGAAAATTATCTGGGTGTGCTTGGGCATTGTATTTCCACTCTGGGGGTGGATATGAATGATCTTTTTGACTCCTGTCTCTACCAGTAAATACAAAAGGTGGATATTGATGCTGTCCACTGAGCTGTGTGCAGACACTGGCCAGGAGGATGGCTAGCTCAGGGTGAACCAGCTCAGGGGAGTGTGCCATCAGCCCTGTCAGTGTGGGAAGTTGTGCAGCAGTGTCCTATTTCTGTTCAGAGACAGACCTCTGCTTCTCCTTTGGGAAGTTAAAATAATAGCCTTTTCTGCCATGTGTGGATGCTGTGAGTATAAGCTTGTTAAACTCTACAGAGTTTTGAGATAATAATATCAGTTTAGGCATGTAAGTGCCTCGGACAAATATATTGTGCAAACACCAAGTGGATTAAAGTACAACTTCTGGCACAGTGAAATTGCTTAAAGGCTGGTTTAGTTCCATTTCAAAGGATTTCTCAAAATAAATCGTCTGAATCCTGCTCCCCCTCTGCAAAAAATATGGACACTGTCACCAAAAAGCCATTAAAAAAGAAAAGCATCTAAAAGCTTTCTCCTGGTTTGAAATGTTTAGATTTCAGAGTGGGAACCGCTCCGTTTATCCATTAAGTGTTGGTCTGGCACCACCTCCTCACCCTGTGGCACAAATCACTGCACCAGGAGCTCCTTCTGACATGCTCATTTCAGAGCTTTCTGACACAATTCAAACTTCAGCCTGTCAACAGTCTCACCACTGGCATGAACATGAGGGTCTCAGAAGTGCTTTGCAGAGTCACATTCTGCCACCCAATTCCCACCTGTGGATACCAGCCATTATTTAGCCACAGGTTACTCTGCTTGGTGATTCAGTTTTTCCCAAGGGCAGGAGAAGAAGTTTTTTCCCAAGGAGGAGAAGAAATGGGAGAGGGAACCCTACCTAGCAGCAAGAGAATTGGCTCCAAGGCAGGAGAATTGCCTGCAGGTTTGAGACACTGTCTGGTGTACCTCAGTCATGCATACACCATGCCAAATTTACTTCCTTGCTGTTTACTTAATCTACAGCCTCTTGGTAGTAAATTATATTCATTGCCTCCAGTTCCTGTTCCTGTTGAATAGTTATTTACAAGGCAAAGGAAATACATAGTGGTTTTATTCTGTTTGGACTTTGAATGCATAAAATAGTCCATTTTCTTTAGTCTGAAGACATAAGTGCCCTTTGGAATGTGAATATTAGCATTGTATTCAGAAAAAACATTTTCTTTCCAAAGCCTTACTTCTCATGTAATGACTCATTTTAAAGAATTGGACATTCTTTATGGTTTTCTGAGAAATTCGTAAACCAAAAGGTATTCTACTTCCCTTCATCTTGAATTCTTACTCAGCAGATAGCATCAGATTCCAGAGTAGCTAGTCTTGCACAATTTAACTGTGAAGCCTTTGCCCTGTAGAACTCACTGGTATGGAGAGGTGAAAAACAAATACAGTTTCTTGTACGGCTTTACTTCTGGATATGTTCAGAATTTCTTCTGAAGATTCTAAAATTTTATTTTCTGGTAAGTTGTAGAGTCATGGAAGGGTTTGAATCAGAAAGGACTTCTTAAAAATTATCTAGTCCAACCACCTCTGCCATTGAGCAGGGACATGTTTCATTAGATGAAGTTGCTCAAACCTCCATCCATCCTGGCGTTAAACACTTTCAGTCTCTTAATTACATGTCTGAATGTGTTGAGGACTTTGCCTTGGCTCCCATAGAGAGACAATGTGATGGTGTCAGGCCACGCAGGGTGTTTCAGCCAGGCTTCTGCAAATGAATCATCTGAAGGGTTGTTTTTGAAGGACTAGGCTCTTACATTTGATTCACTCTCCTTGGCAAGCTGAAAATAGTGTGCATTGTTCTCATAATCCTTAGCAACTTGAAAACTGCCATGAATTGAATACATTTTAATCTTTACCTACAGCAAAGAAATAGGCTAATTCAGTTATTCCTGCAGTTCCTTAGCTAATGTTAATTAACTAATGGCTTTGTATTTTTCCAGCATTTTTCTAAACATTTCTGTTATCATTTCAATGAGCCCTTTACAAATTTGACGCATAGTGAATAGATTTATTTTTACCATGTGCATTAGTAAGTCCAATATGTTAAAATATAACTGTCCAGGAAACAAAGACCCACTCCCACAATCTTATAAATCACAGATTACCCAGATTGGTAATCCCCTGGATATGATTTTTGCACGGAAGTCATTAACAGTTGCATTAGAGAACAAAAACAAGTTGAGTTTGAGAAGTTGTACTGCACATTGGTGGAGATGTAGGGCACACACAGGACAGAGACCACAGACCCACCAGATATAACAATTCTGCACCAAATTGAATGAATGAATTTCATTTTTGGCTATGCCCAGTCCTGTCTTGAGCTGCACTTTCTTTATTTCCTCTGAAATACACTCCTCAGTTGATTTACAAGTAATTTGATGGATGACATATGTATGGTTAGATAATTTGTTGATAGCCATGGGTAAGTAACTTCAGCCTCCTATTCTTGATGCTGTAAGTGTTGTAGTACACTTAGAAGAGTGACCAGGGCAAGTGACCTCAGATGTTATGCAGTGCAGAGGAAGAACCATACATCTGCATTAGGGTAAAAAACAAAGGAATGGCTATTCTCTGGCTATAGTGATCTGGTGTTTAATACCAGTTTTATGGAGTTTTACAGTTGTGTTTTGAAACAACACTGACCCAGTGATTCCTGCCATGATCTGGCCCCTGGGCTCGACTGTGTTAAGCAAAGACTTCCCTCTCCTATAAAACCTGCATTAAGCAACAAGCTGATGAAAATTAACAACCATCAAACCATCTGAGACCGTTGGATAATCTCATTTCACATTCAGCAAGGATTACCCTCTTCCTTTTACCTTTGCTTGGTACAAACCAAATATCTCAAAGGGACCTTTGAGGACTGTGTGGAGATGTTGGAAGCAAGACAGAGAACAAATAGGACCAGTGGGATGAGGATGGTGGCAAGCAGCACTGATCTGCTTTACATACCCAGCCAAGGAGCTGGTATCAGCTCTGACACTGCCTGGGGCTTTCTCATCCCTGCAGAATTCAGAGATTGTGTGTCTAGGGGCACAACATGCTGTGGCTGAGTTCAGCTAGGAATTTTCTGCTAACTTTGATGGAATCAGTCTCATAGGCAAAAGATTAGGTTTTGCCTCCAGAAAGAGCTGTAATAATTGAAAAAAACCCAATAAACCAGTACTGCATGGGATGGTAGGGTGGTTGTGATAAGCTAGGGAGGTAAATACTTTGGTGAACAAAATTTGAAATTTGCAGATAAAACCTGCTGCTTACTGTGAGGAATTCTTCCCAGGCCTGTCTGGTTCAGGTTTGCTAAAGAAAGAGAGCAAAGGGCTCATTCATGACTCCTGGGCAAGCCTAGGGCAAACTTCACCTACCCTGCTTGTGGCCAGGTTGCTCTGCACCTCATGTACATGCACAGCACAAAGCAGTGACCCTTGTCTCCTTGAGGCCTCCAATGGTGCCATGATGTCCCTCAAATATGATCAATACGCTGGTGGATATTTTCCAGGTCAGAGGGTCTCACAGCACGAGAAGGTCCATGTTGCAGTTCACTTTCACAGCGTGGCACAGAGTGTGTGAACAGCATGGGAAGCTGGAATGTGTTGGAGAGAGATCTTGTTTTGCTGATCCAAACCAGAGCCAGGGTGTGACCTAGGAGTGAATCCTTGAACCTCATGCATTTTATGCCAAAGTGAATGCTTAGACTCATTTCCTGGCCATTCTTTAGTTGGCATTTGTAAGTGTGTCCTACGTCTCCCTCCAAGCAGAGGGAGACCCCGAAGTCCTGACAATGGATCGGCATGGTCAGATCCTCAAGCAAATCCACAATCTTCTTGAGAGGACTTTCATGTCTCCCATCCCAGTCAGTTTGAGGACTGGGGAGGAGAGGGTCTTGGGGCTAGGCTTGGTGTCTCTAGTCCTGTAGGCTGGGCTGGTTGCTCCTCTTCCAGGGCAGAGAGGACACTGCTGATCCCAAGTTGAGCATAGCAGCTGGTGGGTAGGAGTCAGTGCTGAGGCAGCATCCTGTGCTTCCCCGGTGGTGTGAAGAGCTGCTCGGCCGTGAGGGAGGGGAGGAGGGAGTAAGTTGGGAGGAAGCTGTCACGGATCTGCCTCTCATTGCTGCTCACAGTCCTACGCTGGCTGAGTCAGAGCTGGCGGGAACGGCGAGACACGCGGGTGGTCTCTGGGAAAAGTCCGCACTCAAAGACAGCGAGGAAGAGAGAACCAACAGGACCCCCAGTTGGAAGGCTTCAAACCTCATGGGCTGTGCCTGGTCTTGCAGAGTGGATGAGGATGAGGAAGACTATGCTGGAAGGCTGTGGTGTGCAGGAGTTGTGTGCTCACAGCCTGAAAATCATGATTTGACATCGTGGTTGGCAGTTAGGAGGCTCAGCCTTCAGCATGGACCAAGCCACCACATTGGAGCTGCTGAGAGCAGCCCAGCAAGGTGTGCAATCTCCAGCACAGCATCCAATGAGTGTTCCTTTCTTGCTGCCCTTCAGTCCTCTTGTCATGGATTCACTGGCATTCACACAGGCAGCCCAGCACTCAACACTGTCCTGATCAATAACACTTTTAAAGAGTTCTCCAGAAGCTACTTAATGTGTTTTATGCCTTTCTCAGCTCAGATGTGCAAAGCCAAACAGGGTGAGCTTTGAAATCAAGTTTATGTTCAGCAGTAATCCAGAGCAGAGTTAACAAAGGCTTCAAAGTTAAATTATCCAAGATAGCATGTCAAGCCATTGAATTTCAGTTCAGCAGCATGCCAAAATATTCCAGGATGTGTCTTATGATGTATTTTATTGTTTCTTACAATTTGAGTAGTAAGAAAGTGATTAAAAATAAGACTGCATCCCTCTGTTTCTCTTTGATTCACTGTCTGAAATTTCAAAATATTTAAAAGGTATTTATTTAGGCTTTTGCAGTCATTCGTTTTACTGTGCAGTTTTAAAGTGATTCAGTTCAGCAATTAAAGTCTAAACTAAATTGTCAAACACACAAAAGGATATTTGCATGTGTTTCTTACAGCATCCATTTAAAGCTGATTTCCCAGAGAGAAATACGGGCCTTTCTGTTCCTTCCCCACGTATCTCCTAACAATTTTTGAACCATTGGCTAATCAGAGATGTATCTCATGAAGGAGTAGAGTTATGTCTTGGCTATAAGTGAATCCCTGTGTGTTTTGTGTTGATATCTCCCTCCTAAAGAGAGATCCTACCCCAGTGCCTTCAACAGAAGGAAATACATATTCTTGTGAGGTTTGAAAGCAGTAGCATGTGCCCCATAAACAGCTCAGTGTTTCCTGGTGACTGAAACAGAGGGGTGTTTCCTTTTCCAAGTATAGAGTGGTTATTTTGAGGGCTTGACAGGGGAATGTAGAGTTTCATGCATCACCCACGATGTTTGAAAAAGCATTAGGATATTGAGACTATCTGAGACAAGAAATACAGAAATGTTTTAAGAGGCTGGCAGAAATGCCTGAGAAGAGTTTAAAAGAGCTCAAAAGGTTACTTTGACCAAGCAATGGTGAATACAGGGTATGTTATGCACAGTATGTGGTGGATGCAGACTGCTAGGGAAGAGAAACTGGCTGCTGTTGGAAAATGGTGACAGACTTTTCTGATTCCAAACTCTGACTGCAGGTGTTTAAAAAGCCAGGAGACAATTCCTGTGGTGCTAATAACCTGCAGCAGCAAGTATGGCTCTGCAGATCTCTCTGTTCCTGAAGAAGCACCAGCAACCCCCCGCCAGTCTTAAACTGTGCCAAGGGAAATATAGGTTGGATACTAGGAAAAGGTTTTTAATGGAAAGAGGGATGAAGTACTGGAATGGTCTGCCTGGGGAGGTGGTGGAGTCATCATCCCTGTATGTGTTTATAAAAAGACTGGATGTGGCACTCAGTGCCGTGGTTTAGTTGAGGTGTTAGGGCATGGGTTGGACTTGATGATCTTGAAGGTCTCTTCCAACCTAGTGATTCTGTGAAATCATGCTCTGGGAGGACATTTGGGTTAAAAGCTTACATGTGCATATGGGACATGGATCAAAACCATTGAAGTCACAGTGAGTTTTTCCATATGTTCAGTGAGCTGTGATTCAGGCTCTTACTGAGGTGAGGAGAAGGAAGTATCCATTTTTGAAGGGAAAAGTAAATACTGGCTGCAGAAAATTCTGTTCAGCAAGAAATTCCAAAGAAGACTTTGGAGCTCATCTCTCCTGTGACATTAAGTTATGGTAATTCTAACATATTCTTTTGAATTTTAGAAGACAGTAACATGTGCTCCATAAACAACTCAGAGTTTCCCAGTGGTAGAGAAGAAGTGTTTGTGGTTTGGCTGTTAGTGATGGGGTTTCCAGATGCCCTCAGGAGGAGAAGGAGATCCTGACAGGGTTTGTTTTATAGCAGCAGTGGGGATTCCAATGGTAGCTCACAGAGGAAGAGCAGGAGAATTTGGGAAGCATCCGTTGGGTGCAAGACCTTAGGGAACAGCCACACTCTGAAAGGACATCAAAGCTGAAGTTTCCATGATGGTACTGGGTTTGAGACATCTACCTCAGAGAGGGTAGGAATGCTGTGAAAGGAAGAAAGGCATGGAAGAAAGGAAATTTTTATGTGGGCACACTTTCCTAGTAGCTGAAGTTCTCTGAATGAAATGTGAGCAGATCTGTCACTCAAAACTGAGCAGTGCAGAGAAGTGGAGAGCAATTCTGCACCTCAGAGACAACAATTAAAAGTTTGATGGACAGAATGATGTGGTAGTTTTTCTCCCTGCTTCTGTCTAGAGCAGTTTGAAATTGCCTCTAATGCCAAGAAAATTAGAGCAGAAACTTGCCAGTGCATTGAGTCTGGTTTCCCGACATCTGTAATGGGGCATATAATGAATTTCCTCCTAAAATTTTGCATAGTACATTTTGTGTTTTAGTGATGGAAAACTTGGCTCAGGCTGATTCTCCTCTGGAGTAAAAATTTTCTGAGTCTTCAGATTTTACCACATTTTGTAAATGGCTTTGTTCTGTTTTCTTTCTTCCAAATCAGAAAATTCACTCTGTAAAAGAAAATTTTTTTCAAGATTTAGTCTGAATATAGAAACTACTTCTGTGCAAATCTGAATATAAACTTAAGAGAAGAGACCAACTAAACCTCTTGAGGATATTACATCAATCTCAAAGTTAATAAGGTGAAAGAGAATGCATTTTAGATTTTATATTAACTTCCTTCAGACTAAGAACCATTTTTCCTTGCACTTCAGTTTCCATTTCATTAATTTATTAATAATTAAACATCTGAAAAAATAAAAGATCTGTTATTTCTCATACAACGTCAATCAATAGATTTCTAATTAACCAGCCTCCGAGCACCAAGAAGCAGTTGCTCCAGCAACTGTTTCTACTACCAGCAAATTTTAGTTGGAGAAATAGGGTTTAATTGTTTTTCTATTCCAGAACAGAAACCAGAGGCCAGCTGAGATTTTTTTTTTAGCATAAGGGCCAAATCTAAGGTGGCACCCTAGAAGCATCTCCAGCATCCTGGGCCCATGTATGTGCTCTAGGTGGATCCTGATTTGTGGGGGGATGTATCCCATCCTCCATTTTGGTTGGAAAACCTGAGAGGATGGATAGCAAAGGACCTATCCATGCTCCCAGCCTGACTATGGGGATGCTCTGATGCTCTGTGCTGAGAGGTTAGTAAGGCATGGATACATTGCTCTAACCTTAGAGAGCTCACAAGTCCTGGAGCTCACAGATCAGAAAAACAGCAGAAGGTGATGTGAAACATTCCGAAGGGAAAAATATGTTGTAGGGCACAGAAGGAGCCTGTGGTGGTGTCAAAACAGAAAGACATGATTTTCAAAACCTAGCTTTGCCCTTTTCCAGGCTGAAGCTGTATAACCAACTAGTCTCCAACTCTTCAGAAACCTCCTGTGATTTGCTGCAAGAGAAGGTGTTAAAGGTATATTTCATCTTGTGATCCTGCAAATGCTTTCTGATGTAATTTTGCCCCCCCTAAATACCCCCCTAAACATGGAATTGAGAATCACATTCTCAAATTATAGCTCCTGATGTGCCAAGTGCCTCTGACTAAAGGGATCTTAGTCCATGGAAAATATCCCTAGAAAATCTTTCCAGGCTGATCAGTGTGCTCTTTCACAGTCATTTAAAATAAATCTTTCCTGGCTAATAACTGGAAGGACAGCCGTGTATGGGGTGAAACTGCAGGAGCTCTTTGGCAGTCTCAAATTCCGCCTGCTAACATGGAACTGAGGCTCCTCCTGTGGGGATCAGAGAGAAATACAAAGGATGAAAATACTAGAAATAAGGAGAAAAAGTGGCTAAGGCAGGAAGAGAAACACCAACTAAACACTCAGAAGGATGAATGAATTACTCAGTATCCCTGCCACAACACAAATGTATAAAACAAACCCAATGGCTGTCGTCTGCTTGCTACAAACCCTCAGAAGTTCCTGTTTTGTTTCTAAGTAACTTTTTTCCTTCCTGATTTTTGTTGGAAGCTGTAGCGCCGATTCAGGCTGAAATCAGGATCCTGTTGGTCTGGCTGAAATCAGGATCCTGTTGGTTTTATTAATTAACATGTTTTTTCTCCTGGGTGACAGGCAAACACAGACAGGTTAATGATGTTGTGTGAGCTCCAGGAAAGATGTGGCATCCCAGAATTCAGGCTTTGCTGCCTTCCAGAAAGCAGCACAGAGTTGCTTTGCTGTGGCTCAGGAGTGACTCCTGCTACCCTTTCTGGGAATGACATCTGCTGTGTCCTCCCGGGGAGGACATACTGCCTGGTCACCATCCTTCCCCACTCTTGGTCAACCCTTCTCCGTAGTCCAGGGAGGGGTTTGCACAATTACTGATCAGACCTATGCAATGAAGGTAAATTTGGGTTTTCTTGGTATCCACCAAAGCATATGGATTAGTTTGTCATAACCCCAGTAGTGACAGTGGTGACCCTGATCCAGATTGAGGTGTATCATGAGGGTAGGTTTATCACAGGAGTGGTATTGCACATCCACTCTGGCCCTGCCTGAACTTCCATTTAGGAGGTTCAGATCTGGGAATAAAACTTGCAGAGACCAGTCTGTATGATGATGAAGAGGTAAGGACTAGACTGTGTAGGAATAGTGATGAGAACCAAATATCAGGAGGGACTTGGGCATCCCAAATTACACTTAGCTGGAGAATAGTAAACAGTCAAACCTGTCATAATGAAGACACTCAGCTGCTGCCCTCCCTGAGGGTGGGAAGAGCTTCCTTAGTTGCCTGTTGTTATTTACTCCAGTCTCTGACCATTAATGAGCTCAGCACTAACTTAATTAGCTAAATTATCTAGTCCTTCCTCTGCTGAGCCCTGGGCGAGGTGGGTTTGGCAGCCAGACTCCTGCACACCTGACACAGACCTGGTCAGGTCCAACAGGAAGGGGAGCTGCAGCTTCTGCTGGTTCCAGACCTCTGTGCCCAGGGACAGTGCCAGGTTGGGACCACCACACTTCCCACGTTGGGGGATTCAGATTCAACATTGGGTACCCATCCAGAAACTGGTGATGGGGCTTTGATTCCCTCCTGGAAAAAAATGCCAGGGAAATGCCTGAACCAGCTTAATGCTTAATTTTACTACCTAATGTTTTTCTTTCTTATTTTCCTTTTTGTTTTCTGTATTCCCAAAGCCAGAGATACAGTTCTTTTTCAAGATTTATGAAGTCGTAAGGGAAAACAGTGAAGCTTTCTAAGAAACAAAACATCAATTCCATAGAAATGCAGCATAAGCTTACTTAATACTTTTCTTTTTACATCATAGGAAGATTTTTGTGAAACTTTATTCCACTTCTAATCTTGTAAAAAAGATAAATCAGAGAGAAAACAAATCATCAGTGCTTTGTGGACTGCTCACTTTTACAAATCAATGGCAAAAATATTTTCTGAAATTCTGTATACTTAAATTTTACTTTCACACATCTTAGTGTTCTTAATTTTTCTGCTTTTATGCTCTGGGGCAGACAGCTTCCTCTGCATCAGAGGAAGTCAAGAGCCCAAGAGATGAATTTTAATTAGAAGGCAATCAAACCACCAGATGGCTCTCTGATGTCTCAAATCTACACTTGGGTGAAATAAATTGACTTTTCTTAAAAACAGCGCTAGAGTAAATTTTAAGCAATGCCCCAAAGCTGGAACATAAAGTAGTTCTGCATAGTTGTGAGAATAATTTGTAGACTCTGAGGCATTTGTCAAAGTGTTTTATTTGTTTAATAAAGAGCATTAATGTTTGAATTACTGATTGCTTTTGCACTGTGCCCTGTGATCTATTCCCAGTATGACTGTGTTTTGAAAATGCTTTTAGTGTTTGGGTTTAGTCATACCAAATTACAGAAAATAAACAAAAAAAAAAGTTAATTCTTCCCAATTTTCAGTTTCAATGTTGTGTTCATTATGAGAATGGTGGCAGTTTGTGGTCTGAATCCCCCAGCTCTGCGGGATGTAGGATGGGTATTTCCAAAGTGGGGTGATGAGGGCAGGGGGACAAGGTGACCTCCCCAAATCAGTGATCTATGAGGAGAGGTGGAGCACGGTACAGAAGCAGGGATAAGCTCTGACCATCATCAGTTCCCTAAACCAGGAGAGGAAACCTTCATCAGAGTGACAGGGCAGAGCAGCACAGCAGAGAGGAGACCTGAGAAATCTGTAATACCCAACTCACTGTACTGGGACCTGCTGAAATCACTCATTTCTATTTTTCTAGGTGTTTTTTTGCATTTGTCTTTCCCTTCAGCTGGGGTTCTTCACAGAGTATTTGTGGGATCATATCTTTATGCCCTGTGCCATCTCTTGTTTGAGGACTTTAGGGCCAAAGTCAAAGCTTCTTCTTAGTCAGGGAATAAAATGCCAGTTGACTGCAGGGATTCAAAGCTCAGCATCTCACTGCTTTTTTCAGTATGGATATTAAAATTTGCCATCTTGCCTTGGTTGGTGGCTCATGTGCCAGCGTGGACTAGATGCCAGCAGAACTGCACCGTCCCACCCCAGCACTGCTGCCCTGCAGCGTTTGCATCTGCTGCTGCAGGAGGGAATATCCTGAACCACGGCTGCCTGTTCAGCAGTGGGTTCAGCTGCTGTCTCTCTCTCTGTTTGGCAGCTCACTCTGAGTTTCTAAATGATCTACATTTTTGTGCCTATAAATAACGACGGCAGCAGAAATCGTGACTATTGTTGTGCCGTCTGTCTCTGGAGCAAGCCCAGTCTTGTGATCTCACTGCTCCACCGAGGAGCTGCTGCTTTTTTTCGCTGTCTCTGCATGGCATTTCAGCCTGATCTTTTGTGGGGGTCTTGATCTCAGGGTAACCAAGAGGTCCAGTGCAGAAACCTATGGGACCCAGGGTGGGTCTAACCCTGCAGGGACAACCTTATTGCAGCAGCAATGCCATTTTCTCTGCTGGGCCAGGTTTGTGGTGGAGTCTCTGTGGGACATGCACACCATGGTTGTGTGATGAACACATCAGACGGTTTGATGCCCAGAACCTGGAGTCTCTTGTACTCGACCCAAGAGATGTCTGTTCTTGAAAGCTGAGGTGTTTTGGGATGTGGTTGTTATTCTACAACAACATTGTTAGTCCATTGTCAGTGTCTGGTTGAATCTGAAAACACTTACTAATTAACATGTTCCTTCTCCTGGGTAACCATGTCCTTAAGGATGCTGAACCATAGGAAAAAAAATGTGATAATGCAGCTTTGTTCTGCATCTTCAAATAGGGCTTCAGGCAGCTCTGAAACTCAAGTTCATCTGGTTTTGTGGCAGAACTTTCAGCCTTGGGAGCACTGGGCTATCAGGTATTGCCTTGTGGGAGGGTTGGGCACCTCAGCATTCAGGTGGCCCTTAAAGCAGGACCTTGCAGCACAACAACAATAAAAACAATTATTAAAAAACCCCAAATCATATAAATATCAGCTCCATTTTCTCAATAAATAGTTTATTTTAATGGAGTATTATACAGAGGTGCTTTTAATGTACTGGAATAGAACAGTAACAAAAAGCACTTTAACAAGGGGTTTCCAGCCTGGTACTTAACAGCTGCAACAGGGGAAACATTTGGCATTTCTGTTTTCCTAACCTCCTGAGAACACACCAGTGAGATTCCTCTTAATTGAACCCTTAAACTTTTAATGCAGTCCCTGGACTGATATACATTTGCCTTGTGTTTTACTTAGCTATTAAATGGTTGACTAAGGCCTTTACTGGGCCTATTAAGCTGAATTGATGACATTTTAATATTGCACAGGGAATACCACAGGCCAAATAGAAAACAGACGTCTGTGGCACTGAGACGGGTCAACTCTGGCACTGGGCTGAGGACCTGGACCAGGGAGCAGAGCTCTTGCCACCAGAGCAGAAGAAATAATACAGCAAGAGCAGGAGAGCATTTTCATCAGTAGCTTTGGATGTTCATACCTGGCTATAACTCATTATTTAAGGGCTGCCTAAAGCACTTTATAAATCATCAGTGTGAAATCTGTTTTCCATGCTGGTCTATAACAAATGATGAGAGTGAATGGCTTCTTCCATTGCATAAATACACCTGGTTTTCCTGCTGGAGGGGCAGACATGCTCTGGCTGCAAGGCCAAACTCAGCATGGTTACCTTTCCTTTAGTTATGGAAGACATGGACTAAGATTACCATCTCATAAAAACTTGACAGGATGAACATATTTCTTAAAGGGATTAATCTGTCTTCCTACAAAGGTTAAGGGAACAACTGACATTCACTTTAATGGGCCCTTTTCTGTTCCATGACATTGGCATAATTTCAGCAGTCACAGTGCTGAGGAACTGTTATGGTGCTGAGGGAGTCTTATTTTCTGAGAGGTGGAATATTTTCAGAAA
Organism: Certhia americana; assembly: GCA_018697195.1. NCBI lineage: Eukaryota > Metazoa > Chordata > Aves > Passeriformes > Certhiidae > Certhia > Certhia americana. The sequence goes on from CM031879.1 coordinate 4,772,857, forward strand.
GAAGTATGGAAAACATCCTGTGGTTTAGGGCACTTTCCAAGACTTGGATCTCTTGACTTGATTCCCCTTTCCTCTCTTGCATCCGGAGCAGAGCTTGTGCCCCAAGTCATGGAAGATTTGCTGCTCACAGTTGTCACACCTTGACCTGCTGACAGCAGCAACACCTGGGTTATCCAAACCCTCATTCCCTCTCCAAGGACCTAAGTCCCTTTTTAGAATCATCCTTCACTGGCTTGCCCAAGGCTGCAGATGTGTGGCAGAGCAAAGGTTAAAGGCAGATCCCCAAGGTGAAGCTCTTGCCTTGGCCATGCCTTCATGTTTGTACAGGAGTGCAGTGATCCCAAATATCTCACACCTCCCATCCACTGGCACCAGAATTCTGGGGGGAATTGTGGGGTTGTGTGGTAGCTTTCATATTGTATCAGATGTAAATACTGCAGTAACAGGAATTTCTTTGCCATGTCTGGTGTTAGTGAAACTTTGCTTGGAACGCAGGCAGACAAAGATCGCCTGATAGCAGAGAAGTTACAGCATGTAGCTGGGGATATTTAATCTCTTAGCACTTTGTTTTGGTCTCTTCCTTTGGACCAGCAGAGTAGTAGTTCACTGTCTTGAATGCATTGGCTTAGGGAGACACAATGCCTGCTTGGCAGTGCCTGGACTGAGACCACTGACTTTTAAAACCTTTTTCTGTTTTCTTTCTCTGAATCCTTCTCATGCAGAAAATTTGTTGCACTGATAATTGTATTCTAATACTTGTACATCAGTGTGCAGGCTTCAAGGTGGGGGGGAGGCAACAGCTTGACAAAAATAACATTAAAAAGTTCTGTCTGCATGGGTTATATGTACATACAGGGCATAGATTCTTTAAAAAAAAAAAAGTTAAAATAGTGTTATTCATCAGCTAAGTGCATTGGGCATAATTTTTCAGATGCTATTGCCAAAATCTGGATGCTCAGGATTGCTGTGCAGGGCTGATGAGCCCAGTAGCCAAAGTCTGCATTTCATTTTTGTCCATGAGTTTTTGCAATGTGCTTTGACTACCATATTTGAGGAAAAAAAACCCAAACCCTGTGTCCATCCATTTTATTAACTTCCTAATGTTCTTAGTGTATAAATCACACATCTCAGGGTTATATTTGCTAGATTAATTTTTAGGTTTGATCAGTTTGGGATGGAGTAGGAGGTTTTGATTTTAATTTTCACATTTCTGTATTTTTAACATACACAACAGATGTTTAGGAGGCAGGATTGGAGATATTGGGATACTCCAGGGCCTAGGAATATCCCTACAAAATGGAAAAGGAAGATTGCAAGCTTATTTTTCCAAGTCACTGCTGAGTCCATGAAATTATGAGGTCATGTAGTTTTGTCAGCAGGAATGCCCAAGATCTTAACAGATCCTATACTGACCAAATTAAGTAGAAAGCAATTAAATGCTAATGCCAAGGATTCCCTGTGGGGTGGACTGAGCTGTTGGAGCTGGTTCAGACCAGCTCAGAACGACCATTTGGATCCTGCAGAAGTGGGGTAAGGCCCCAAACCACTTGTGCTGGCACATAGTCCATCTGTGGCCAGTGTGCCTGGCAGAAATCTCCCTCCTGGGGTCATGTTCTGCCCTGGGCCTCCCCAGGAGCAGCGAGGCTGGGCTGGGAGAAGCAGCTCCATGGCTGTAGCCTGAAGCTGATGCAGTTTTACAGCTTGTATTTCTGCTGTTGCTTGGGGCTTGCTCGTGAATGGGATTTTACAGGGCAGTTTAAGTATGAAATGTGAAACATGGGGAAATTACATCCTTTACAATTCCCAGGGGATAAGGCTCAAGGAAGAACTTTGCACGGAGCGTGGCTAACAGGAGGCATCAGCAAGGTTTCTCTGAGGCTTTGGGATAATCCTGTTGGATGCTTTGGAGGCTGGGGAACTTGAGGGGAATGAGCACTCTGTCTTTACTTTTTGCCCACGCTGCCTCAGGGTGGGGCTCACCAGGAGCTGACTTTGGGGTGCCTCTCTTGGGAGAGGGATTTTTGGGAAGCTGTCGTGTGGGATGGACAGGAGTGTCACTGTGCCATGCCCCAGCAGATCACCCAGGTGTTTGCTGTGAGACAGCGAAGAGCCTTTGAACAGCACTGTATTGGACTTCTGGTGCTGGATGTAGCTCCCACAGATTTCTGCATGTGAGACAGTCTAGTTAAGCTTTTCTCCATTTTCCCAGCTAACTTTGATTATTTGTTGTATCAATCATGGATTTACTTTTTACAAACATAAGCCTTTGCAGCTTGTCGTTAATCCATCCATTAAAAAATATTGCAGAAATAGACAAGGCAATTGTAACACAAACTCTTAAAATATTGAGCATGACCTGTGAGGGTTGGCTTCTTGGCATCGATTCACTCTTCTGTCTTGAAAATAGAATTACTGTGGAGCTACTTGTGTTGATTAACGAAGAAATAGCTGGAGCCTGGCTTTTTCTGTGTCAAGGAAAATGTAGAGTGTTAGAATAGATGGCAACCTTGGAACAATAATGTATAAATGGATATTTAAAAATCTCTCCCCAGGCCAAGGGACAGTCCCAGAAAAAAACAGAATGTCTGGCAATTGTCCAGCCTGGTTTGTTAAGACACAGGAGCAAATAGCTGCCATTAAAAATAACAGAATCATAAAATCTTCCCACTTTTTTGTAGTCCTCATTATTAGCATGAACATGTGTCTGTTTTCATCTCTGTGATTATATTCTTGGAAATTGTCTCTGTGATGAATTGATGATTTCCATTAGAAACATCTCCATGGCCTGGACTAAAACAGACACCAGCAAGGCAATAATTGAAGAATTATTAGAATAAACCCTGGGGCACATTTGTGTTATGTAGGACATTCTGGAAACTTTCTCTTCTGTGAGCTCTGCTCCTACTAGATCTTTTAACAAATACTTGCCTTCCCGTAAGGCTGGAGTTTATTTCTGTCTAAAGGCAGTAAATTCAGCTATTGCACAGAATAAAAGCAGTAAATCTGTGACTGTGGTACCTGGTTTTAGTGCCAGGCAGCCAACACAGACTGAGCAAGCACAGGGTGTTGGCAAGATCGCTCTTTCTGCCTTCTCCATGCCCAGCTGGTTTCCCTCATGATTTCCCAGCATTTTCGGAGGCCGTCCTTTCTGCTGGCCAGGTCTGCCTGTGTTTCATTTGCTGCTGGTGGTTCCTCATTCCTCCCATCTCTCCTGGGGATTCCATGGACAGCATTTCCTTGAGGAGCTCATCCCATGGTAGTTGAAGAGCAGAAATCACATGAGCCATCCTGTTTCACATGCCTGAATTCTGAGGGGGTTTTTGAGTACCGAGAATTAGGACCAGATGCTTTTTTTTTTTTTCTTCTTTTTAAGAAACTGCCTCTTTTGTACATCATAAATCTTCTCTCAAGGCCGTGAGAGAATATCTGTGCTGCCCACCCTCCAGCCAAAGCACAATAAATCAGCGGGTCCTGCTGGTCCCTGCTGTGCCTTATCTGTGCAAAGGGCTCAGCTTGGAAATTAGCTGTTGTTAATGGGAGAGGGCAGCTGGCCATCTGCAAATAAACATGGAGCTTTAGTAGCCTGTGTTGTTCCTGGCCCATCAGCAATGCACAAGCAGCATCAAGAACCCACTCACAGGCTTCGTGCGCAGAGGGAGCTAGGAAGGAGTGTGTGATGTGAAAAATTTGGATTCACACGTGAATGAAAGCCTCAGGTGGGACACATCAAGGAGAGCTCAGCAATCACAGGTTGCAGTGGGGTTTGAACAGTGGGATTTAGACCAGTGTTTGCCATAAACTGCTTTTGGCAGGTTTGATCTGGCTCTGTGTGTGGCTCATCCTCACTCACCTGGCCTGTGTCCACTGTCTCCCTTTAGAGGTGACTGGCAGGAGATTAATCAATTTATGTATTATGCTTAGGTTTCCAAATTCAGTACCTGTTTCTCCTGTTCTTTCACTGACATTACAAAGTGCCCTCTTGAAACTGAACTTACTGGCTAAATATACAGTATTGCTCTTAACAGTCATGTAAGTTTTATTTAGTTGAGATTACATCCAAGCTGTAAGAACTTTGATTGATGTGTCTCTACACCACTCAAAATTGCAGAAATTCACTCTTCGCTGTGGAAAACAAGAGTATCTTGATTGAACAGCAGTGAAATGAACTCACAAGATGAAGCAAAGTGATTAAATGATGTCAAGAAGTGAGTAATTGGAAACTGTATATTCTGTTTAGGATATATTTGATTCAATTCTGAAATACAGGTACCTAGTACTGGTCAATATCCTGTCCAGGAAAAGCTAGTTCATTATTGATGCATATGTAAGTGAAGATACTTAACATGGTAATTTAACATTCCAAATGGAGAACTGGAAATGACCATCACTCACCTTCTAGTTAGCTCTTCTCAATGCGTACCTTCTCAGGTGGCTGTTAAATATAACTTTTTCAGAGAGAAACTTCAGATAGAAGGAAAAAGAAAGAGGTTTCCAAGACATAAATAAAGTTTCTCTAATACAGCTGAAGAGTCTACAGGAACACTGAAAGGGTTCCAGTGGCAGAGCATCCGAAATTATCATTAGAAAAAACCCTCAGTGTAATTAGTCAGTGAGTGTAATTAACTACTGGACAAAGCAGACAAGGGATTAGTGGTATCTTCTAAGTCAAGTCTGTCTACACTGCTAAGTGATAATCTTTTGTCCAGCCAGGAGCAATGGATTGGAGGCAAAAATTGTACTGTCTTTGTTTTGTCTGGGGTCAGATTAGATTATCATAATGGCTTTAAAATCTATGAATCTGTCATATTTAATTTTAAGTGAATGAATCAAAAGACTCCCTTAATGCAGGTATGCACATTCAAACCAGAGCTGAGTGAATAATTCAATAATTAATTTGATGAGCACAAACATAAGAATATGAGTGCAGTTTTATTGGGTCATACCAAAGATTCATCTGTTCCAGGATGGCTTTTCAGATGACAAAAGCTTTTGTCTTAAATCCACCACCTGCTAATTCCATTAGGTCCCCCATTTCTCATCTGTGGTGTGAAATAATTCCTTATATTGCCCTTGTCCGTTCTCCATCCTTCTCATGAATGGTTTAATGGTAGACTTGGCAGTGCTGGCTTAACAGTCAGACTTGGCGATCTTTTCCAGCCTAAATAGTTCCATGTTTCTGTGGATCCATGATTCTGTAGAGTGTTTTCCTCTGCCATCTCTTTTCTTTGTAAATCATGTTCTCTCTGTTCACAGAGAAGCTCTCTGGTCCTGCTGGCTTTTCTTCTCTGTACTTCCCCATGTTTTTTTATGCTTTTGGCCAAAGCATCTTGAGGATTCTTTAAGATCATCAAGGTGGGATTTGTCCAAATGAACACAGAAATGGACATTTATGCTCCTCACTCCCTAGACACGCTCCCTTCCTTGTGCTGACTGAAGGAGAGTGTGGTAGTTCTCATACAGGTGATTATTGCCTAGACTTGCAAGACTTGGTGAGATGAACTTTATCAAAAGTGTTGAAAGTAGGACTGTTCCATGAATGTTTAGAAGGGCAAATTATTTTCTGTTTTGCACTCAATTTTCTTCTAAACCTTCTGCTTGATTTTTCATGGCCACAGGGTATTTCAGGGAATTGTCCTTGATAACTCCCAACATATATTTCAACTCCAATGTATATTTCCAGATATTTATAGAAATTGTACATTCTAAAACAGTGCATCTGGAATAAAAAGTGTTTTTCCTTGTACTTGAGTTACTTTCACATTTCTTAAGAAATACTTCATTACAAGCAATTAGAATTCTGAAGCTTTCTTTTTCAATTCTCTGCAACTTTCTTGACAATCAAAAGTTGGAGACCATAATAATGACATTTTAAATGTGTATGTAGTTGTTGCAATAGTTTGATAAAACAAGATATCTATATAACTTAGAATTAAGTTGGTCTGTTTGGTTTTAATATTTAGGTCCCAATTTATTGTTTCTACAAACTGCTTGGCAAGTTGATACTTGCAACAATATATCTTGATCAGTTGACAGCATTTCTCCTTTTTCTTTGGTACAAAATAAAATTTCCAGGGTTGTATTTCTCTAGGACAAAGGGATGGCTCAATGTTGTAAATCCTACGGATAAGCTGAAAGTAGAATTTATGTGAGATACAGGGGATATAAGGATTTTCAAAGCTCTTTCTGCACTGAGACAAGTATTAGTCAATACTATCTTTACATTGGCTATTTCTATTATGACATCTGCCTGCAAACTTACTTGTGAGAAAGCAAGTGGAAAACAAGTCAGTCTCAGAAAAAGGAATGTACGTACTACCCCAAATTTCTATTAAATGCATTTCACTGAAAATCTGGGCTGTTTAAGCTCCAGCTGAGCGTGACTTTATTGCACTTTCCTATGTTCCTTTTTGCTATTTAGGACAATACCTAGTGCTGCAGTCACACCTTATATTTCAAAATTGTTTACTATACATTGCGTAATTTACAATATCTGTTTTCAGTTGCATCAGTGTTCATTATTTTTAGTTCTGTTCTTCCTAGTTAGTGCTGGCAGGACATCGAGGTTGGTTTCCACTGGAAAACAAGTCAAAAGGAAAATAAACCAAACCTATTAGTACTGAAACATGACCTAGTTTTAAATTGTTGTCAGGTGAGGAATCTCCTCCAGATTTTAACTATCCACTTATTTTATGGAGAGATGGAGGAATAAGACAGCAGTTAGGAAATACATTGTTCCAGCCCTCAGATACTGGAAAATTTATTTTCAGCAGTGGTTTGTCTACGGAGCTGTACTTTTCTGTTTCCTAGAAGCGAAGTGAAAAAGATTGAGGCAATGAGATCATATATATATGTATATATATATATATATACATACACACACACACACACACACACAATGAGCAAGACTGGGCTGATTTACTGACATCCCACAGAAGGAAGTGAATAAACCAGTGAGCAATTTCTTCTTTTAAAACTATGCTTTTGAGATACTTAATACTATGTATTTTCTAGTGACATTTTTTAAAATGCTGGGTTTTTGACCAGTGACTACATTGTTTGCAGGGATGTGGTGATATATCAAACTGTTGACTGACACAGGTAAAACTCACCACTGCTGAGCTTCTGCTTTGCCTTTCCATTTAATGCAGAACCATGAAGATAAACAGGCTGAAGTGCCAACCTCTGTCATAGAACAATGGAATAGTTTGGGTTGGAAGGGACCTCAAGGGTCACCCAGTCCAACCCTCCTGCAATGAACAGGGACTGCTTCAACTGCATCACGTTGCTCAGAGCCCTGTCCAATGTGACCTTTAATGTTTCCAGGCATGGGACATCCATCACCAGCCTGGACAACCTATGCCTGTGTTTCATCACCCTCCATAGGTAATTTTCAAATGACAAGGAGCCCACTTAAGTGTGATCCACCTGTTAATCCTGGGATGATTCCTTGATTCCTGTGAAGGTGCCAGTCAAACTGTAGGAGCTCAGAAGAATGGAAAAAAGGATGTGCTCAATCTTCTGCACATCATGGTGTCTGCAGACCTCAGCAGAGTGCTGGAAATGTGAAATTTTGCTATGATATTTCTTAGGATTTGACTGCATGGTGGTGTTTTCAGTGGAAGCACTGGTTTTTTTTCCTGTGCCTCATAATGATGGCAGCGCTGAGAGAGTGTTGCTGCCACTGGCAGATACCACATCTCCTCCATGCACCAGTGCCTGGGGGGATGAGCATAGACAGGGGTAAGTGGGCTGCTGGCATTTGAAGGGGTGTCATAAGCTGTCACTCAGAACAGTGTAATCACAAAAGACTTAAAACCCTGATGTCCTTTGTCATTTGGTTGCATTTGGTTCAGTCATACTTTTTACACCTGATGGGACCAGGGGAAATTTTGAATATAATGTTGAATCTTTGAATATGGAATAAAATTTTGAATAAAACAAGACAGCACTGACCTTGAAGAATCATGGACCTCAAAAGATATCTGCAGTAGAGATTTTGTGAAGGAAAATGCTGTCTCCAAAGATTTAACTGCCAAACTGTATTACATCCCTGAGGAGAGCTTTCCAGAGACTTAACAGTCTTGCCCAGTGGAAACAGAGGTCTGTTCTCCAAAGCACAACCTCACTACAGCTGCTCAGCAAATGTCACATGAAACTTTCAGTGCAGGGAGAAAATTAGTTAGTTTGCTCAGTTTGGTTCAGAAAAATGGCCACAGCATTTTTGCCCAGTTGTTTCCCAAGCAGCCCCTCAGGGTGGAGAGCAGCCCTTTGGAGCAGCCATCATCACAGTGGTGAAAGGGCTGAAAAACTAGAATAAATATCATGGCGATGTTGCATTGCATTTTCTCTACACAACCTGGAAGGAGGTTATAATGAGGTGGGATCTCTTCTTCCAGAAAACTGTTAATAGGACAAGACTAAATGGCCTCATGTTGCACCAGGGTAGGTTTGGGTTGGATATGAGGAAAATTTTCATTGCTCAAAGAGTGGTCAAGCCCTGGAACAGGCTGTCCAGTGAAGTGATGGAGTTGCCATCCCAGAAAATGTTCAAAAGGGAGTAGATGTAGCACTTCAGGATATATTTTAGTGAGCATGGTGGTGTTTGGTCAAAGGTTGTACTTGATGTTCTTGAAGGTCTTTTCCAGCCTGAATGATTCTTTGATTGAACAGCACTATCAAAGGAGAGGGTGCTAACATCTATCCCTCCCTCCCTGCCATATGCACACACCTGCATTTTAGAAAAATAAGCCAGAACTAGTCCTGTGTCCTTTCTTTGGTGGCCTTGGAGCATATATTTATGTTACCAGCAGATTTTAAACTGGATGATTTAAAGATACAATAACAAGGAAAGTTCTCGCCTTTTTCAAGCTGTGTATTTTATGATGTGCTGCAAATGAGAAAGCTGGGGCAGTTTTCTGACATATTTACTGAATAAAGCAAATCTCTGTAGGCCATACAGTAATTCTGTAGCAATATCTGTCCCTGCCTGATTAACACCCTAGATTATTGGTACAAGAAGAATTTTCATCACGTACTTCTGTTAGCAAGAGGTCAGACTAAATAATCATAATGTTCCTTTCTGGGCCTAAAATCTATTAATCTATTTACTCATTTTCCTTTTATGTGTTGCTTTATTTGAACAATGAGATGAGAGTGGCCAATTTCTCCTTTCTTTCGAACACCACATTGGCCAGGCTTGCTTTCTGGTTCTCATGCATTTTTCACAATGCAGAGGAAGCTTAAAGCCAACAGAAAAGCCCTCCATTAAAAACAAAATACATTTTAAAAATTGAATTATTTGTATTAATAAGATTTCCTTAATTAGAGAAATGTAATACTCAAAGGCAGAACTTCTCAGAAATAGTCCCTTCAGTCTTTCTTATCTTCCCTCACACTTCAGCTTCATGCTGAGTTCTGTGCTGTTTCAGATTTATATTGTAGGAAACTGTGAACGTGTAACTTCTGATCAATAAGCTGCTCACAATGGTAGTGCTCATATTTACCTACTTTTCGTATTGTTCTGTGAGGCCTCCTGCTCAAATTTCTGAAATCAGTCCTCTTTTTGTTTAGCATCCCTAATGAGCCAGTTTAAACAGTATTAGTGAATCCCTAGGGATGTGTCTGCCTTTGCAGGGAGGTTCTTCTAACCCAACATGCTGTATGGTGTTTTGGTGACTTGTCCAGTGGAGAGTGGATCATGACTTGAACTGCATGGAAGCATCAGGTGAACTTAACCCCTTTCTGGAGGAAAAAACCGACAAGCTCTGAATAGCTTTGCTGAGATTCTTCTTGTAAATTCACCACTGATGAGTTCATCAATAAGACTCCTGATAAAAAACAATTAAACTGTCAAGCAGTAAATGATCCAGAGCAATTCCAGCCTGCAGTACAAAAGAGGCAGAAAAGCATCAATGTTTTGCCAAATGGCAGAGTCAAAGTGATATTTCAAAGGGTGTTATTTTTCAAGCTCCTAAAACAAGCAGAAAGGTTCCTACACTCAGTAATGGTGGGGGATGCAGGGGTGAAGAAATGAGAAGATTTATCTGTACACACAGACAGTCCCACTAAGAGAAAGAAAGAATACATTGATGTGACTAATTTATTTTTAATTCTAGTGTTTATTTGGTTTTTTATTCATGTATTTATTCACTTGAAGGCTAACATATGTAGGGTTGTCCTCTACCAGGCAGCCCTGCTGAGATGACATTCTGGCAGGTACCTGGTACCATGACCTGCAGTGTCCAGGTGTAAGTTTCACTCTGCTGGCAAAAACAGCAGAAATTCAGAGAGATGCGCTCTTGTTTTCTGTTTATGAGTTTAGGGGCCTTAAATTACAAGGGAGTTTTTGTTTGGTTCTCATTTTTCATCAGAGTACTTCTTTGAAACTTTGCACATTCTACTTTCCTGGAAGTGCTGCAGAGGAATCAGATGATTTGGAGAAAGATTGATAATGCCCTTTCTCTTTACCTGCAGCATGGGCTGTTTTCTTATTGTTTTCCAGTTTGGTTCTTTCCTGATGAACTGATGGTGAAATGGGTTAATGTAAAGGAAAGGTGTAATAGTAATGTTTCCTCATCTCTCACGAGTTACATCTGTAAATTAGAAATTACACAAATATGGAAACTCTAGTGTCAAGGACTGACACCAATCCTTGAACAGAGCCTGAGTAATTAGTAGGACACTGTTAGAGTGACCTCTCCTCTGCCTCTAATGAGCATTGCAAGGTCTTTCAGGGTCCTTTTTTTACCATCTGTGCAGGGTGTTCAGCCAACAGTGTGCACAGAGAGCCCAGTTAACAAGGTTGCTCATCCATGTACAAAACCATTGGTATTCTCAAAGCTTTTTGAAACCTATCCTAAACTGAGCATAAGCAAATGCATTAAACTACATTTAAACATCAAACTGGGAAGAAACAAGACGCAAAGTCCCCAAATCCAGTCGGAAAAATAAAAGATTATTAAACAGCTATAGGAATTTATTACAAACTCCATCACCAGGCTAGGTCCCCTGAAAGATTTGTATCATCTGCATGATCAATACATGAAGTCTCCTTAATGAAACACAAGATCTGGAAGCTTTTATCTCAGGAAACCCCGGAAACAGAGTGCAATCTGTCTTTCCCCAGTGGAATTGCAGATAATGTCTCTTTTATCATATGGTCAAGTTGGGTTCTACTGTCCTTCCTCAAACTGGGTGTTAATGGAATTACATCCTGGCCTGTACCAGCCCGTGTGGCCAGCAGGGCAGTGACCACCCCTTATACTGGGCACTGGTGAGGCCTCCCCTCAAATCCCATTTCCTTTCATCTTGTTTGCTATGTCCTTTTTCATGTGGCTAGTCAGTAATATGTATTAAAGGCATGCAGCCTTGGGTAAAAGATGTCGTAGGAGTTAAAGCATTCATATTTATGGCTGGGTTTGATTGTGGGGTTTTTTCATTCTAAACTAAATTATTCTTCTGGTCATTGTTTTGAAATTGTTTCCTGTTGCTGGAGGCAGGCAAGGTATATGCTGGGGTGTCCATGTGCCATGGGGACACTTGGCTCATGAGTCTCCTCCTAGTGCTGAGCTTTTCCCATGCTGCTTGGAGAACCAGGGAAAAGCCACTGCTTGGTGACTGAGCAAGGACCAAGCATTAGAGCCACACACATTCCATCCAGGCAGCCCCAGCAGTCACATCCATACAGAAAAGTCAGTTGTGTCTGCTTTGCTGAGTTTTGCCCAATTCTGAGTCCCTGGGCAGGGCTGATGCTACTCTGGATCGCAGCATGACACTTGAGCCATTCCAGAGTTAAATGCCTTTCAAGTACCTGAACTTGGTCAGTTGTCCTTTGACTTTTTCTTTGCTGGGAACCAAGATTGAAATCATCCGGGAAAAAGGTTCCTTTTGCTGTTGTTTGTGTGTCCAGCTCTGTGGGCCAGTGCCAGCTGCAAGACAGGAGCAGTCTTCTGATTTCCACTAATGGGAAATTCCTCCTACACTCTCTTTCTGGACAGAAAATTCTGTCTTAAATTCCTGTAAAACAAAGACCTAATTCTGCTCTTACTGCCTGCAGTTTCAGTTCTGCCTCAAAATTGCCATAGAGAGGGCAAAGCTGGATGGTGCCATTAAAAAGAAAATAATTATTCCAGAGTATCAAAGACTGGAACAAATTGCAGCAGTGCTTTGTGAGTGCCCAGGTCTACTCAGAACAGATGCCAAGTCCCATCTCAGCAGGGCAGAGGGGGTTGGGATCAACACCAGCAAACAGGCCACATCTCCACCATGAGTTTAGAGCTCAGATGCTCTCTCACAGCTGCTTTTGCTGGTTTGCTCCTGTAACAGCACTGACTGATGTCAATCTTTGGGCACCGTGCAGGGAGCAGCATTCCCAATGACATTACAGATGAGTTAACCCTATCCTGGAGGATAAAAGCCATGAGGACATAAACTCCATATGGAAAGTATCCATGACTTTGGGTGCTGAGCTGAAGAGCATCCCAGGGAGAAATCTTGCCACAGCAGGGAGACTCCAGAGGGGAGGCAAACAGGTAATGCACCATAACCCAGAGTCATCACTCTAATAAATAGGAGCAAGAGACCCTTGGCTCTCTGCGTGTACCTGGGATGCTGTCAACATTCTCAATAAGCAAGTGCCTGCAAATGTAAGGGCTGCTCCTCCTGAGCGCTTGGATTAAGCTCTGGTTTGCAGTGCATCATTTAAGAGGCTCCAAATATTTTCCGTGTGTTGAAATAAAATTATAAACAGATTGAGCCTGGGTACAGTAGATCCACTGGACTAAATCTGACTAAGAAAAGCTTTCAATTAAAGAATGAGGCTTAAGGGGGGTGGGGAGTGAGCTGGCATGGAGGGAAATTTTGTCAATTTAGTGAAAAATATTTTGTGGAAATATACTCTCTACAAAGATCAAAGAAGATTTTCCTTGTGCAGGAAAGCACGTGATGTAAATTGGTATCTACTAAAGCAGTCCATTGCTTGAATGTAACAAAAGTAACTGTATGAAACTGGTAAACAGCACACACTGCATTTTCATGGGGAAATGTGCTGTATGCAGTGATGTGAATTACTGTGTGGGCTCAATTTTCAGTGCAATCAATCCACAGGAAATGAAGGGACTGGAAGGGAAGTATAAAAAGATAGTCAGCTAATTGGGGCCATATTCAATAAAACTGCATCTGCCTTCAGTGAACAGTGAGAGTGAGGTGTGTCTGTTCTCCCTTGGCAGGGCACAGGATGGGCTGGGCAGCAGGTGTAGGGCCAAGAGGGGCTTGCAACAACACTCTGTGTATTTCACACATATGTATATATAAATATGTATATGTGAGAAATATAACTCCCATTTTGAGAAATTAAGAAAGAAGGGGATTTAGTTCAAGCTGCTGGTGGACTTCAAACCCTGGGTGAACTTCATCTTTCCTGCAGTTTCAGTTTAGTGCCAGTACATTAGTAAGATGTTTGTTTTGTTTGCCTAGCATTTAATAGAAGGATTATCTGGTTTCTTTCTTTTTCTTCCAAGGTTGCTTTTCATTTTTGAAGCAGAATGTGTTCATTTTCAGTGGTAGCATTCTCTCCCATTCAGGCTCCAAACTTCCCTAGGAAGTGACTTCATGTTATTATTCAAGCAGATTATTGCCTGGAGTGGCTGAATTACCTAGTGTTCGTGTAATGGCAAGCTCTCAGTCCATATGCATTTAATGACTGTAATCATTTGTTATTTTCCCTTTATTAGGTTTGTTTTTAAAGAAAGTTTTACTGTGCTATTTATGATATGCTAAGTGGTGCAACTTGCTCAAGAAACATGTCACGTACATTTTATTTTTTAATAGGTTTTGCTTGCTAAAATGGAAATCTTTTATTTACCCTAGTAGGGCAGTTTTTTGCTGACAGTTTTATTATTTCAATTACTCAGACATTTCTTTCCTCTTTTGTTTCCTCAGATACTCCTCCAGGGAGTTTTAATGTGCCATTCTTTATTTAAGATTGGGTTCAGAACGTGTTATTTCTAGCAAGGCAGGGAAAAAGTGCAATACAGCAGACATTAGATAGTGGGATGTCAAGATTTTCTTTTCTTTCCTCTTTGAGTCGTGGAATCCTTTCCTCATTTGTGTCATCTGGTGATTAATTGCAACTGATAATCTGTGTTCCTCATCAATAACTGTCTCCTACCAGTGCCAAGCAGAGGCTGTGCTCTGCCTAAAGGGCTGGTGACTGCAGATAAATGAACATACATGTGTGATTAAAGGAGGAGACAGACCTCTGAGAGTATTTTAAATTGTCAGAGGTGCAGGCTACTTTAATAAACTAATGCTCTGTAGGTAGTGGTAACTCCTGAAAGCATTTCACTCACTAGTGGGGAAAGAATGAGACCATTCCTCCAGGACAAACCCCAAGCCTTGATCAGTGTAGAGAAAAGTAAACCCCAAGGGATCATATGAGGAGTGGTCCAGCACCAGCAGATGGAACTGCCTATGCAAAGTTCTCTAGGATGGGACAGCATGGTATGAGCATGCAGGACATGCAGGACATGCAGGACAGCAGGGTATGCTCCCCATGCTCTTGCTGGGGTATGATTGGGATTCCCTCTGCAAGTGCTAGTGAGCCTTTGACCACTCCCTGATGTGAGATGGATTTTATTTTTCATTATAGCCTGACCAGTTCCTTACAGAAAATCAAACTCAGTTCATAGAACCATAACATATTTTGAGTTGAAAGGGACCCACCAGGATCATTGAGTCCAACTGGCCCTGCACAGGACACCCCAATCACACCCTGTGCCTGAGAGCATTGTCCAAATGATTTTGAACTCAGACAGACTTGGTGCTGTGACTGCTTCCCTGGGGAGCCTGTTCCAGTGCCTAACCACCCTCAAGGATGAAGAACCTTTTTCTGATATGCAACTTGAACCTCCTCTGACTCAGCTTCAGGCCATTCCCTCGGGTGCTGTCACTGGTCATCAGAGAAGAGATCAATGCCTGCCCCTCCTCTGCCCTCATGAGGATGTTGAGGAGCACAGTGAGGTCTCCCCTCAGTCTCCTTTCCTCCAGGCTGACCAGACCAAGTGACCTCAGCCCCTACATGTAAGGCTTCCCCCTCCAGACCCTTCACCATCCTCGTGGCCCTCCTTGGGACAGTGGGGAAGCCCCAGAGCTGCAGGCAGATCTGCTCTGGCTGCCTGTGTCTTGTGCATGGCCTTGACCATCCTTTAATGATACAGAAAGGGCATTACAAAGCCCATCCTCACACTTCTGCTTCCCATTGTGTTTTCCAGAGTGTCTGGGGGAGAGCTCTTTGACCGCATTGTCGAGAAGGGGTTCTACACGGAGAAGGATGCCAGCACCCTGATCCGGCAGGTCCTGGACGCTGTGTACTACCTGCACCGCATGGGCATCGTGCACAGGGACCTTAAGGTATGGCCACAGCACCACTCAGGGCAGTGTTAATGAGGGTTGTGTAATTGTGTGAGCCTAACAAACACGGGTACCCTGGGGCTGGCTGTTCCAGTAAGGTGGTACCCCAGGAGAGATGGCCCCACAGTCTCCCCATGTAACTGGTTTTAAAGAGGACTCTGCAGTCAGGGCAGTTACAGTGGGAGTTTTGCAGGTGTGATGTGAGGAAACGCCATTGAGACACAAAATGTTACATTAAGGCAGAAACCATCTCAGCTGAGGTGTGTTCACTTCTATAAAGTATTTTGCAGGTTTGCTGCGCTGTATTTACTTTTACTTAATATTAACTGGTAACAATAGTGGGGGAAAGTTGAGTGATTTCCTATCATTTGAAGCAGTGTTTTTGGAGACACTGTTAACAGCAAGGGTTCTTCCAAGGACCATTGTGTGCCATTGTGATATTTAGATGATTTCCCTTTCAGCTGTGCCATATTGTCACATCTAAACCTCTCAGCTTTTCAGGTAAAAAAACCCAAAAAACCAAACCCTAAACATTGTTGTTTTATTGTTTTCTTTCAGTATCTTAAACTGTTATTAAGACAAGCAGAAAGGCTTGGATTTGATAGCACTTCAGTAAATAATAAATTAGCAGAAGATACTAGAAAAGGTACACATTTCAGAATAAAACTGTGGGTTCAGTTCCTGAGCTAGTTAATTCTGCTAAAGTTTTCTGCCAGAAATGAAGATTTCAGTGATGGAAATAACACCTCTGGTTGTATTTTGGAGGGATGCTCCAAACAGGAGTTTCCTTGGATGTTGAGGCAGTGCTTGTGTTTTTCCCCTGTAAAGAGAGTGGAATTTGGCTACATGTTATGAGCCTTATATAAGCCTTATAAAAACACTTAATGAACATTAATAGAGTCAAGAGGCACTGCAGTCCAGTCCAGACAATCCCAAATAATGGGTTTCCTGTAAGTAGGCACTGGTTAGGCTTCCATCTCCTACAGTTTCCACATCTTGCCTTCAGTTCCTGTTCATTTCCTGCCCTTATGCTGAAGTACATAGAAACTTTCTCACAAATAGAAGAGCTCCACAGAATTCCAGTATGGAAGAGCTGTATTTTAACATGACCAGCTTACTTCCAAATTCAACTTTCAGGAAATAACTTCAGGCTTCTTTCTGCCACCAGCATTTTTTGAAGTGCAGTCCAAGACCCCTTAATTCAGACATTCCATTGTAAAAGGTCTCAGTATTTTTGTCTTTATAATCTAAAGCAGGTTATACCTCTCATTTTAGAAAATAATCTTATTTTAAAGTTCCTGCAATAAAATACAGAATCTGGTGATTTGGGAATTAAATTCATGTACTTTCAGAGTTTATGTAAGGCCAAGCTGAATTTAGATTAAACCAACCTTCTCCAGTGGTATTTTGTAGCACAGAGTAGCTCTTTTTCTCTCTGTTGTTTGCAGGATTTTGTCAGTACCATATCATTGTCAAAATGACTCCTAAAATACAGTACATGAGGAACACCTGCTGTGAATTTCTGTTAGCAAAAACATACCACGATGAGAAAAACAGGGATATAATAAGGCTTTTTATGATCTCAAAATATCAAATTAAATGTAAGTTTTAAAATGAAACTCTGGGAAAGAATCCACTCTACAAAAATACAACCCATGAAACATCCATAACAATTATTTATTGTAATTATGTGTTTATTCAGATACCAAAATAGCACTTGCTGTAGTTGGTAAAGGCAGGTCTGGGCTCCAAGTCTCTAATCTGGTAATTAAACAGCAGATTAGAAGAGATGGCAGCAGGTGATGTCCAGGGGAAGTTCAGGATGCACAAAAGGACTGAAAGTCTCAAACAGCTCCAATTGGTATAGAGTAACCTTGTTAATGCTTTTTGAATTAAACAGCTTGAGGAAACAGAATTCTTTTAAACAAGTTTGACTTTTAAATGTGTGGGTTTCTTGGCCTTACTAAATGTATGTGGGAACCTGTGGTGAGTTAGCAGAAATTGTTAGGAAATAACTGCTTTTCCCTTAATTTCAAATCTACCAGCCCCTCAGCAGATCACAAGAGCAGTAGTAAAAATTAGGAGTGACTCCAGCCAAGGGCAGAACATGGCATGAAACTGTAGTCCCTAAAACAGTGTCAACATTATAAAGTCCAATTAAAGCACTGGACTTGAAAATTTTCATTAGAAAGAAGCATAAATTGTACAAATGCGTATTTATTTTTAGGAACTGAATCGTTTCCCTTTTTACCACAGCCCTGCTGGCCCATAGCTGTGGCAGATCCTTTCATGGCCATGGTGTCCCATGTTTCTACATGTCCCCTGGATAAAGCCATCACTTGGTGCTGGGGCTGGGGAGCCAGGAAATGCTTTAACCTCCTGAATGGGAACGTCACCCCCCCAGCACTCCTTCATCCCCCCTATCCCCAGAGCAGATGTAAAAGGGAAGATGGATGCTTGTGCTGCTGAACTGCAATTTCTTCTCCTTAGAAATCCAAGCTTGGATGTGTCCCAGGGAGTCTGAAGGATGTTGTGTGGCCGCAGCTGCTCCTCACCATTTCCTGGAGCACACAGCAGCTGTGTGTCAGCATTCGCACCAGCTTTGGGCAAAAGACTCCACCGAGGCTATATGGAAACATTGGGTTCCCATCACTTTTATAGGAGAAGACCCAAAGGTCCAGGGCCCATTGCCACCAGGCTGGGTGCTGCAGGTGTGGACCCCTTCATGAGCACAGATGTTAAGTAGGGGAAGAGGTGGGCTCTCACAGCACCCAGAAAGAACTTTGCTGTGCAGCAGCAGCACACTCAGAATGGGGCTGCAGGACTGTCTGGAGCAGATGGAGGCTGGTTGGGCTCTCCAACCCGCCTGAGTCTGATATAAAAAGTCACAGAGCTTTGTGGAGTGATCCTTGTTTTCTCTTGCCATAAACAAATTGCTGTGCTTAGTGCTATAGCACATTTTTCCTTCAGCATTTTTTCCTAATCAGCTCTAGCTGAAATATCCTTGCTTCAAGTCTGTTAACTATAAAGGCATTTCCTCTCTCAAAACAGTTTGTTTCCAGTGGAGAAGGTACAAAAATTCTCTAATAACTCATGGTTTCCTTTTTCTTTTTTACTGTATAAAAGTACACTAGTACACTACCTGGATTTGCCATATTTACTTGCTTTCAAATGAATCCTTCTGTTTCACCACTCTGAAGTGATAAAACATTAGACATATCTCACAAGTAAGGGATGAGCCTTAGGTCTTATTTGAGTTGCCAGAGGAGAAGTTTTTTATCCCAGGAAAGTTGCTCAAAGCTCAGGGTGTCAGGGTCTTCCATTTGTTGCCATACAAAAGTCTGGAGAGGATCTCCACGTAGATTTTAAGAACAGCTCTTTAGGCTTAGGGCAACTAAATGCAAAGCATTTAATACAGCTGGGTCAACAGCTGTTGTTACTGAACTCACATATTCAAAACTCATTGTGCTTATTCTCCCTTCTAGCCTGAGAACCTGCTTTACTACAGCCAGGATGAAGAGTCAAAAATCATGATCAGTGACTTTGGATTGTCGAAGATGGAGGGTAAAGGAGATGTGATGTCCACAGCCTGTGGAACTCCTGGCTATGTCGGTAAGAGGTTTACTTAGATTTTAGTGAAAATGAAATAATACTCATTTTCTGGTGCTGGTACATGGTGCACATGAGATTTGACAGATATTTGTTGGGTTTTAACCTTTGCCTGTACTCTGTCTTGTGTGCTCTTCTCATTTGGGGTACACTCCTGCAATCTAGCTCTGGGTTTGTGTGGTTTGTCTGATAACTTTCATGTTTTCAGTCCTTTGCAGAATGAGTGTTCTCAAAGACACTGCTTTAGCTATGTGAAGAATAGCCTCAAATGTATTACTTCTGCAAGCATTTAGAAAACCAAGAAGCTTTATCTAATAAAATGTATTACTTTAATCATAAAGAATAGCCTTTGCCAGATTCCTCTGATAGAAGGCCATAAAATGAAAGAGCTGCATGCATTTATTCAGACACATTCAGTAATCCTCCATTACAATCACATTAAGTTACTGACTCAGATGTGAAAACGCAAAAGCTCTAAAGATCCTTGGGCCTTCCTGGATGGTGTCAAATTGTTTCTGTCATTTATTCTTTGCTCTTCTGTCCATTTGGTAGTGATTGTACAAGGCTACCTATTAGGAGGATGTTTACCAGCAGCCTTTAAAAACAGTTAAAGTAGCTGGAAGTGAGCATTTAGGTGGCAGGTGGTGATGAGATCTGTTTGAGCAAATACTATTTAAAAGGCTCCCTTTGTGTACAAGACATCCAGCAAGCCTGTGCCCCCTGCCACACCAGGATCACTGCCTGAGGTGGGAAAATTAAACTCTGGGGTATCCATGAAATGCATGAAACTGACAATGGATAGATTTGTCTCAGATCTTTTCAGCAGGAAAGACTGGATGTTTTCCAGCTGTCAGGAGAAATTTTTACTTTGCAGCTGCCACCTCACCTGTTTTCATAGTTGTGATGATATCATGGTACAAAACTCAGATTAGGTGATTATGAAACAGTGATACAAATCTGTGATACAGATCACAGGTAAATTTTGTGGGCATTATCTTCACACCGTGCAGACACATTCTATTCCAATAAAATCAGGAAAAGGAACAGATTTATGTGCTTTCCTGTTGTGGAGCCATCAGCCCATCAATGTTTTATTTTAAGACATGGCCAGGATGCACTCTGAGTAGCAGTCTTGTGTAATCACACCAGACTGGAAATCTTCTTCCAAAGCAGTAACAGGAATTGAGCTGAGACAGCAATTTTCACAACTTTTGCTGTCAGCTCTTCTGTCCGTATCAAACATGTTTTACTTTGCTCTGGAATGGGCACTGACTAGAAAGAGTCTCAAGACACAAGAAAGCTTAGATGATGTTTGCTGAAGTGCTGGTGAAAATGAGGGAGTGTCTCTGCTTGGTCTCTGAGTGATCTCATGCAGCCTCTCATCATTGCTATTTACATGAGAAAACTTGCTATTTTGGAAAGGAAGCTCTTGGAGCCTGTGACAGGAGCTGTAGTGCTTTAAGAGATGTTTGAGAGCTCTCCTTACCCATGGTCTGGCCTCTGATGGCTGCACAAGTGCCTCCAGGCTTGTTGTTACCTTGCTGTGAATGCAGGATTTACTCATCTTGGTTCAAGAGGTCATGGCCACTTATTTCTGAAGTGCTGACAGGACTTTTCCCCCTCCTTCACAAAGAAAACAGCTTTAAATATTTGTTCTATTTCTTTTTTTCTTTTTTTTTTTTTTTTATGCACAGCACACACCTCCCCTTTAGTGCTGTACTTTTTTTTTTAAACATAATAGATTGTTCAGACAACATTTTCCAAGTGCAGAATGATTTTGTTGCTGCTCACTGTGGTGATGCTTGAGTGTTGCACCTGATGTTATGGCTTCTGCATAGGTCTCAATTTTGCCCACATCCAAAAGCTTTCAAGTTTTCCAGTATCACTACAACTTGCAGCACCTGTCAACTGCCCTCAAATTAATGGAAGAGTCATTTCTCCTGATGGCACAGCATGAATAAAAGTCCTCAGCCTGGCTAAGGTAGACAAATGCCACATCCCAACCCATGAAGTGCTCTGTCTGCCACCGCTTTCTGTGTTTTGCTTTTTCTTTGACACATCTTTTACCTCATATTAAGTAACAGAGATCCATCACCTAAAACTCCTTTCCTGGTGTTTTTCTTCAGAGATAGGTACTTTTTTTCTAAGATCTTACTAGAATTGATTATTTTTATCAGTTTAAACAGTTTGCTTTTCAATTGCTGGAAGAGATTTAGGCACATCTCAAAGGCACTCAGGGCTCTGTTAAGAAGTCATTGGCATCTGCTAATTTATTCTATTTATGCTTCATCTCCAGAAATGGGCCCAGTCAGATCCCACTTTGCAAAGTGTTGGACAAGCTTCTGACTCAGAAGCAGACCTGTTCTTAGCTCATGTCTGTTGCCCAAGTATTTGCAAATGTGCAAACCCCCTGTCATTTCTGTCTAGTTTCCCTGATCAGGATATACTTTCAACTCCTTGTGCCTCCTTTCTTATCTCAGCTTCCCTTGTTTTCATCTGCAAAGTATCCGTGACACTAAAATGACTGTTTATGTGGTCTGGAAATTTATTGAATAAGGAAGGGTGTAATTATAATTTAATTCTTTAACAAATATCAGTTTTCTTTCTGAAAATCAAAATTTTACTTTTCAAATTAGACTGTTTCTAAAATGTGCATGACCAGTCGTGCATTAGCACTTCAGCTTTTAAAGCTCTGCCTTACGGATTAAATTACTATCAAAAGTTCTGAGTTTTTATTTTTTCAGGAGTTTTGTCAGAGATTTTGGTCCTGTGATGAAAAGCTGATGGTTAAGATAATTTAACCCAATTATCTGAACCACTTTTGTTAAGAGGCCAGTCTAAATGTTTGCTTGCTGAAAGGGACATCTGACAATACAACCTCTTCTAAGACGGTCTTGCATTTTCTTATCTGCTTACCCTTCTTATCCCCATTTCTTATGGAAAGAGTCTCGGTGATGAGCTGGGACTAGACATCCAACTTTTAGATAGCATCTGAACTGGGAAAGGTGAGGCATCTTGTGTGGCTCATTTCACTGCAAATTAGGTGTGAGGGCTGACCTTCTTGGGTCTGAACCCATTGTCTAATGTGGAGAAGGGGTGTTCTCAAAACCCTGAGTGATGTGTGTGATTATGGGCAAGATCCCAGTCACAAGTCATTAGTGATTTATAACTTTAAACATCATGAATTTGGGCCAGTCAGCTCTTGACCTTATATAGTAACTCAGTTTTGATGTAGGAGCTGTTCAAACCTGCCTGAAAATCCTGACCCATCCCTGAGGTGTGTGAAGCTGGGCACCCTCCAGGAGGTGACTCCAGTCACTCAGCAAATTCTTCTAAATTAAAGAGATTTTGGGTGTTTAGGAATTGGGTCTCACTGAATGACTTTCCATGAGAGGTGGTCCCTCAAAAGCTTTGGTTATTTCTGCAGATGCAACTTAGAGTTTCAAGATGCTTTAAAAGTTAGGAAAAAAAGTTAGAAGGCCTGTCTGAGGCAATCTGCTCTCCTTTTGCAGAAATACTGAATTATGAGCTGTGTTTGTGGCTGACTAATATCTTAATCCTACTTCTCGGGTTTTTTACACGATGTTGTTCTTCCCAAGAGTGTAAAAGTCTTTTGCCCAGCACAAAGATAGAAGGAAAAAACCGAGAGTCGTCTCCTCTGCTTCTTCAAGGCTGTTTATTTTTCTCTTATCAGTACAATTTCTTCTCTGACCCACAGAGATCTGTTCAGCAGGTCAGCTCACGGGGAAAGGACCTAGCCCCAAAGGTGACGATTATCTTTATACTACAAACTACGTAATCAGTATTTATAATTCTTCACCAATAATTATTATCTACGTTAGAAGGTTAGATTCTCTTCTAAGCTATGCACTATTCTACTATTTAATACACACTCCTAAATACTCTGCTTTATTTCAGAGCTTAAAAGCCCTTTTTCCATGAACAAAGGTTGAAAACACTGTTTGTCAGAGATTCTAAAATCTCTCAAACATGCAAAGAGAAATTCGTCATATTTCCAGACTCCAACACTACTGAGATTTAAAATTCTTGCTCTGAGTCCCAATCCCTCTTCAAGTAAAATTTTCTTATACTTCCCTGTCATACAAATTGGGCTGGATCCTGGATATGTGGTTAGTCCCTGTACACCCTACCTCACTCACTGTTTTAATTTTCTGTAGGGCTTTTATGAAAGGTCATTTCACAACTTTCATCTCTGCTCTGCCAGAAATCCATTAGTTTCAGATCTCACCAAAGCCACACGTTCCTTTTAGCCCTGTGCAAGACCACAGCATTTAAGTAGGCAATAGATTTCCATGCTGAGTTTTTATCTACTTGAGATCTTTGAGTCAAAGGTTGTAAAATACTCAAAAAGCCTTCAGAATTTCCTTGTTAGCAAAAGCTACCTCAGGAGCCTTTAGGGAGTATCATGAGTAATTAAGTTAAAATAAAGCATGGGAATCACTCTGAACAGGGTTTGCTCAGGCAGAAGCACATGACAAGGCAACTTTTCAGTTCTGTTGCTGAATCCTGACAAAGAGTTGTGTTAACCTCTGCTAACATATACTGCATTATTACCCATGGCAGATAGCTAAATCTGACTCAGCAACATGAAATAAGAACAACAGGAGCACAGAAAGTCAGCAATACTCCACTGAAACCCTGCTCTCCTTCAGAAACAGCCTCAAACTTCAAAGTCTTGGCCAACCAGAACAAGATAAACACTGGAGGAATGTGTGAAAAAATGGAAAGAAGTTGTTTTCACCCCAGGAGTCAGTGGAAGAAGGACTCTGGTCTTGTGGTGAAGCTGTTTCATGTGCATCTCAGCCTGTTTGCACTGTGAGGAGGGTTCTTTGTAGGTTTTGACTTCAGGAGAGGGGCTGGGTTCGCCCTTCATGTGCAATACAGGCTGTTAATGAAGAACAGACACCCTCATGACTTGCACAGTGTGATCAACAGGCTTAAAGTATCAGAACAATCCCCATCACCTGAGCTCTTTGCAGGAACATGGATTGCAGTTTTTGGCATCCAGCAGCTGCATTTTTAGGAGGCTTATTAGCATAGCTGTGCTCTCTGAGGGTAATGGCATAGTGTTCTGAAAGAGTTCCAAATGTTCTGGTCTGTACCTTTTCTTAAAACCTGCATTTGAAAACGAGCCTTTGAATTTTTTCTCTTATTAAAAGCAAAACATAACTAAAAAAAGCTAACTGTAAGACAGCAGGATCATGTGGCCTGGTAAGCACATCTTCAGGTACCTGAAGGTGGAACAAGCCTTCACCTTGTCTCTGGCACTATGCAATGCTGGCTCGGAATGAAACACCTAGCTGGATGTGGAGGAAGGGTCCAGGTTTGCTCCATTAATTTCCCTGTCTGGATGACCATTGTATCTGATTTGAGCCCAGAGTGATTTCCTGGGGATGTGTGACAGTGGAAGCCATTGCTCAGCTGGCATCTCCCCAGCGCCAGAAATGGGAGACTTGGCTTTCCCCTTCTCCTTTCTGCTGTTTTGTCTCCCCAGCTGTCTGTGTTGATCCTTTAATGCTGTCAGCTCCTGGGTTTTTTTCATTGTGTCTCCTGCTTTTTTGCCTCTTGGCACTGATCTGCCGTCATTCCTGAGAGCTTCTCTGACTTGTTTTTCAGCTCATTAAATATTTCCGTCTTTTCCGTATATCAGAGACAGATGATGCTGAGCTATGTCCTCCTGTTCCTGCTGCATTGGAACAAAAATCAAAAGCAGCCATTTGGCCTTGAAAGAATTATTTAAACCTCCTACCTTTCTTCATTAATGCTTACCAAAGGAGAGGTAATATCCTCACATTTGCTTTGGGCTTGATCCTGTATTGTTCTTACCTGTTTCAGAGCTGCCATCCACAGCAGCAGCTATCAGTGCTCTTCACTCATTTAAAACAGAGAAATGCTCCAGCAAAGCTTTGATGTTTTAAGAGGGAAAATCTTTATATAGTTCACATCCCCTCATCTCAGAATTGTTTTCTGTTATGTTAATGTGGCATATCTGTATAATGTCAGGAGCTCACTGGTGCTCAGCAGCCATTTGCATAATATTTTCTTTAGGAGCTATGAGATGTGTAATGTTTACCAGTCTTGAAAGTTATGAAAACAGGTGCAGACAGTCAAAGGTAGAAGAGAATGTGAATAAAATACTGGGAATTTGGAAGGACTGGAGAGTTGGAAGACATCTAAGCACATAAAGACAGGAGAACATTAATTCCCTTCTTCCTCATATTTTGTCCCAAAATTTGATTACAAGGAATGGAACAAAACAGGAAACTGTCTCATTTCTTATGCAGTGGTCCCAATTTCCAGTTCACATATAGTGGTCCCAATTTGCTGAATAACTTGAAAATTGAGGTAGTATTTAACCTGTGCTGCAGATTGGTATATATCCCAGTCTTCAAGAGTCTTCATAATCTGGTTGTCAACTATAATTTTACCAATGTTCCCCTGAATTTTATCCCTTTTTACGTGTCCCTGGTGAAATTTGACCCTTTCCATCACTGTTGTGCATGTGGAAATGCAGATGCCCTCACCTGCCTCGTGCACTGTTTTCCTTCAATTACCTGTATGAGCCCAAAGCACTGGAAAGTCTTTTCTGATTCTCCTTATTCCTTCTTGTTCCATACATTACTGGCAGTATTGACCTTGGTTTTGTTGGCTTGTCTGGATTAAGAAGATAAATCTTTGAAGAGTCCTACCAGTACAACTGAGAACAGGTAGCAGCTAAATGTGAGGCTCAAGTTTTAATGCATCTCTGTGCTTCACAATTTGTTTCTTGCTCTTCTTCAAGTAACTAAGTGCTTTGGTGTTGGTGAAACTCCTAGCAGAGGAAGGTGTGAATCCCAAGAAATATTTTTGTTGGGACTTGGCACTTCATGACTTTTTTCCATCATTTGAACTCCAGATTACTCAGAGGAAGTACTGTACTTCTTAAAACCCAGCATGGCAAGTCTGCTTTAGGAATGCCACAATCAGTGATTTCTTGCATTATTGTGTATGTGTCGCTTTGAAAAAGGCAAAACCTTCTTTACGTGAAAAAGATTAGAGTCATAGGGTTTTAAAATTTAGGTTTAAGCATTTGCACTGCAAGGTCCCAATAGGGAAAATGTAATACTTCAGGTTCCCAAACAAAAAATACACCTTTTTAAGTCTCATTAGTATAAGATAGTAAAGCAGATACACGAGTTTCAATAAATTCCCAGGCTCTTACTTCTAGCGAAATTCAGACTATGGTGGCTGTATAGAGGCAGGAGGCTCAGTTCCTTTGTGCACGTGTCCAGTTGGGTTGGACTCAATAATCTTGAAGGTCTCTTCCAACCTTGTGATTCTGTGAATTCCTGCTGCTTCTCTTTTTTGCCTCTGAAGTGTCTACGTTCTCAGAGGCAGAAGGACAAATGACTGCCTCTGACTCTGACATCCAGCAGGCTTCGAAAATCAGCTGTTGGAAGAAGTGGTGACTGCTCTCCTTCCTCTCCTGCAGATGTAGTTTATCTCCCCCCTGACTTGCTGCCCTTTCTGAGCTGCCTCTGGATCTCCCCTCTCTGGCAGCACAATGCGGCGGAGCTGCGATGCTGTCAGGGAGAATGTGCATCTCTGCACCCGTGCAAAGCTTGACCTCATTTTCTTCCTAAGCAGGGAGGTGATGGCCCTCTGCCTCTCATGCATTTTTTTGTGCTTTGTTTTGTTTTCTGTGCCTGGAGACAACAAAACAGTGAATTTTCTACACTTTAGGAGTCATCCTTTCTCATGAGAATATGACCTTCAAAAACCTCAGGACACATTTGCAAACACAGGGCTTTTTGTGGAAAGCAAAACAAGGTCTTGGGGGTCTTCAAGCTTCAGAGTCCTACCTTTTGACCATATTCAAATGTCTGGTCTTACAACATGTGCTTGTTTGGCTTTTTATTTTCAGCTCCTGAAGTGCTGGCCCAGAAGCCCTACAGCAAAGCCGTGGACTGCTGGTCCATTGGGGTCATCGCCTACATCCTGTGAGTACCTTGAGTTTCCAGTGCTGGCACCTTTGGGACCTGGTGCTTGCTCTCCCACCATGGAGTTACCTGCTTAGACTGAGGCAAAATAACTAATCCCTGATACTTGTAATGCAGAGTAGCATGTACCCTGGACACCTCCCAGTTGGATAAAGGCTGAAATTCGAGCAAAAGCTATAGGAAATGGACCAGTACCCTTCAATTGTCAAAATCCTTGCTCCCACCAGAACTCTGCTGTGTGCAGTAGTGTGGGCTTGGCCAGGTTGTCACATTATTGAAGTTAATTGTTGTCCCCTGCTCAGATTGGATTTGAGAAGAAACAAATCTGGCTGTGTCCACTGACCTGCCACAGAAACAAATGTCTTTTCCTGACAGCATTACCACTGCTTTGGTTTTTTTTACTTTTCCCTTTTACACAACTGTCACAGTTATACAAGACTGAAGGAAAAAGCAGCTCCAATGAGGCACAGAATTAAAGCATTCCTACTTTGTTCCCTTTTTCCTTATGCAGACATTTCATGGCTTGTCAACATGAATAACTTTTTGATGGTGCTGTACAACTATTTTTGCCAGGACATACCTCATTGCTGTGCTATCCACTCTGTGCAATGTTCATTCTTCACATTTGCATTACATTTGCATAATTTATACGCTACCCAAAACAAGGAGGGTTTATATTAAATAGTATAGGAAGGCAGGTTTGTTTATTGCATGTGTGTTTATTTATTTAAACCAAAATCCTGCCTGAAAACATGATTGACTGCCTTTTTTTTAAATTGTTGAGTACAAAACTTACATGGGAATGAATTCCTCTTGGAGCATCCATCAATAGTGGGATGCAAAAAGCTTTTGCTAAACAAAGTAAAAATCAACAGTGCTGATTCTGATTTTGTTTCAAAGCCCAGCAGGACCTACTAAAGCAGTGAGGAAGAGCACAGACATGCCAAAATACCTTGGAGGCTTCACAAACCATCCCTTAGTGCTCTTTTAGATGAGGATGGTGTGTGCTGACTCAAAAGTTACCTTTTTTCACAAGGAAATCTGATCATGGAAGTCCTAGGGGTTGAGATTTTTGACATTGTCAGTCCTTGCCAGCCATGGCAGGACACAGATGGAGTCTTTTCTGATGCTCTGTAAGTACTTTGCTGAGTACCAGCTTCAGAGAGTAGGAAAAGGAGGCTGCGGGTGGGAGATAGCACTGCTCTGCCACTGCCTGGGTTCAGTTTATCCATCCACCATGAAGATATGTGTCCATCTGGCAGCCCGTGGGAGGACTGTGAACTGTTGCATCTGGAGATAAACCTGGCTCTGCTTTCCTCCAGGTTGTCAGTCCCATGTGTCAATGGCTCATGCACCAAAGGTCTGTTGTGCTGGCAGACCTGTGGTCTTATTCCACTTGTTGCTTTCACAAGTCTTTCTGAGGAATAGGGGTGAGACAGTGCTAAGCAATGTGTCCTCCATGCCCAGTTCATGAACACTTCTTCAACAGGTGGAAGATTTTAATCTCCTCCATAATCTTTTCCCCTTCCTAAGCAAGGCTGCTCTTTCTGCAAGGTTCAGCTCTGTTTCCTGCTCCATTTTTCAAATCAACATGTGCTCAGCTTGTCAAGCAAGGCATGCACACTCCTCAAATTTAAATTCCCTGTTCACTGTACAGGGAATTCTCAACCCAGAAGGCTTAAATCATCTCAGTAAGAATGAGTCTCTATGGATTCCTGTTTGCAGGACAAGGAAACTTTTTCAGGGTTTCTGGTTCAGGTAATAAGGTCTTGATTTGTATTTTGTACAACCCAAATAAGTGGCAATAACACATTGCTGTAGAAGGAGCCTGTTAATGTCTTTGCCAGACTGTTACGTCTTGGGTGGGATTGGGTCTGAGACCAAACCAGCTCTTTCAATGTGTAAGCCACATCCTTCAGCTCCTGTAGCAGTCAGCAGCACTCCAGGATTCCCTTTGGTTAGCCCCCCACAGCCCATGGCATCAGGAGCCTTGTGCACTTCAGCTTCTCCAGAGTCACTGGGCACCTCAACCCAGTCTGAGTGTATGTAAGCAGCCATTTCACCAGGGTGGGCTGTTGAACTGCCTAAACTTGCACATTTAATGCCATGCTGGGGCTCCAGGGCAGCCACATGGATTTGGAAAATATAACACATTGCAGAGACCTTCCTTCTGGAGAGGCAGATGGATCCAAGCCAGAGACCATGGACCATGTCAAATAGCACCAGATGCTCATGCTGAGGTGACTGGATCACATCCTGCTCCCTGCTCAGAGCCCTGCTTTCAAAGTCTGGATTCATCTGCTCTGAGTTACATTTACATCACTCTCCAGCCTCCCTTGACTCCATCTCTGCTAAGTACAATATGATCTTAGAAACCCAGCCCACATCTCACGTGTCCTAGTCTTGGTCTGGATCTCATCCTTACTTCCAGGAATAGTCAGGAGTTGCAGATGTAGTCTTTTAAGAAAGTGTATGTCTGGGATGCAGTAAAAAGAGAGAGAGGAGGAGGGTCCTTCCCTAAGCTGGAGGGGATAAGCCCCGTCAGGGTGTCTGATACCACCTGTGATGGGGACAGGTTTAACGTGCAGGTTTGTGGCTCAGCAGTGCCACACCACCAGAGGTAGCAGCGCCAGGGCTCCCAGCATGACATGGCACTGGGATGCCACAAACATCAGCACAAGGACCTGGTGAAATGCTGGGAGTTAAACCTGCCCTGAGCAGGATTTATTAGCTCCAATATGTAGCTGCACCCATTCGGATATGCCATTTCCCTCTCCACAATCAGCACAGCTGGAGCTACATGCACATGCCTGAACCAGTTGGAGATGCATTTTTGCGTAAGGCAATCCAAGCACAATGTCCTGCCTCACGTCCTCACCTCTCCCACAGATCCTCACTGCCACACTGCACAGACTGTTATCATCGAAGAAGATGGAAATTCAAAGAAAACCAGCACAGAAACCAGGCATAAATTAAAGATGCTTTGAGCTAATATTACTGTAAGTGGTTTGAGTGCCTCCAGACCCAAGCTCAGTCTCACTTGAGAGCCCTCAGTTTATGACACTGGAAGAACAAACTGTTTCTGTGGCACTGATGCTGTAGAGAAATATTTGTTTCCGTGATATGCAAGGATGTCTTGGGAAAGAATACCTTTGTTTCAGTGCCAGTCTCTAATGCTTCTCTTTAATGACAGCCAGATTGCAGAAGCCGCACCAGTGGAGCTTTTATCAAAACCTGTTTTGCATGAGAAGTCATTATTCACAAAAACTAACTTTAGAGCCTGAAATTTCCTGTTATTCCAGTTGCAGTATTTCTCAATTTGAAACAGCCTCACTGTTGAGCTCGGCCTCCCACTTATCACAAGGTAGTTTTGATAATGTGTCCAGCTTAAAAATATAAAGCAGAAGAAGAGCAAGAGACTTCACTGGATTCCGAGCAGCTGGATTTGGGTCCTTTCTGGGTCAGATAAGGGATTATAAAAGCTTGGGGAGCTAAAATACTGATCACATGCATACCTTATATAGAGAAGATTAGGTTAATTTATGCAAAAAAATAGAAAATCATGTTTTGAAGCTGGAAAAGAACTTGGGGGTACAGAATGCTCTGCCTCAGCCCCTTGTTATTCATAGTCTTCTGCAATAGGTCAAATTTTTTTCGTAAATTTTCTGTTGTTTCCATTTACTGTTTGGACAGAGAATTACAGGTTTGTTATTGTTTATAAACAATTGCCTATCTGGAGATAAATCTTGGATCATGCTTTATGCTTTGCTGCTGAGCTGCTTTTGATTTTCAAGTAGACGTGCATGAATATCAGTGATGTTTGTATGGAAGGATTAACCAGGGACAGTGCAAAGTGTATTATGCCAAAAGAAGTTTCCACCATCACCCTAGGAGATATCCATTGGGAAAAAGTGGTCAGTCATCTTGCCTGCTTGGCATCACACACAAGCCTAAGCAAAAAAGTGAGGAATAATTTACTTGTTTGGCACTGGAAGGAGAAACAGTGATGGCAGAGGACACAGGCATTTTGGGTTTCTTGGGAAAACTCGGCTAACTTTGGGAAAACAACCCGAAATGATCGTTCCTTATTACTTGCTTCTTAATTTGCCTGTGATTCCCTATGCTGATATGTTCTTGTCCACAGCTTTGTGGGGGCACCAGTGTGTCAGCCAGTATGAGGGACTGTTCCTAAAATATGCAGAAGAAATGCATGTGGTTATCCCTATAAATAGCACTTGGATGACTTTCCACACCATACATCTCAGGTCTTTGAGCACTTATTGATTTTTTTGTTCTAAGCTATCTGTGAACTTGTTTGTAAAACTAACCTTGGGGTCTCTTGTGTTACAGACTGGACACTGACCATGTGAATGAGTTACTTAGCCTTTAGTATCACCCCCAATATGTAATAGGAGCTTGCAGGGGTTTGCTTTCTTTGCCTGGTGAGGAAAAGATGTTCCTGCTATTCCTCTTGCACTCTCAAAATCACTTTTAGAAATTACTTCCAGCGATATCTTTCTCTTGTACATCCACCTGTTTTTTTCTTATCTTCATCCCATTATTTTTATGGCAAGACTGGGAATAGGAGTTTAGGGGAAAATCAGTTGCTTATGTGATGAGGTTGCTAAGTTATTCTGAAAACCTTTTATTTGGTGAAACTGCAAGAAAATGATGACAACTAATAGCTGCCTGAAACTCCCCCAGGACGGTGCAGGATTTTTTCACATTGAAGGCAGAGGGGTTATTTTTGCATTTCTGCATATCTAAAGAAAACCATCAGAACCTCTGATAGTGAGGTCATTTTTTTCACACAAGATATGTCCCAGCAGATGGAAATGAAATCGGTGGGATTTTGATTTTGTAAGAATTAACAAAAAAACTCATTATGGACTTTGGAAAGTGGCCCAGTTGCTGGAAGTCCAGCATGATTTCCTCCATCCATAAATTGCAAGATAGGCTGATTTACTGGGGCTTTTCCATCCCTTCTGCAAAGCCAATAATGTTAAACCTTAAGTAACATTGAAACTTCCATGTCTTCCTAAGCTCTTGAAGGGAAGAGACAGTAAGGCTGTCCATAACATACAGGCACCTGTATTTTGGTTCTCAACCCATCCCTGTGCCAGGGTGCCCTGTTGTTCCCCTCCCACATGCCACCTTTTCTGACCTAGAGGGCTTCCTCCCTTCTCTCATGCTTTCTGGTGTGGGTCCTCATTGATTTTTCCTCCCAGAGGGACATCCTTGAATCTCCCTGTGCAGGAGGTTCATCTTGTCCCTGGCCAAGCCAGGATCAGCCCTTGCCCTGCGTTCATCTGGCCCGTAGGTAAGGGACTGATTTGGGGGGGATCTCCCTACCCATGACTTGTAAGAGCAACTAATGCTTCTCGACCTCTTCCTAGCAAGGGAAAAGCTGCGCCAAAATAGGCTGTTTTCTGCCCTGTGCCCAGCTCCCAGCAGTTCTGATGCCCTCCTGCATGACCCCGTCTCTCCTTGTGCATCAGCGTGGGCTGCAGTGACCTCCTGGACACAGAGGCTGATTCCCCAGATGTGTAGGTACTCAAGTCACACAGAGGAGCTAGATTGAAAGGCTCTGGAGAGGCTGGGGGTCTTGCTGGGACTCATGTCTCTGTGCTGTCCCCTTGCAGGGTTTTTGCCCCCCGACTCTGGGCTGCTCAGCAGTTTGTTCCTACCTTTTGCTGCCACAAGTGTGTATAAATCACAGCAGTCCTACCTTGTGCTCTTGTACCTTTGCCAAGGTAATTAGTACTGTGCACATTTGAAGAGAGTTATTCCTCTCTCCAGAGCAGCCTGCCAGTGCCTCAGCATGCACAGTGCTGTCTGCTCGCCTTAAAATGCTTTATGAGAGCACTTTGGTTTTGTCTAAGGAAAGTGCTGAGGAAGGCAAGAAATTAATGAAGGGCTGTCAGGCTTCTTGCGTGCAGCCCCGAGTCTCACAGGGAGGAGGGGATAGAGCAATGGCTTCAAGTGGATTTTTTTTTTTTTTATTTTTTTTTTTTTTTTTTTTTGCTTCAACCTGGGCATCTCTACCCCAGTGCTTATCCTACCATTTGCAGTGCTGGTGCTGTCAGCTCCATCATTTCCCCTCAGTAAAGCACCCAAAATCTTGAGGGTTGTGACAAAACAGGAGGAGGGTGAAAATCAGTTCGTGTGCATCCCACCCCAAGACTATGGGATGTGAGCAGTGATAATTATTACACTATAACAAGTAATTTATAAGCTTTTCACAGATACCTGTAGAGCTGGACACTGATTCTGGATTGAGTTTCATCATTAAGCTACCAGGTGTTTTTCTCTGTTGTCCCTGTACATAGTTGTTTTTTTTGCATTTGCTTAAATTCAGCATTTTTAAGGATCCTTCTCATACACCGCATGCACCACAGAGTTTCAGACAGGAGCACCCAGCCCCATTAAGCACGTGCCCATTAAGTTGGTGCACAGTCCTGCTCTGGACATACACACTTGTCTGGCATGAGCTTATCTTACTGGTCTTGGTAATGGCAGTCATCCAGTGGGACACAAATGAGGACTGGCTCATCTGCTCTCTGAGATAAAGAGAGAGATTTCTGGTTCAGCTGAACCACAGTGGGTTCATTATCACGCTGCAAATTTCAGTAGAGTTCTCCCAGGTCAGTGTGGATGTAACGCAGATCAACATCTCACTCATTTAAATGTCAAAAAAAAAAAAAGTATTTAAATTATTTATCAAGCACACTGGCTCTTCAGAGCTAACAAAACATTGCTCCTTTCACCCTCAAGTGTTGAGTTGGTTCAAATAACCTCCAGGGCAGCTGGCTGGTTTTGGGTTATAAATAACTCAAGTATTTAATTTCTTGTAGTTTCCCCCCTTTGCTCTGTTGTTGCTTCTGAGCTAGATCTACAGTCTGTTTGTAATGGCTGGCTCTCTCCAATTAAATGCTTTATTGAGGTTGATTTACTCAGAGTTAAAAAAAACTGTAGGAAAAATATCATTTCAATACCAGCAAAGTATGTGAAAGAACGATTTAGACCATAGACCAGCAATAAAAGGAAAAAAATGTATCATCACTATGCAGAGGCAGGAAAGTTTGTTTAACTGTGAGCAGGATGGGTTAGCTGAAACCTTGGGCCAGTCTCAGAGGTAAATCTGGCACTTTGCAACATCGGTGTTAAAACTTGAAGAAGGGTTGTCTCTGCTGGTATGTCTGTGCAGAGTGGGAGAGAATACTGCCTGCAGCACCAGCTGGGTGTGAGGGATCTCTAACACACGAGTTTTATGACTGCTCTTGCTTAATGCAGTGCTAGATGTGCTTTTCCCACATCCAGCCCTGCCTCAGCATCGTGGCTGTCCTGCTCTGCAGCACTTCGAGGATGCACCCTGAATGTATTAGCTTAAACTAGGCAAATAATGTTCCATGTCCTGCTTGTCCTGGGGCTAGGTTTTCTGAGAAGTCTGACTACACTGAAAACCAGGACAGGACTGTTGTTAGCCTCAGGCAAGGCAGGCAATTGGATGTGGTCAGCAAAATCACTTGCAAGAGTGAGAAAGGGAGAGGCTCTCCCCATGTCTGCAACAACAGCAGGTCTATGTGCAGCCCTTGCAAGCTCTGCTGCAGAGGTGGATGGGCTCCTGGGCATCCTCCTCACTGTGCCTGGGGACACAGAGCCCACCACATCTTGCAGATGCATTGTATCCCCTGCCTGAAAGCTCTGCAGAGCTCCTTGTCCTGCTTTGTACCAGGTCTCCTGGGTGTGCTAAGGGAATAGAGGGACTGGTGCTCTGTGGATGTAGGGTTTAGCTCATGAAATCTCCTCTCAGCACTTGTACAGGAGTGGATGGCAGGGGTCGTGTGTGTGTAATAAAACTATTCCTCTGGTTAAACACTCAGAAGCATGCAGAGAGAGGCCAGGATATCCTCATAATGACCCATGCTGTTCTGGGGTCAACAGCACCGGGTTTCCACGCAGAATTCCACTTTGTCCAGGGCAGTGCCAATTTCCAGAAGTGGGTTTACATGTCCCTGAAGAAACTTCTCTTGTGGTAGCACTTGCCTGCTTGAAAAGTTACTGGGGCAAGCCTTAAGTGAGAATTTCTCCTTCTTCTCCCTCCCTCCTTCTTACCTTCTGGACAGAGATGGGTCCAGTGGTCACCTCTCTCTTTTCTTTTTCTCCATTAGGCTCTGTGGATATCCCCCTTTCTATGATGAAAATGACTCCAAACTCTTTGAGCAGATCCTGAAGGCAGAGTATGAATTTGACTCTCCATACTGGGATGACATCTCAGAGTCTGGTAAGTAGCTACTGCTCTTTAAATTGCAACAACCATGCATACACCTCTGCCTATTGCATGCATTCCCCCTGGGCGTGAAAAATGCACCCTCCATCATGTGCAGAGATTCTTTTAACTAAGCACCAGTGGGAATGTGCATTTCTTTTGGCTCAAATAGTCTTGGGAGTTTGTTTCTGCAGGAGACAAATTAGGTACTGTTTTGTCCAGTCACACACGAAGCAGTAAAACATAGCTCAAACAGCAGATAAAGATGGCAGAAGACTGTCCCAAGAAGAAAAAGCAGGCTAATTTCTTCATTGTATCTGAATGAAAAGCAGATTGTTAATGTGTCATTAATAATATGGTGGCAAATGAGTTTGGCTCTGTTGCTGACACTTCACTGCAGCTCCAAAGCAAGTCCTCAGTCTGTGCAGCAAAACCCAAGAAATTAATGGCTTGCAAATGAGGCAGGTGAGCAGATCCAGAAACTGGAAGGACTGTCCATGCTCCCCACCCAGTGCAGGAGATATTTAACCCATGGTACCCACCCGGCCCTGCTGCAGTCAGCCTGGCAGAGGAGCAGATACACCAAAGGTGTTACAGAAAAATGTTCCTAAGGGCTTCTGTCTCCAGTGTAGGTCCGTGTCTAAGGATGACAGCAGGGAACATTCAGCCTTGCACCTGCACATGTCCCTGACACACTGTGTAGTCTCCAAGAGGTCACCCAAGCTCAGTGTCCTTGCTCTGTCCAATGCAGGGAAACATCTGCTACTTCATGCAGAAGAAGAAATGAATTCTAGGTATATTTCATCATGTAAAAATATCCTTATAAATGCAGTTTTCTGATTTATTAGTGCTACTGATTGAGGCAGAGGAGATAAAAATTGAGTGTTTTTGTTATAGAGATGATTATATATTCTCTTATCTCCACACAGAGCAACATTTCATGTTGCTTACATCTGCAGTCCAGATATCATTGTGATGGATTGCTCAAAAATATATGTGATGAGAAGTTTTTTTAAACTAATAAGGATTTTCAGAGAAAATATGAAGGTCTGCTGGCAGACCCTTCTGCCTAATGGGGGAAAGTCCATCACCTAAATCAGCACAAAGATTTTCCTGCCATATTTGGCTTTGCTGTGGCTCCTTCAGCTGCACTGTCCTGAAACTGCTGGATGCATGCCACACTGCAATCTCTGTTCCTTTCATTATAGTGTCAATTAAAAACACACTGCCTCCTGCTCCAGGGACTCCATTTTCCTTGCTGAATTTGTCATAAATAACCAACAGGTTCTCACAGCTGTGAGAGAGCATGTGTGTGTCTGCTTGGAATGAGCAGTGTGAAGCTCCTCTTACTGTGGCATCTGACCTCCTCCCTCTGCACTCAGCTTACCGGAACATCCAGTGTGTGTGGCCACATTCAGGCCTCTAAAATGATGCAGCATGTGGCTGACCAGGGACCCAGGAGGTGACTCTGAATTATCCATCCCACTCCTAAACATACCTGCAGGAGTAGATGCCTTCAGCTTTTATCTGGTACACTAAATATATTGGATTTGGTCCTAAGTCACTTTTGGTTCTACCTGTACTAATAAATGACAAATGACCCAGGGTCATTTTCTTGTTTTGTGGCCAGATGGCACTTGGTAGCCTGATCAGTGCTGTTGGCTCATCATGTGGCAGCAGAACTAAGCATCAACTCTATTGTTTCCAATCATTCTCTCTTTTTTTTTGCAGCTAAAGACTTCATTCGGAATTTGATGGAGAAGGACCCTAATAAAAGATACACCTGTGAGCAAGCAGCACGGCACCCTTGGTAAGCAGCACTCACTGCTCTGAGAAACCCTCAGGACACAAAGCACCTTTTTACATTCATGCATGGAAGTGGTTTTTCTGTCTCATATTGTACTGACCTCTACTACGTAACTCTGTGCTTTTATTCTTACAGCCCCTGCCTTTGTCCTCCAGATTTTCCTGGAAATCTGTCATGGACTTTAATCTAATGCACCAACCTGTGTAAAGATTAGTAAAATGCTGAATTATTTATGTTGAGTGTAGTGCAGCAGTGGGATGTGCAAAAGTTATTAAAATTCTGTACACTACATGATGCCTTTGCACATGAGGGACTTCACCAACATTGCTCAAGGTTTGTGTAGCTGGAACAAGGGTGACTCATGTACTTTTGACCAGCCCTGAGTGATTGAGAGCATCATCCCACATTACCAGCTGCACCCACACATGGGCTCTGGATCTGACTCTTTTAGGGCAGGGGACATTACATAAGCAAGGTGAGGTATTATTTTTGTTGTTATAATAGCTGCAACAGAAAAGAGTTAATGGCATGACATTTTCACCCCAGGTGTGCATTAGACTCTGTTTTTATACTATCACAATTTCCCCAAATGCCATTTCATTTTGCATTGTCTGTGTGACAAAAAAAAATTTGAGAAATGAAATCCTGCTTTTGTGAGATGAAAATAAATCCCAAACTGGTTCTAAATGATACTGACCTGAGCCTTGGGAAATTAAACAAGTCAGTATTAGGCATACAGAATAAACAACGGGAATGCAACTCTCAGCAGGGAGTGAGGTGACCATTTGTACAACTGAGACAGATTTTCCAAAGCCTTACATCCAAGATACACAAAATGTAAGCATCCAACTCCTGGCCCTGCTACATCTGTGTTGGTGGCTGTAGTGCAACAAAGAAATGTGGCACTTGTAACACACAGGGCTTCTAGGCCCTCTGAAAGGAACAAAATGATAAAAAGTGTTTTCATTCCTTTCTTTTTTTTTTTAATTTTTTTCTTTTCTTTTGAATGTTATGGCCAAGGGCCAATGGAAACTCACAGACTACTACATAATTTGCACTTTTTTCCACAGAATCCAATCTTTCATTTAAAAACAACCCCCCAGAAAGGTTTTTCCCTGTTTCTGTGGCAGGGGGGGGTATTCTGCCAGGCTGACTTTGCCATCCACTGGTTCATTTTCAAGACTTCTAGTTCCTACACGGCTCCCAGCACAGCTCAGGGTCAGCCTCTGAAATGTCAGACATGCAAATGGCACTGCAGAAGGGAGGTTGAAAATATTCACCATGTTTCCACTCCACATCCTGAATCCACTCACTTTGACACAGAGATAATATGTGCCAGGGGTTTATAGGAAAGTTGTACTGAAAGCAAAGCATGGAGGTTACCAAATCTGTGGCTTCAGATCTGCCTCTGTCCTCCCCAATGTACTCATGAGCAACACTCCATGTCTTATTCCCCTTGCTCTGAAAAGCTTCCTGTAACATGGATGGACCTCTCTGGAGAGTTGTGCAGTGATTTCTTTTGGAGGGTTTGGATCCTGTAGTGATAAATGCCTTTTTGGACAATCATGGCTGCTCACCCAGATGTTATTTTGGAGTTAGTGATAGGATCTCCTTTTTGCCAAACCATTGCTCAAGGAGCATTTTCCACCCAGATTCCTTATGTCAGGAAATAGTGAGGGGTTTACTGTTTCTTTCCTCATTCTAGCCATTACAACTGTGGCAGTGATATCCTTTCCTTCTCCTGGAAGGGAGGGAAGGCTTTTTCAGTGGAAGACGAAGAGAGTTCTCTGCTTTGTCTCAGTGGTCAGCTGTGTCCTTCTCTCATCCTGGGCATATTTAAGTTTCCAACATCTCCAGGCCTGAGTTCCTCCCTCTCATGGCTGCATTCAGTGTTGCAGCAGTTGGAGACAGGGGTGCACATGTGCAGCCAGCAGAGAGAGGTTACTATAGCTTTTGTATCCTCCCACACTGCTTTCTCAGAGGAACATGGATTTTTCAGCACACATCCCCCTTAGCTACATCACCTTCCATAGTACCAAGAGTGCATCTTCTCTGTGTGTTGTCAGAAGGACAGAGGTACATAAGACTCTTGGCTTAGTGGGAAGAGATAATCAGAGCAGGCTGAAGTGGTCCCATAAATTATATTATATTACACTTTTGCAGAGTGCTTGCACTGCAAGCAGCCTTTGATGGCATCTCATAAAAGGTATTTTTTCTTGTCTGCACAAGCAACGTAACTGAAGAAGCAGCTTTGAACCGTGGAGTTCTCATGAAGCAAAATCCTGATTCCGTTGTGGCTAATGGGAGTTTTGCCAGACTTCAGTGAGAGTTGGTGTTTGTCTCCTGTTTCACGAGCAGAACACAAGCCTCCCTGAGTCACTGTTGCTGTGAAAATGGTAGATAATTAATATATATATATATATGGTGAGGTGGCTCCATGTAGTAACACTTTCCAGCTTTCCCCTTTTTCTTCCTCCTGTGAAATCTTCCTCAGCAGTATCAGATTATAGGGATCTTCACAAATTAGGGAGAAATCTATCAAATCATGAATAATTAATTTTATTTTATAATCTGATTGTGCTAAAAGTAGTTAACTGTGCATGACGTGGCTACCTGGCCATGAGATTTTGTTGTTTCAATTCGTAGTACTTGTGAAGAACAGACTGATTCTAAACCACACCTTTTATTTTAATCACCATGTTTTCATTAAAACCTTCCAAACATGGCTTGCAGGAGCTGGATCCTGCAAGATATTACATTTGTGCCTTTAAGGTTAATAATATCTTTGAATTTTGGGAAACTGCTCCAGAATAGACAGCTATTTGCATGACTAAATGTTTGCACAGGATCAGACCCTAAAAAAAGTAAATATTTCTTCCCAATGGCCCACTTTTCTGCAGTATATCTGCTCGCCACATGCCTGCATTTACGTGATGTCTTGCTATTTATAATCAAATGGCCTTGGTAGGGGGATGGTATGTTAAACTCGGAGCTGGCAGAAAAGGAGACTAATAATTGCAGTAAAGTATGGTAGCAGAAACAGTACAATATGTGAGATTTGTTGGTATAATGACTCCACCCCTGCATGTCCATTTATACAGATTTCTTCAGTTTAATATACAGGTGACTTATGCTTTCCACTGGAAAAGTTATTTATTTTATAATGTAACTTTCAGTGAGGTTTGCACTGTTTATGGTGTGTTGCAGAAGTGCAATGTTCTGCTTAGCTTTTCCCATTGTGACTTTTCAAAAAAGACATGGAAAATGAAGGTAGGAAAAGAATGGGGTGATTTTGCTGCAGCTTGATACATTTTAATGTTTCCCTGGCTCATATTAAAGGCAGCAATTAAGTTTATTAAATATACTGCCATGTCAGAGCCTACATCCTGTTTAGGGCAGTGGCTCAGTCTGCAGTGATTAGGGGGGAGCAGCAGAAACCTGAGGACCTGTTTTTTCTAGCTGTAGGCTCATAGAAACATAGAATATTCACCTCAAAGGTGGAAGGGACCCACAAGAATTATCGAAGCATGCTCCCCATCAGGTCAAACTAGGTCCTGCAGAGCCAAATTCAGCCTCCAGGCTCGGATCAGAGGGAAGGAAAACTGCTCAGAGAGTGAGGACAAAGTCCAGCAGTTAGGAAGCTAATACAGAAGTTAGAAGGGCTGCCATGAAGTTATTTACTCCATCATACATTAACCAAGTGAACTTAAATGGGATTTAGAGCTGCGTGCTGAAGGCACTTATGGCATCAAAGGCAATTTGGGACATCTAAATTAAAGGATGATGGATTAATTGCCTCCATATGGAGATTGTAAACACATAGACTATAGAAGGAAGAGGGAGCTTGTGGCACCAGTTAAGACCCAGTGTCTGCAGGTAGGAGCGTGGTCCTGGCCTTTCCTCATTGCTTGTGCAAAGGGAGAGAGGATCCTTGAGATGTGCCAACGTCCAGCCACGCCTGCACTGAGGAATCACAAAGCTCTGGCAAGGACTGAGCCTCTGCAAGTTGTGACCATGACTCCAAGTGTTTATTATGTGCCAGAGAGCACAATCCAGATAATGATTTCCACCCAGGGAAAGGACGTGGTTTACAAAGAGCTCAGTTCTCAGACAATATTGTTTGAAGTGTGAAAAGGCCTTCCTGAAGGGAACTGATGATGTTTACAACATTAGATCAAACTCTTATCGAGTTCATCCCCGCACTCTATTTATTTTGGAACATCACTGATACAGTGTGTGTGTGTATATTTATATATATGCATGAATGTGTGTGTGTGTACATACAGAAGAGTTATGATCCCTCAGCATTATCCATTACAGCTAACTCCATATTTCATGTCATCATACTCAGGAGTATTTTCAAGCACTTTTTGGCCAGCACAGCATTTGAGTTGGCTGCCTTCAGAAGGAAGGTTCAGAAAATAATGGTAGATGAAAGGCTCTGCCTGCTGTTGTGGGCACGGAGGATGAGAGAGACATTTGCTTGAAGCACGCTAATGAAGAGCTGTCCAAAAGGAAATTTGCTGGTTTTGTCTTTGTTGGAGGTTCCTCTCAAAGCTTAGAAGTGGTATGGCCAGATAAATTGGTGTGATAAGTTTGAAGTCAGCTAGAGAGCTAAAATAAATTAGATACTATGAAATAATATTTGATCATTAGATTAGATTCCTCTCATGTGCAGGATTAGATTTGTTATGGTTATTCATGAGAAATACCCTTCTTAGCTTCAGTGGATGTGTTTGGGATGGGGAGCCATCATTCTTGGTCTCTTGATATCCAATTCTGTGCATTGAGACAGTTATATATTTACAACTGGATGTAAAACCAGCTTCAACATGAAGTTCCCCAAAGCAGTGTTAGGATGCAGCTGCTTTCAGGTACTGCAAAATGGGAAACCTGTGAGAAAATCTAGGTTCCACTTAGACTAGTAAGTCCATGCTTAGTTCTGGCTGATGCTCAGCAGGATAATAGATGATGCGTTATTTTGATTTGTTTAATTTTATTTTTGTATATGTTTGTAGTAGGTAGAAGCTATGTCTTTTACTGGGCCAAGCTGGTAAAAAAAACTTCAAGGGTTGACATAGTTAACTTCAAAGTTAGCTGCAAAGCCAGAAACTATTGTTCAGGAGTAGATAAGCATCAGTCTGAATAGCTCAAGTTGATTGCAGTTTCTCAGTGAAAATGGAGCTGATTTCTAGAGGCAAAGCATATGTTGTGCTTGAGTGGGAGAAAGAAAGAAAAAAGAAAGATACTAAGGTATTTTTGTCCTAAAACTAAAAATGAGATGGTTTATATCCTGTGGACTTGAAGAGTTACAGAAACATGGAAGTGAAATTATAAATGCACTAAACCCAGTATCTATTAATTTTATTCTTTCTCTTCTCAGCAAGGAAACTAAAGTTCATGATTAAATGCATTTGATATAGATGTGAGGATGCTCATGATACCCACCACAGAGTAGATCTGTGTGACCAAAGCATAGCTCATTTTTCATACCTACCAGCTGAGAGTACAAAAGATGTGACTTTTCCCTGCTCACCTCCACCTCTTCCATGTCCTGAAACCCCCACATCTCCAGCAAAGCACCAACAGCAAAAAGATAATAACATTGCTCTTGTTTTCCTAGAAGTAAAACTATACTATAAACACTATAACACCACAAGTATTTCATAAAAGTTACAAAATCCTCCAAGTGCAAAATACAGTCTGAAAGCACAGTGCTCGTGTTACAGCATTGCAGGATTAACAGGGTAGTTCTTCAAAGGCAGCCTGGAGAACGATCCCACTCCCGACTTTGGCAGCTGAAGCTGCATTCTGAGCCACACCATTCAGCATACCAGCACGTGTTTGAATAGCTCCTGCTGCACTAAATTAGCCCCAGCAGTGCTGTTATTTTGCTCTGATTAGAAGCTATCATCATCTGCAAGGTGCTAATATTCCTGAAGAGACCTAAGATGTAGGATGGTTCCACTGCTGTGGAACCTGAGGGCTTCACAGGATATCTGTCCATCCCCTTGTGAAGTAAATAAATACTATTCTGTTATCTGGAAAACACCCAAATACCAAGACTTTTTTCCTGGAATTACAAGAATTGCCTAGTGAACATAGAATTAGGGGTGGTAAAAGGCAGCTTGTGAACTATTGGAACCAGCAGTTTCTTACTGAAACCATCAGCATTTCAGAAAATGATCCCTAAACTAAAAATAATAATAATAAAAAATGTAGCTTGTATTGAAGCTACATGCCTAATCAAAAGCTTCATATGACAAAAACATATTTTCAAATCCTTATGGAAACTGGCAAGAACAATCTTCTGAAAGAGCTGGCAAGGGCATCATGCCCCAGGAACTTTTTCTGTCTATGTTTCCAAAATAAGATTTGACAAGTGGGAAGCAGGATTTGTTCTTAGAGAGTTTGTTAACCAACTTGTTTGTAAAGCAAAATGCGTCATTAGCTTTGGTGGAAAAATGTCCTTTGCAAGTGTAAGTGAATTTTCTGTCTTGGTCTCTTTGATCAGTTGCTGAAGGGATGGTTTGGCTTGTAGTTTCTTCTGAGATCTGTTGTGTGACAGCCAGTGCTCCCAGCTGGTGTGTGTTGAGGGTACCTGCCTTCACCAAGGAGGTGTTCTTAGACAGAGCAGTGTGTTCATGACATTTTGGAGTAACTCTGACTAGCAGTTTGCATTCCCACCAGGAAACTCTGTTAGAGGCTCTCTGGGAGTGTGGACTGCTTGGGATCCATTAGGGTCTGTGCTGAGCCTGACAATAATCACTGTGCAAGACAAAGGCTGGAAGACTGAACAAGGTGATTAACCCAGATAAAGCCTCACAAAGATTTTGGTCATCTGGCCCCAGGGGG
Source organism: Certhia americana (assembly GCA_018697195.1). Lineage (NCBI taxonomy): Eukaryota > Metazoa > Chordata > Aves > Passeriformes > Certhiidae > Certhia > Certhia americana. Next base: position 4,816,805 of record CM031879.1, read on the forward strand.
AAATCCAGGAAATACAACTTGCCATGCTGTCAGTGGGAAAGGTGATCAGAAGGAATCATCTTCAAAGAAAGACTTGAAGATCATCCGGTTCTCAGCCAAACACCTCCCTTTCTCTATCAATAGCACAGGGACCCAAGAGGGGAAGTCAGGTGCCATTTGGGAGCTGTGCCCAGTTTCTACTGTCTACTTGAGGCAGATGCTACATGGCAGTGGCAGTGAGACAGGGCCCTACCAGCTGGGTGAGAGTTACCCTGAATGGGAGCCCTGCTCCTTCCTGCCCACAATCCTGCTGGCTCTTGGATAACCCAATAGACATGAGCTCAGGATGGGATTGGTGGGTCTCCACTCTTGGGACATGAGGGTTCAGTCCTTCCTTCCAAGGGTAAGGCGTTTGTCTCATCTCTCTGATGAAGACCCTGGAAGATTGTTGTCAGCTGGAAGGGGGACAGCAATTTGAAGGCTGGTCTCAGCACATCTTAGATGTGCCAAGGACATGAAGGCAGAAAACCAAGCATGTCCTTAGAAGAACAGGGTTACAGTATGGAATGATCTGGGCAAAGCAAAAGGGGTGTATCCAATGCACGGGACACATAAATGGAAGCAGCAGGCCTGGTATATGTAAGCAGAGTTTTGTCTTTTAAAAGCACAAAGCAATGCTGCCATTCTGCTGCCTTAGTTGGAAAACAGAGAAAGTTTGGGTGCCGCCCTCGAAGGAAGATGTGGACTAGTTGGAGAAAATCCAGAGGACCTCACTAGATCAGAGGATTAGAAAACATGAGTTATGAAGAAACAGTGAAAGAATCAGTTTGTTTAGTCTAGAGAAGAGAAGACTGAGAGAAGTCATGATAACAGTCTTCAAATATGTGAAAGGATGCTTCAAAGACAAAGGGAATAAACTAGTTTCCATATCTTATAGGAGATAGTGAGGCACTGAAATAGGTTGCCTGAGTAGTCTCCATCTTTCAGAGATCTTTAGGGACTGGTTCGTCAAATATTTGTCCAAATTATTTTAACGAAGCTGGGGTGGGCAGAAGGACTAGACGGCTGCTGAGTCCCCCAGACCTTCTGATTATCCTGTTGGAGTTCCGCAGACTGTGATGGCTCTGGTCCTGGTGGATTATTACATTTCTTGCAATTTTTATTGCTAATGCACATTGTTTTTTCTACACTGTGGCTAAAAAAAAAGTCTTCTGAAAGTATCACATACAACATACAAGGCAATCTTTGCCTTCTTGCATCACGTACATTAGAGAGCACTAATTACCCCAGCACATGGCCCAACATCAGTTCACTGCAGTGCCTGCTCTACCAACTGATCTCATGCCTTGAGGAGTTAAATGAATCAATAAAGTCCCCTTGAAATAACAGAGTTCAGTGAAGATTTGAATGTATCTTTATCTGTTAAACTATGTAAGATCAATCAATTATTTTAGGTTAAGTGTTGCTCAGCTTAAGCTCTTTGTGCAGCCTGGGCTGCTTCAATGAGTGTCCATGTCTCTGCTTTACTGTAAATCTACATTAATCATGATGAATGACTATGTACGTTGCAGGGTGGCAGGAAAATCTCCAGTGCAAACAGAAATCAGACAGGTTGGAGTGGTTCTGGAAGCTTCTGCATAGCTGAGGCTAAAAGTAGTCTCAGCCTGTTGATGTTAAGTCTTCAGATGTAAAGAAAAAAAGAAGGTAGAATGTTTTCTTCTGAGGCTGTAATGGTGATAGAAAGCAGCCGTGCACCTACAAAATCAGCCCATACCTCTCTGTAGCTGCCAGACCTACAAGCCTTATCTACCCTGGCTTTTATTGCCCCAGATTTTCCACCACAGCTGCCAGCAAAGACAGCTGTGGGAAGTTTGAGCCTGTCTGTGAATGAAATCATTGTCACTGCAGGTACAGTCACACCTGGGAGCAGCCTCTCTGCTGAGGGGAAAAAGCCAGAGTATTCAAGGGGAGGAAGAGATCTCTTAAAATGTTCCTGCTCTGTCCATTTCAGGATCGCGGGAGATACAGCACTCAACAAAAACATCCACGAGTCGGTCAGCGCTCAGATCCGGAAGAACTTTGCCAAAAGCAAATGGAGAGTAAGTGATGTGTCCTGAGGGGTGACATTGTCACACAGCTCTGCCATACAGCCACCCCTGCGGCAGGGCAGTGCTTTTGTGCCCAAAATTGTGGTGAAAATGATTGGTACAGGCCTAGGTAACATGATCCTGCAGAGCCTTTTATACAGGATGGTGTTTGCCAAGTACCAAACATCATGGGGGTGAGAAGTGGGGCTGGGGTGGCCCATAGCTAAAGCACACGTGGTTTTTGATGGAGTGGGGTCAGCATCACGCAGGAACATGAAGAAATGTGTGTTGGATCAGGGATGGATTTGTCAAATATGACTTTATTGTAGGCTGCTGCATCCCAGCTGAGCACCAGGAGAACAAAGTTTTGATAACGCACTTTCTAGTTTAGAATTTGGGAAAACTTTGAAAGATAACAGGCTTATTCCATCCTGACGCTCTGAGCAGCGAGGAGAGGAACACAAGTAACCCTTCTGCCTCCAATTTTTTTTTTATTCTCAGTTTCTTTCTTGATGTTTTTCTGCAGCAAGCGTTCAATGCCACGGCAGTCGTGCGGCACATGAGGCGGCTGCACCTCGGCAGCAGCCTGGACAGTGCCAGTGCCAGCGTGTCCAGCACCCTCAGCCTTGCCACGCCGCTCCCCGATGCAGCCTCACGGAAAGATTGTGAGTAGCCAACATCCCAGGAATCCAGGAATGCTCCTGCTACGGCAGCTGAGCAAATCCACGGGATCCCCATTTCCCCCTGACCCCCAGGCTGCAGTCCTCGCTGCCCATAGGTTTGGCTTTGTGCAAGCAGGCGTTTAAAATGAGGATTTGAAACGGGCCATCATTTTTGGCTGGCCAGAAAGATAGTGTTTCAATTGGAAAAGAATATGCAGTTAAAAAAAAGGAATTTTAACGTGGTGATTTTTGAGAGAAAAACAGAGTTTCTTGTGGGAAAAAAGGTTTTTGCTTGGGAAAGAGACCCAGATGCCCCAGCAACAAAGTTTTGTGTTTGGTTGAAATTTGAAAAAGTTTACTCAAATTGTTCATGTTTGAGTTTACAGTATTATGATAGGGCATTTTTCTGTAAAAATTACCTTACTTTCCATTTCCATGAAGACTGATCCTGCCAAACAGACCCAGCTTCTCTCTTCCTGGGCCAAGTTAAGCTCATGCACAAAGAGGTTCATTTGTCTGAGCAGGATTCAGATTCTATTCACCACCGTGGGACTTGGCCCTCTGCCATGTTTGTTTAGTGCTATAATTGATATTTGCAAGCTTCCCGCTAGACTCAGATGTTTGGGATATGTATTTTTTTCTGAATGCCAGGGAAGGGCACCTGGTAGCAAAGGGATTATTTGGAAGACAGAAATGCATTCTTTGCAATTAAGCCTGCTTATTCTCTGGCTTCTGAGCATATCTTTTGTTCTCTCCTGTCCATCTGTAGATATTTTATATCATGAAATGGAGGGATGTGGACTTAACAGTTGGGGGGTTACTTTCAAGTGCAACCCTAAAAAGGAATGCTTTGCTGTGGACTGAAGTAGTCATTTCTAGACCTCGCATTATCCTGGAGCTGAAAGTACCTATTACTCAGGATGGATTTTGGATAATGCTGCTCTCTGCTTCTGCCACCCCTGCTTGCCAACCCCTGCTCCTTGATGAGGACATGCCACCAGCCACAGTCCCCGTGGCTCTGTGTGGAAGCTGTTTCCTCATGCTGCCATGGGCACCGTTTCCCCCACAACTGGGGTGGATTCTGCCTTCTGGGTACTCTGTGAGATATTTTTTCAGCCTGTGCTATGGCTGAGCCAGGGGTGAGCCCCTTCCCTCTGCATACTGGGCTGGTGGAGATTCGTACACAGTGTCCAGTTTGTGATGCCCAATGCCAAATCCTACAGCTGCTGCCAAAAACACATCACTGTGCTCCTGGCACACACCTGGCACCTGCAAAGGAATGATGCTGACCATCCTCAGAACACCTCCAACCATACACTGGCCATGCAGCAATGTGGAAAACGGCCTGTGTGGAAGAAACATTCCTTGATTTTGGTTCCTGTTACAGTATGGCAAGGCTGGACCCCAGAAAGGTCTAGAGCATCTGATGAATGCTTTGCTGCTAAAGTGGTGGGTGATTAATGCAGTTAAGCTGGTGGGTGATTAATCTTCATCCATCCATTTGATTAGTCTCAAATGGTGTTAATTAATGGAAATTAGTAGTTTGAAAAGTGTTAAAACATGCGTGAACAGGAAGGGTGGGAAGAGAAAGAAATCTGTTTAACAGAACCAGAAGGTCCTGTGCAGAATCCAACCATATTTTTCAGTGGTGAAGTCAACCAGGACATGAAGGATTAAACCAGATGTGTTAAGATAAGATGAGTTTTTACATGCCAAAATACAAGGCAGAAAAATATTGGACGATTTCCAAGCATCCCAGGTTAAGTCCAGCTTGGCAGACACTGCAGAAGACCTTTCTTTCCTCAAAGAAATCATTTAAAGAGTTAGGAGATGCTGGAGCCCCAGAGAACCAGTGAGGACAGACAGCAGCAAATCCAAGGAGTTAAGAGGGAGCTGACATATCAAATACATTCCACCCAACACCTTCTGACATACCAAAAAGGAAATACCTGAGGTCTCTGTCCCACCTCTTTATTTCTCAGTGGTTTTCTCTGGGTACAGATTCCTTGCACACGAAAGATCCCATGCAGCAAGTTACATAATCCAGCTGTGCCACCATTACACAATAGAACACTGCTGATGCTATTAACAGACACTTTATGAACTCTCCAAATAGTTCCAAATGCAGCAATTTCACATCATTGAAGACAATTGAGTATGGCCTTTGCTTGAGAGTAGGTTATGTCAGGCTGCATCTGAATACCTCTGTAGGAGGGCAGAGCAGAGATCAGGCATTAGGCTGGATTATGCTACCTAGCAGGAAACAGGAAGGTATTCCTAAGGGAATCAGTCAGGATTTCTCAAGTGTATTGGCCTGATTCTCAATCCATGTCTGGTTTATTCAATTTAGTCATGATTGGACCACCTAGATTATTTATAGGTCCTAGAGCTCTGTATTTTTAAGGTACTAGGTAAATTGCAGTGGGATGTCAAGTTGTCAAATGTCAATGGGAAATGGAATGTGACCAGGTATACGTACAGCATAGTCATCCTTGAGATTGAAATGCCCCCTTGAACAATGGAAAAGTAGTTAAAAGTCCTAATAATTATCAAAAAGATCCTGAAGAGTTAAAAGGCCCTGTCAAACTTCAGTCTCAGAATATATTAATATAGACTTTATCCATCCTTTAATCACCACTCCGGAAAAATGAACCATATGTGTAATCATTCTGAACCTGCATCTTATCAGAGCAAGGCGGCCATGCCAGGTCCCCACCTAACAGCTTTTGTTGCACCAGAATACTGGTACTCAAGAGATACTCAACGTCACATCAACCCACGTCTCAGCTGGAAGTCCTGGAGACATCCCAGCAAAGCCTGGAGCTATGTCACCTGTCACTAGAGTGATGTCCAAGACATACAAATTTACATTCCCTTTAGATTTACTGGAACTCAGCAATGAATTTGACCCACTGTACCTCTTTATCAGCAGCTTCCCAGGATGCCTGGGGAATTGTGTTTAGCCCAGGTGCACAGTCTGTTCATTTAGCTAGATGGCCACGGTGACGCATTTAATCATCTTTAACATGCCCAAGAGGAAATTATTCTGAGGAAGTACAGTGCTGGAGGGATTTTTGCATCCCACAACTCTTTGTCTTCAATCCTGGAACTGTGGCATCGGTATAGCTGAACCCATACCAAAACTGGACCTTGAGTCCCTGTGAGCTGTGTGTGCGCTGCTGCTGGTGGCAGTGAATGACCGTGGGCAGAAGATGCCCTGTGGAGGTACCCAGCCAACCCACCACTGCAGGAAGAGCAGCAGCCCCTTCTCCAGCTGCAATCCTCTCCGCTCCGTAGCGTGCTTCGAAACGAACTCAGCTTTGCCCAAGTTCCCACCTCCAAAAATAACATTTCTAACTGTGTTTCTGGCTTTCCTTTTAGGTATGTCTCCATCCACTCTCTGTAGTTTTGTTTCATCTACTTCTTCAGGCGTTTCTGCGGTAGGAGGGGACCGGAGACCCAGACCCACCACAGTGACCACAGTGCACACAGGGAGCAAGTGAGCGCCGGGGCGGCGAGGAGCGGGCAGGCGGCGGGGCTGGCAGGCGGCCTCACGCCGTCCCACCCTGCTCGGCGAAGGACTAGAAGAGAGAAGATTTTTTTATGGCCATATTTTATACTGCAATTCTGAAATGTTTCATTTATCACAAACTGCAATGACTCCAGGAGGAATGGAATCTAACAGTCTCTGGTGCTGTACATATATATACATATATATATATATAAAAATATATATATGTATGTGAGTCTAGCAATGTTCTAACTAATGAACACTCATTCTTTCCCCCAGTGATTTACTCTTTTCTCAGTGTAGGTAACAGTATATGTTGTATTTTTTTCCATTAACTACAAACATCTCAACTGGATTATTTAAATAGAAATACTTTTCTGAGCATATTTTTTTCTTTTAAAAATTACTTCAAGTAATGTCCCTCTTCCAGTTTGCTGGGGTATAGGCTATTTCTGTAGGTAGGAATTGGCATTAACTTTGCAACATGGGAAGATTTCAATGGCATGCCATTGCTTGCTCCTCAAATTGGACTGCAAGTCTGTCTGGCTTTAGCAGAGCTGTTACTGCTCAGATAAAGCAACTGCTGCTTTCTCCCCCAATCTCCTCCTTGCAAGCCATGGGGAGAATTAAATTGCCACCAGCTGGGAGTCAGCTCATCCTTGGCCTCATTCCTGTCGTGCTGGGGATCAGCACCCTTGTTTCAGAGGAGAGGCATGTACATGGACTCAGGCAGGAGCTGACCAGAGCTGTGCAAGGGGAATGACAGAGCACGGTCTCATCCTGCAGCTCCCATCTTCTTCGAGTCACTGTGTGCTGTGAGCAGAGGGAAAGAAGAGGAAGATACAGGGGTGGAAATCATTGTCCTCTGCCACTGATTTGCTGTGCTGCCCTCAAGCAAGATATTTAATTCACCAGCCTCCCCACAGTGTGGCCTCTGGCATGGGGTGCATCCAGTCCAAGGTTTCATGTTCTCACATGATTCTGAGCACCCACAGCTCCTTGGGGCTTTGCCTGGCATTGCTGATGCTCAGCACCTTCCAGAGTAGCCAAAAGTGGGGAGAGGAGAGGAGTGCTGTTTGGAGCCCTCTGTAAAGCACTGGCAGGTTTTTAGGTGCAAAGTGCAGGATCTGGTGTAGTGTAGCTCCATCATGACCAGGCTGAGGGTTGACAAGGAGTGCTGAGCTGGGAAGGCAGGATCTTGCTGAAAGGCACAGGCACAGCTGGTGTCAGTGGTGGAACTGGCTCTGCCTCCTCCCCAGAAGCTCATAAACCAAAGCAAGCCAAATTTACCCATTTTTTAATTACTGAATGTGTGCACTTCCCAGGTTCCTTGTTCTGGTGCATCATTCAGGAGCAGCCACCACAACTGCTGTGCTGCTGTGCATTAAAGCAGCTTGAAACAGAGAGGAGAGCAAATTTACCCAATTTTTTAAAGGGCTCCCTCCAGGTTACCTCAATGAAATTCCCATCTGATTTTGCTTTGAGGAGGTGAGAGAGGAAGCAGGTGGCAGAGGCATATGACCTTCACTGGACACTCTGAGTCCCTTGCATCCCAGACAGATCCATCCCTGCCAGAGGCACAATTCCCTGCGGTGTGCTCTGTTGCCACACTTGCCTCACTTATCCTGCACAAGAAATTGTGAAATTTCAGTCACAGACAGAGCTGAATGTATCAGGCAATAGTGCCTGTGCTGGGAAAAGCCATGATAGGTAGTTTTCAGCAAGGCTTCTATATCCTGCTCCAGCTTTATCTGGTTGGCTTCACACAGCAGAGCTGGGATTTCATCCATCATATGGAAAAATAACTTGGGGAAAAAAAAGCTGGAAAAGCAGGTGGCAGTGAGCACTGACTCTGAAATAGTCACTCCTTTGGTGGCACCTCGAGCTGTTGCACCAGATCTCTAGTTTCCTCTGTGTTAAGTTGCTCCCTGTTTCCAGGGGCTGTGGCACATCTGAGTGAGCCCTGGGTGCACCCTGTGCACCCCACCATGCTGCAGCTGGCATGGATGCTCACACAGAAAAGGCTTCAACTTCAATTTCTCATTTTAGGAAAGAGAGCAAATACTGAACTGTTGGGGGCTTATAGCAAAACTCCATGTAATTTCTACAGGGAAGAATCCTAACCAAGATTCGGACAGACTAAAAGGCAGAGGATCTCCACATACCCTGGCCATTGCCGCTGTACACTTTTTACCTGCATTTATATCTGAGTGCTTTATGTCTTGCTGCAAATGCATCAAAACACGAGTAGAACACAATTTAACTTGTCTAAGGCCACTTTATTTTACCAGACTGAGTGAGGAAGTTTTAGTTTTGAGAGACTCCAATACCAAAAGATTCAAGGTATTTTGAATGCCCATGATTTGATAAGCACAGCCGGCCCTGTTCTGCTCCAGTTGCGGGTTGTAAATAGACAGTCTCCCAGTTTGGCATCAGTGGAGTTCCCCACATTTACATACATGCGACAAAAAGCAGGATTTAGTGAGGAATGATTTTGTCTCTGTAGAGCAGTTTTACAGGTTAGGGTTCGAGTGTTCCCTCTCCGCCTCCTCTTCTGAAACCTGAGGTCTGGTTTGAACTTGACCTCAGCAGTTGCTGTGGCCACTGATCAAAATACAGCATCCAAATGAACCTTCCAGAAAAAAGAAAAGCAAATGGATTCCATCTCCAAAACAAAGAGCAGTGACAGGAGCAAAGGCAGACATGCTGTCCTGAAGATGGGGGTTCCAATGCCCTGGCTGCCCCTCCTTGCTGGGTGCTTTCTGTGGTTTTTTTTGTTGGGAGGGGTATTCTTTCCTTCCATTGTTGGAATTAGTGTGATTTGGTTTTGTTTCTGCAAGTAATACTCTGCCTTGGTTGTGTAATTTATCATCATTCTCTTTGGCTTGCTATCAACTGGTTGGATCATAAGATAAGAAACAGAAGCACTTAAGAGCAAAATTGTTTCTTTCTGCTACAGTTTTGGTGGTGGGGAGCTTTTCTTTGGTATCAGTGAAAGACAGCTGGAGACCTGACTGAGGTTCACCAAATGCTTAGAGATCTCTCCTGAAGCCTCACGTGGTTAAAATTTCTCAGTTTAAATCTGGGTAAATCTGTTAACAGGGGTGACTTGGCAGCACCCAGGCCAGATCTGTGGGGAAGGGCTGGAGACATTTGCCCTTTGGTGGCACAGCCTGTTAGGGCAAACACTCCAGCCTTGCTTGCCAGGGATGCTCCAGTGCTTTTGCATGTCCTTCCCCTGCCCCATCCTGGTTCTGCTCAGCCACTCTCACAGGAGAATGCAAAAGCAGAGTAAATAATGTGGACATGGGGGGAACGGCTGAATAGCCCCACAGTAGAAGCTTCAAAACAAATCCCCAGCTGGCCTTGCCATGAAGGACTAGGTAGAAAAATTACTCTGGGCTCTTTTCCAATGAACTGTCCTACTAAACAATCTGTGATTTGCTGCTTGCATGAGGACTTCAGCCTGGACTCTGTTTGTTACCCTTTTCTGCTTTTCTTTACTGGTACCGAAGTGTTTTTCCTTTGTGACTTGTTTTCCTCAGCTCCTTCCCCTTCTTTTTCTTTGCTTGCAGCTTTGATTGTTGATTTTTACCTCCAGAGTCACAGAGGCCATCTCTGATGCCAACAGCAGTGCTCTTGCTGGGAAAACAAAACAAAACAAAAATCCAGAAAAGCTCCAGCTGGCCCCTTAGCCTGCAGAAGAAGTTGTGAGGACAGGCTGCCCGTGAACTCTGCGAGCTGAAAGTCAGTATTGCAGTGGCAAGGGCTTCTGCTGATGATTTTGCATGTGATTTCATTCCCAGTGCATCCTAACTCTCTGCTGGATCACCCCTTCTGCAGCACAAAATGGATATTGGCCCTGCGACATGGCTAGTGGGGAAGTAGGAGTGTGGGGAAAACTTGGCAGTGTTGCTTTCCTGAGACTGTGTCACTCTGCTGCTGCTGCTGTGTCTTCTGTCCTGGTTGCTGTTGTACAGGTGCCATTAGAGTAGAGGGTAAAAAAAAAAAAAAAAAAAATTAAGATTTTACTTATGCCTTGTGTGTCTGTTGTGGTTGTGGTGCTGAGATAAAACCAAGAAATTTGGTTCATTCCTGACACGAATCAAACCACAAAAAGGGTTGTGATCCCACTGGTAGATATCTAAATGTAGTTCTGCTGTAGGCATTGTATAGGGGTTTCTGCTGTGTGTGTGTCCTGCATACCTCCATGGCTATTGACAATATTTTTTTTATTACCACTTCTTTTGGGTCCCTACCTGGCTCTGATAAAATTCAGGTCTTGTCCTAAGGTTTTTTCTGTCCCAGGGCCAGCATAACTCCTGATCTGAGGCTTTTCTCGCCAAACCCTCTGCAAAGCAAAACATGGGTCTCCAGGGTGCCCATGAAATGCAGTTGCAGCTGGCCCCAAGGCTGTCCCCTTCCTATTTTTAGGGAAGCACGCTGCCAGAGAAAGCCAGATAACTTTCTGCCATTGGCAAGTAGAGAGGATATTGCCCTTTGATGTGAACTTGGCATTAACAAGATCAGCTCTAGGGAAACCTGTGCTATTACTTCCTCCTGTGATAACAGCCCCAGCCCTGAGCAGCACTGAATGAGCACCAGATAAAAACACCAGATTGACTTTGCCAGCAAGATCATGCAGGCTGTAGCCTGTTCCTTTTGCTCTTTCTAAAGAATCAGGGGATTCATCTACTGGCAAAATAACAGTTTCTAGGCTGAGCCCCAAGGTACAGAAGTAGCTTCCATTCAGCATATGGAAATTCTCATTTGGTTCAATTATTCCTGTTCTTGCTCCCATACATATTTACCTGTCTGAACTGAGGCCTGAATGCATCCCGGCAATTATTAATGGGAAAGGAGTTTTGCCTTCCTTACTTTGTTTATTTGCACCAGAAACTCAAACACTCATTCAAGCAAAAAGTAGAAACACACACAGAGACTACGGTATCCAAGGAAAACAGCATCAAGACCAAGAATGGAGGATTTCTTGGCAAATCACTGTCAGCAATGGCTGAGTGAGGGAACAGCAACCTGCTCACAAACACTGCATGAACTCTTCTTTCCCTTGGTAAACCAGTCATCCCATATTTCATGCCCTGCAGCAAGTTTTACCCAATCCTTTTTGTTTTCCCTCACATCCCTGCAGCTGGGTGCTGCCTTCCCACCCTGTCTGTGGGGTGCTCTCTTCTCTATGACACATGTGTGTGTTTGTGTGGTGGCCCCAGGGATCACAGATCCCTCCAGTGGGTGATCAGGAGCTGGTCCAGGTTTTTTGGTCTGACTTTGCACGGTTGGGTCAAAGCTGTGTAAATAGTGTTTGTAGCAGAGGACAGAGGCTCTTTAGCCTGGACTCTGGTTTTCAAGACCCCCTTCCCCACCACAAATAGTGCCACTTATCTGTCCAGGTAGCTTTTTTTTTTCCTCCTCTTCATAAATGCTAAGGTCAGTCGAATGGCTCTTACAGTTTTTCCATACTCCAGAGTGGAATCAGGGCACGTGCGCTCACAAGCGTTGTGATAAAACACTGCTGAACTAATGATGGCATCAACTGTCCAATAAATGCATGATACTGCACTGCATGTATTAAACTGCTGTTCACTGTTTCTGTATTTTCTGAGCCTTTTCTTTATGCACATCCAACCCAACCTTCTCTCTGAGGGAATTACTTCTGTGTATTGCTTTTAAATGACTCAATGTATCTGTAACTCGAAATCCATTGTTAAGTTTAAGTAAATGCAAAAGCTGATGTTTTGTAAACAAGATACTGCGAAGCCTGGTAATGTATTTTGTCTTTTTGTTGAGTGCTCTGCAGCATGTACAGGAAGAGTCACCATCCAGAGCAGCTTAAAATTAGGCAGCAGTCACATACATAGGTATAGAAGCAGGGAGGTGGGGAGGTGAGAATCCCTTTTTTAATACAACACTTAAAAATTTGATCTGCATCAAAAATTCCTTCCCTGGGTCACTAACACTCAGAGCTACCAAGAAACATATTGGTGTGTCTCTTTTTTTTTTTCCTTTTTTCCTTTTGGTTTGTTTTTCCTAGTGAAAATTCATATTGGTTCATTCACTCTTATTATTTTTCCCTTCCTACAAAATAGTTCTTTCTCACCTGTTGCAGAATGAACTGCATTTTGGGGATCAAGATGCTGTGATTCTTTGCCTGCACAAAATAGAGCAGAGAGCTGAGCTAAGCTATCCCATCCTTTCCAAAGCATCACCACCTAAGTACTACCATTTAATCCCTGAACCTCCAAGTAATACCATTTATCCATGGAAGAGTTTGGTGTAGTACTTTTCCTTCTTTCACACGGAGACCACGCCCTTGACTCCTCTTCCTTTAGTCATTGACCCATTTTCATCTGTGCTGGTCTTTCCAAGGCAGGATACGGGATGGCCCCATGGTACTTGTATTAGCTCCAGCCCAAACCTCTTGTGGGCATCATCAGGGCTTTGGTCCCAAATACTGAGTGGCTGCTGTGTGAAAGATGCTCAAATTCCCAACACTCAAAGCAGAGTCATCTGAAAGGACTGGGAAATTGCTCTGTGTTCCTGGCAAGGGCATGCCAAGCAGGAGACCTGAAGAACAAGCACCATTCTGGTAGCATAGTCCTTGGAAATTATTCTCCATGGTGGCCAAAACACCCAAGAAGTCTTGAGCCCCCCTTCAAGGCTGGTGCTTGGTCAGGGCTGTGCTGCTGCCAAATCACGGTATGGCAGCACAACAAATCATAATTACAGTTGTAAAGCAGCCTGAGTGCAGATTGCTGAGGCAGCACCTGGTGCAAGGCTCCAAGAGGAAGTGAATGTGTGCTGTGGTTCCTGGTGGGTGGGAGCTCCTAGGGGGTTGTTTGGAGCAGCTCTGAGCTTTTCCATCCCTCATCTTGCATCCCCTGACCCAGCATGGCATCACACATGCTGAGTCTTACTAGATGAAGCATGACCCCCAAAGTGAAGAGTGTGAAAGGATGCAGCTCAGTTGGTGTGACTCATGTTTTGGTCAACACAACATCAGTGACCTGCCGTACATTGACCTCTAGTTGAGAAACAATGTTTTGGCCTGTTTGGGTCATTTTTTAGATAGATATTTTATTTGAGCCAGAAAACAGTGGGACAAAAAAAAAAAAAAAAAAAAAAGCCTAGTCTGCCCAGAATAGTGACTCCCCAAATATCCCCAACTGCAAAATATCCCTCAGTTGATTTCTAATAAAAATGCAAGCATGTTTTCTACAAAGGCTTAAATCTTAATCAAGGAATGTCAGTGTGCCTAATATTGCAGGTCTTGTGATTGATAACAAGTTCATAACAGCATCCATGTCCAAAAAGAAGGGAGAATGTGTATTTACTCCATGCATGTATTAAGGCATCGCAAAAGTTTTATCTGCATAATGAGTTTGCAGTTCTGCAAATTGTTAATGGGGCTACATCGCAAGTGGTTCTCTGCCTTGACAATCATGTATACATATCGAGATTTCTATCATAATGACAATTTAAAGGGATGACTAATTGTTTTCCTCCAATAAATCCAATTAAATCAGCCCGATGTGAAGTCTGATGATTTTGAGTGCGTGAGTCTCCATCCACATGCAAGAAAGGGAGTGAATAATTTCTGTGGTTCCTCCACTGCCCTGTGTTTTATGCAATGATGTTCCTTTATGTCCCAAAGGAGAATAATAATAAGATTTTATTTCTTTTCCGTTCACTCCATAGGGAAATGAATAAAAAGGATGATTTGTCCTTCAGATTTTTCCTAAAGCTGTTCATGGAAATGGTGTTGAATGTCAACATATGGAGACATAGCTGTCTCCTGAGCACTGAGAATATCTGTGTAGGGCTGGGGAAAGGACATGTACTTATTAGAGACTGCTTCACCTTTGAGTTGGTCCTGGTGACTTTCACACCCTGTGGTGGGATTCATCAAAGGAAACAGGATTTTCATCAGTGAGAATTTCTAAGTCCCTTTGTAGTCAGCTGTACTCTCCAAAGACTCTTGAGTGTGCTCCATCATTGGCTTAATTTTCTTACAGATGAGGTTCCTGGGTGTGTTACGAACTTGCTTTTTTTTTTTTCCCTCCTGTTTTTCTCCCTTGTTATTTCTTATTTTCTGGTTTTCACTCACTAGCATAGAAGAATTCCTCTCCCCTTAAAAGGTGGCAAAACCAACATGCCCAGAAGGGAGGTGGGCCTGTGCTTGAGGCCAAAGCTAGGTCTGTTACTGGTTCAGTAACAGAGCTGAAACAAACAGCAATGATGATGGCCAACTCACAGGGATATAAAGAGAAAGGCAAATTACTTATAAAACTTTTATTTTGTGAATGAAGAAACAACACCCAGAACCAATATATTACGTATTTAAAAGCTGTGGTGAACAACTATGTTCTCAGAGTTAGGTTTTGATGATGGGTTGTACCAGGACAGGTGAGATAACCTCCTATTTGTGCTCTGGAAAAAGCACATCCATGGTAAGATTCATCTTCGGAAAAGTACACGCATGTGCAAAAGTGGTGTCTGGAAGTTTGTTGGAGGTGGTATGTGACACTGAGGCACAAACACACGATTTGCAGTGTCAGGAGGAGCAGCAGATCCTGTAGAAAGACTCTGCAGTCTTCCCATGTGACATAAGCCTCTTGACAGGCCTTTTATACTAAGGACCTCACTCCCACCTGTATGTAAGTTAGCTGGATTTAGCTCAAATTTGGCACTTACAGTAAATAGAGACCTATGCCACGTTTCACCAGGGAATTGAAATCTCAGCCAGGAAAACTTTCCCATGTTTTGGTTTTAAAGTCGTTGGTTCATCTGTAGGTTCAGTGGTCACTCAGAGTGCCCCAGGCTCTTCCAAGCTCAAGATGAGACAGGGTAGAAGATCACCCCAGGACCACTGAAATCATCATGCATGGCATCCTGGTGATGTCATGTCAATATTCACTTAATCTTTGCACATTTTCTTCACTGCTCTGTGATCAGCCACAAATTCTTGGCTGTTTGCAACAAGGGAGATAAAATATCAGCACAGTGAAGCCAGAGGACAAGACCAAGATGCAACTGTAGAAAATGTTTTGCTTGCTACCTTGCCAAAATACACAGCCATGTTTGCACTGGAGGGAAGGGGACTGTCCTTACTTTGAAGGCTTTCAGTGTTGGCATGCACTGTGTTCTGGCTTATACCATACATCATCCTTTCTTTGTGCTACACCAACACCATTTTCTCCTGGCTGCCCTCCAGAACTGCCCCTTCCCTGAACCAAGGCTCCAGTGTGCTGTGGCAGCTCTTCTTTCACAGCCAAGAGGAGTTTTGAATGAGGGATGCCTGTTGAAGCAGAGAAAGTGCACGTGCACAACTTTGAGGACCATCCAACCTGAGTAGGGATAGACCCCTGTGGTTCAGGAGCAGGTGATGCTGAGGAAGATACATTCTGCACAGAGCTTTCAAATCAGCACTTGTGCAGTGTGAACAGTCCTACCCTCTGTGATCATACCTACACTGAATCTCACCCTTCAGGCCAAACCTACCCAGCTCTGTGAATCCACAAAACCATATTGGTCTTGTGAGGATTCCTTTGGGCAGCTTTCCATGGGGAGACAACATGGGCCTGCACTGCCCAAAGGCAATCCCAGGACAATCTAAGCTGTCATAGGGATAAGAGGATGCAGTCTTCCCACCATATTATACTTCCTCCCAGCTTTGGACATCCCTCAGGGAGAAAATCCATCTACATCACCGTGTGTGTGTGCCCTGGCTAGCACATCTGAGTCCATGTTTGGTGAGCCCTCTCAACAATGCTGAATTATTGATAACCACATTTTATATCTGTGGGGGTGGGGAAGAAGGACCATCTGGAATATCACTGCAAGTATTCAATTGAGTATTTCCAGATTGTTTGGCATTTGGGCTTTCTGGATTACATTGGGATAAATCCCTCACTTCCAGACTTTCTTTGCTTATCCTGATTGCAAGAGTTTCTTTTCTTTTTTAGTCTTTGAGGGTTTTCTTTGTATAAGTTTAATATTCTGATGAAGTTATGGTCAATTAATGATTCATTTACCTTCTTCATGAAAGTGTTTTGTTTAGGGAAATTAATAATAATAAAGCTGAGAGGCAACTTGTTCCCATCAAACTCACAAACTTTGTGCTTTCTTTGGCGCCATATAGACTCTTGTATGTTTTTAATTTTCTTTCTTTAGGGCAGAAGCAAGAGCTGTGTTCACATCTGTGCCTCAGCTTGCAATCTAACAGTGACCAGAAATGCATAATATATCTCAAACTAATGCTTCTTTTTGTTGCAAGCCAGCTGGGCAGGAACTAACCATATTTAGAATCCCATATCACATATTCAAGTTTGCATTTGCTCTAAGTAGCATCTGAAATGTTACTTTCCCTCCCAGTCTTGGACCCAATGCAGCTCAATGTAGCACCTAAGTGGATCAGATCCTTGTTCCACTACAAAGAAAAACCAAATTATAGTCATGGTGAGCCCATACTGACCTTCAAGGGCAATTGACAGATGAACTCCTGTTCATAGAACACAAGTACATGATGGACAAACACTTGGAATTACAATATGTGGTAATACAATACAACAGAATGCAATATTATATTATATTATCTATATTATACAATATTATATTATCACAGTGCCTCTGTCACACCAAAGCAGAGGGAAACATGGCATTAATTGAGGGTTTGGTACTCTTCTGTTGTTCCTTGTCAGTACTCAAATGGCAGGATCTTACCATGTATTTCAATTACTTTTTGGTCACAATATCTAAAGAGGAAATTCATCTGTGATCAGGCTAGAGCTGGATTCTGAAGACAAGGTGCAGCTTTGCTGCCACCCAACATCAAGTTCTCTTCTGAGTCCACTAACACTCACCTTGTAGGCTTGAATTAAGGAACTTCTTCCCTCTCTAAATATTTGCAGTATGCAGAGGTATCATGTGCTTGAGTTTATTGATGGTTCCCATTAAATCTATGGAAAGAACTGACTGAACAGCAATTCCTTTGGAAAAAAGTCAGAGACCTTAAGGAAAGAGCCAACAGCTGTGGCTGA
Organism: Certhia americana; assembly: GCA_018697195.1. Lineage (NCBI taxonomy): Eukaryota > Metazoa > Chordata > Aves > Passeriformes > Certhiidae > Certhia > Certhia americana. The sequence continues at coordinate 4,834,098 of CM031879.1, forward strand.
GTTGGGTTTGTTATCTGGACACTTTGGGGGCTTCACTTAACTGTGCAAAGAAGGTGGTGACAGACTGATGAGATGATTTAGCACCAAATGTGGCTGAACAGATGGACAGGGTCCTGACACCTGTTCCTGGAAGTCACTGTGTCCAGGGACACCTACAGCTATGGATGGCCTGGCAGGGCTGTTGTGCTGTTGTGCACCCAGGCCATGGTCACCAGCAGTTGATGGACCTATACCAGGTTGTGCCCATTGCCACTAAATTGGTTGTAGTAAGATGAGCTGAGCACCTCAACTGCAAAGTATTTAATTCTTTAAATTCTCCTATAGTGACATAATACAGTAATTCTGTTCAGCTTCAGCCTCAAACTTGTTTTGATTATCTGTGGCCTTATGGTGGTGATTTAAACCTACTGATTTATTGATTCAGTCTTAATTGGGTCTTGAACTGGGTCACTGCATCATTCTATCTTTAATTGCTTTAATGAAAATCTAGCAAATTAGGCTGGTAATATGATTGCTTTGAGGAATTCTTGGCTATTCATGCTTCTTAATGAAATCCATAAAAGTGAAAAAAGGAATGAGTTTATCCTACTAAATTGCCACTTGTATTATGGAGTCTGAGCAAAACTCAGAAAATCAGTCTGCAGTGTCCTTGGCTCTTCCTCCAAATATATGTTTTCAGAAAGAGAAAACTTAGCACCTCAGCAAACATCCCCACAGAAAAAGAATGAGAGGAAGAAAATGGTAAAGTGTGAAGCTAAAACTTGATTCCACTTCCCATTTCTCAGATTTCCTTCAACTTAGCAAGCAAGTAATTTAGAAGACCTAAAAACCTACTTATATCCCAAAACTGAGCTTCAGCCCGATGGCTGGAGTACACGCTGGCATCCCTCCTGCTCTGAGAGCCCAAATATCTGTATGTTTTGAGGTCTTTCATCATGTCCCCAAAGGTTTGACTCATGCCCAGTTCTCTTTGCTGTCGGTTTGGTGCCCAGATGAACGTTTTAGGCAGAGGACTCATCACTACCTGTGAGAAGGACGATTTTCTCCCAGTTTTGTATTGTGACATTCATGAGAAGCATGGCTGTGGCTGCCGTCCATCACCACTGGCAGCTGCCCGTTGCCTGCACAGTTCCTTTCCTCTTCCACCTCTTCCCCTCTGGATTTTCAGCAAGGCTGCTGCATCTGCAACGCATTTTCTACCCACTGGGCTAATGAGTTCTGTGTTGCCAGAGCTGCCTGTAACTTCTTAATGTCCCCCTGTTTTATGGCTGGAAATATGCTGCTTCCTCCTGTTCCTTGCTCATCAGTGAACACTGTACTTCACATTTCACTTGACCCTGGCTCCTGCTGCAGTGAAAATATCATTACTTACCAGCAGTGCAAAGCCCCCCACCAGCCCTGCTTATATACCCTGAAGCCTGTTCCATAAAGAATACAAAGAATCTGCTTCAAAACTGAATTTGCAAAACCAAAGAAAATGTGCAGTCAATTAAAAGCAATGAGAATTAAGAATACAGCAGATGAGGAATACGAAGTTCAGATCAGCTTGATCCCCAGCGTGACAATGCATTTTATTTTATCCCTCCAGGAGAACAGGGATTTTTGTCTCTGCATGGCTGTAACAATGTGGCTGGAAAGATTCTATTATCTTTTAATTAAACAGTGTGATTACATTTTGCTTTCTCCAGCCCATTTAGCCCAAGTCAGTGCACAGAACAAAGTACATGTCACAGTCACTCCAAGTGCAGCACCAACCACTCTCCATTGATCAGGGCTGGATCTGGAACCCCAGTATCTGTCCCTAGGCTGCCACAGCTCTGACTGCACTTCCAGTTCCCCTGCTCTGAGCAATGACACCTTCCACTGGACCAGGCTGCTCAAAGTCTCATCCAGCGTGGCCTTTAACGCTTCCAGGGATGGGGCATCCACAGCTTCTCTGAGGAATCTGCGCCCATGTGTCACTAACCTCACAAGAAAGAATTTCTTCCTTATTTTTTGATCATGCACTCTGTCTTGGAGCAATTTCAGATTGATGGTGGTTTTCGTCTCTGTAGGGTGAGGTATCAAATATGTGGCTACAGAATGGACTTTGCAGGTGACATCAGGAGGTAATTACAGATGGTGATTTCTGGCAGAGGCTGTTAGCAAGTGGCAGCACTGGGACCATCACATGGCACTGTACTACCCAGCCATGGTACAGTGCTGTGACCAGTTTTAACCAAAGTTAAAAGGAACTTTGGCTGACTGTCTGCAGATGAAGGATTTTCAGCCATTCATTGTAACCTGCCAGAATTGCTGTGGATTTTCCACAGCATAAATATTTAGAGAAAAACAAAATATTTCTCCGTTGCAAATAGTTGACAGTTCAAAAAGTACTTTTTCCATGCACTGAGGCAGAGATCAGCATCAGCACAGAAACTTTCAACCTGGACATTGTCAATAGAGCTACTGAAAATGCTACAAAATCACAAATGCCCTGCTCTCCTGGTGAGCAGTGCTGTTTGCTGCTTCCAGACACAATTATAAGGTACATTTCCTAAGGCAGGAGTTAGCTCTTCATCTTGTGTTCATGGGGAGCAAAATGTTTTAAATGTGTAAAAAAGAATAGATTGTAATCCTGAAATGAGCCTGAATCACCTATGTATGGAAAAGAAAAAAAGATGTCAGGTTATAAGTTTTCTTTTTTACTAAAGGAATGGTTTTCATTGCTGCCAGCTTCCAACTTACACTCTAACACTATATAGATGTATATTGCAATTTCTAACATCTCTGAAACAAATAATTTGAAGACAGCATAATCCATGATATGCTTTCCTACAGCAAGAACTGCTTTTCCTGGCATCAAGAAATGGGAAAAATTATTCATTGACAACAGTCTGTGACATTTTCTCTTCCTTATCTCTTTAGGCCAAGTCTCCAGCAAGCAGAATATTTCAGAAATAATCACAAGAGAAATATTAAAGAGAGGAAAACAAAACAGTTGCCCCGTTCCCATGGAAATGCATGGGAAGAGTTCAAGCGAGCACCCCTTCTGATGTGGCCATGTGTTTGTCCTTGGATGGTGAGCAGAGATCAGGCAGCTCATCCTCTCTGTGGTCTGCCTGGGGTTTACTGCCATGGCAGATAAATAAATGCCTTTGACTTTGGAGGCTCTCTGCTTTTCTCTGGGCAGGGCAAGTGGAACAGAAATGTCATCTGGGACAATCTGCTGGTCTGCACTTTCCTCCTCCTTTCTCAGTTGGTCAAGCCCTTCCCTGGTGGATCCTGGCACAGCTCAACACAAGGATCCCTCTGACCTCTTCCCAAGCCACCAGTGACCCCATGGGACCATCTGCCCATCAGTCTCACTTTTACTTCCTGGGTGAGAAAGAGATGAAGAAATTGGGCTATGAAGATTAAAACAAGTGGTGTTGCCCCTCTAGTCAGCAGTCCTGAGACTCCACCTGGAGTGCTCACATGCTCCTCATCCTCTGTGCACAGCCACAGGGCTCCTGTCAGGAAGAATTTCACAGTTTGCCTCCTTCCAGGCAGTCTGGGTGTACAAGAAGTGCCAGATCATGGCACTCCTGGAGAAGGACTCATGTTCTGTATGGGGACTGTGTAAAAACTTTCAATAGTCAAAGGCTGTCAAAAGAGCTCTTGACACTGGAAAACAGAGGAGACATCTCAGGGCTTTGCTCCAGCCAAGAAGACATTTGTCCTCTCCCTTTTGTTGAGATAGTTGCTTTCCTGTCTAAATAAGCAATCCAAGTTTTGGCACGTAATGCAGATTGCTCTGACTCACACTCTTCAAGGCTCTACATCTCTGATGTGCTGGCACCTCCCCTCCCTGCCCCACTCAAGAAGGTGACAGTTCTAGAAACTGGAGCAATTCCCAGAAGTGAAGGGCCCCATAATTCTTCTATGCAGACCTGCCACTGAACTGCTGTATGGTTTGAGTGATTTACATGCATCTTGCTGCCTTTGCTTGACTTTGAGTGAAGAGGGATCACGCAAAGCCTTGCTTAGAGCATTTTAAGGACCCATTGTGGTCAGTGGAAGGATGAAGTATTTTGTTGCATTTGTTCCCAGACTATGATATATAAGCTGCAAGTTGGCAGCTAGTGACCCTCCAAAATCATGTGGGTTTCAGTTTCCTTTTGCCTTTCTTGTGGAAAAGATATTGAGAGTCTGTAAGAGCAAGTAGAAATGAAGAAAGGGAGCCAGGTCACATTTTGTGCTCTGGATGTTGACAGCAATCTTGAGTTCACTTCTACTCTTCCCCATGCTGCCACCCAAAAGCCATGTCTCTAGATCAGCAGCTTGCCTGGGCCACTCCCACCACAGGAGGAAGGAATCACTCATCCATTGCTCTGCAGCCTGGTCCTTTACCTGGAGCTAAAGCTGGAGCTGTGCAGATGGACAGTGTATAGCAAATGGCTGTCCCTTTTCCACATCTCCAGTCCAGGTACTGGTGGCCACATCTGTAAGAGCAATTCTGGCCCTGTGAGTGTTCCCAGCTCCAGTGTCTCTCCTGTAACTACTCCTCAGGTCCTTTCTGAGCTTTTTGGAGCATCCTTATTTTTTTGGCACCACCCCTAGCACATACACAAACCCCTGGGCATTGCAGAGGCATCCAGGAGATGAAAATGCAATAAAAATCTGCTTTTATCAGATTATCCTGGCAAGGCTGTCTGTGCTACCACGTATGGCAGCTGGACTGTCCAGGGAATGACAGGCTCAGGAAGGTTCATTTAGTGCATTTGCTGTGCAATTGGCCTCAGCCTTTGAACCAGCCTGTCCAGCTCCCACCGTAGGGATACCCTCAAGCAAATCAACACTCTCTACTTTCACCCAGATGATACTTTCACTTTGTATCATCTGCACCAAATCCTGATCCCTCAAAAAAATTACTCCTCCCAAAGACAGCATTGCTCCTGCCCCACTAAATCCCTGTTGTGCCTGCCTTCCCAGATATCCCTGTTGGGATGGCTTGGCCTGGTTTCCTGCACAGCCAGTGAGCTCTCCCAGCAGTGCCACATGTGCTGGGACGTGCTGTCCTGTTCTCTGTGTTTGTTTTAGGGGATTAGGAACATGCCTGAACCCAAGCACATGCTGGAAACCATGTTTCACACGCAAAGCAGGCTGGTTTGGAGGGAAATAGGTGCATTTCTGTGATTAAATGAAAATAATTGGGGTTAAATAGGGAGGAAAATGAAATTTCCTTGCAATTACTTGGATTTGTTATAAGAAAGAATGACATATGTTTTCAGTTTTATCTCCTTTCTACAGTTTTGTCTCTGTGTTTTTTCTCCTACTTTCAGAAATTAATTTGGGCTCCTTTACCTCATTAATCGGAGATTACCTAGCTTGGCGAGAGGTTTTGTGTATTAGAAATGGGCTTTACTGATACAACTCTGAAACACTGATATGCTCTTTGGTTCCAAAACCCCCTTCTGCCAAAACCCAAACAGAATAACATGACTATTTCCCTAAATTATTATTCAAACATAAGGAAGTAATTTTTTTCTCAATGGATTTGGTGTTAAGGAGCAAAGAAAGCTGGTAACAGTGTCTGCTCCCCATAAATCCTCCCTCACTTTGTGTGGTTTTTTTGCCCAGATATTCAGGTAGGGTTTTTAAATAAGGATGATATTGGGATTTATGAGGATAGTTTATTTGATACACTTTGTTCTATAAGCATCCACTTTCAAAAAAAAAAAAACCCAGAAAAATCAGTTATAAAGTCTAAAAATTCAATGTGTTTTTGGGTGCAGATCACTATCTTACTCACACTCTGGTGAAATACACAAGTCCTGAAAAAGTTGTGAACAGAAATAGTACAAGAGGGATGTGTTGATGGTTAAAATAGGACAGTCCCTAAGAAAACTATCTCTCCTCTCCTCTCCTCTCCTCTCCTCTCCTCTCCTCTCCTCTCCTCACAATTATGCTGTCCTGTTACTTTTAATTTTGCTCTTTCACTTCTTGTCATCCTCTGTATCCATCAGAAAAAAATTATTTGTCCACAAAAACATCCCCACAGTGAACACAGATGCCAAAAATCCAATCCTTGTCTCCAGTTGTGTCTAGCTGCTCTGGAAACCCCTAGCACTAGTCCTGCAGATGTTCTGGCAGCCTTCAAGCTCCTGATGTGTTTTGCAAAAGCAGATGTTACTAATTTGTAAAGCATCTTTGAACTTCTCAAGGAGAGCTGACACATTTGGTGTTGTTTCTAAACAAATGGGGATTATTTTTGTCTTTCTGGTTTTTATCAGGATGTTTTTTGGGTTTCCACACCGTCTCTTGCCAACCATCCAGCTATGCCAACCTCTTCTTCAATTCTTCATCTCAGTCCCTCCCTCACAGCTTTTCAAGAGGAACATACTCTATCATGCCTTCCCCATTACTCTAGGAAATGGCATGAAATTTTGCCGTTTTTGCAGGTCTTCAGATGAGCTGATCCCTGAAATTGCTATGGAGTAAAAATTATAGTATGTGTCAGGCAGGCCCTGTGTGTGATGATGTGTACCAGCTTGGGTAGACATAACCCAAATTCCTCATTCCACTTGTGTTACCTGCATGTGCAGCCTACCTAGTCACTCTCTGGATACTGCCACCAGCAGGGACAGGCAATCAATGCTGACACTTTAATGGCATTTTTATTTAAGTTTGACATCCCCTGTTACTTATTGAGGGGGTTAACTTGTGGCCTGATCTCACTGCTAGTCCTTATCTCTGGAAATGATCCAAACCCAAGCACGAATGAAAGAGAAAAAACTCAAAAGGAAACAACCTTTTTGGGTTTTGTACCCAGTGAGAGCATTTTGGGTTGCCTTTGGATTTTGCATTTGGGGAAGTTCTTTTGTTTTCTTTGCAGAATAAACAAAATTCTCACAAAACTTACAAGGAGAACAAAATGTTTTACTTTTTTTTTTTAAGGAAGACAAATGGGGGAACAGGAAGAAAATTCCAATCTTTTCATCAACCAGCCAAAAGAAAAAGATATTCAACACTGTTTGGAAAATCTGTAAGAATAGCAAAGGTGTAACTATATTAATTATACTTTCTCAGCTTTATACAAACACTTATAAAACATGAATGAATACCAGAGGGAATATTTTTCTTAACAAAAAAATGAAAATACAAGCTTTTAATACCTATCCCAGGAAAATCAGTTCACTTATTTAAACAGTAGTTTAGAAACCAGAAAATAAAACAATGAAAAGCAGTTACATTTCTATGGATTTAAATTTTGGAGTTAAAATCTCTTGATGGCTTCTAGGGAAGCCTAAGTTCTGTAGTAATTCTCAGGAAGCAGCATTGCTGACTCCAGCAGAAAACAATTCAAATTGTGGTGATGTGGGAGGCGGAGCCTTTGAAACCAGTGGAGCTTGTGGGGGAGTCAGAATTTTAAGAAATGCCAATATTATTTCAAGAGGGAAAAAAAAGTATTTCCAAAAGGAACAAAACTGGAAGGTAATGAGAGTCAGCTTCTGTGTTCTGCTTGGACTGAAGTTCACATTTGAAAGCCGATATGGGCTTTTCCAAGTGTAGGGATAGTTTCAAACATTAACATTATCAGCCATGGATACTGATGCCTAAACCCACACTGCTTGAGCAGAAGTCACTTTGCAAATGCCTAATAAAGGATTTGATGGACTTCTCTTTTTTTACAAGATAACCAAGAAACAGGTTTTACTTCATATTTTAAGAAATTAGACTATATCAAATGTGTAATAAAAATATTTTCTATAGGATTTTAAAATATATACATATATAAACTACCTAAATTTTTAATGCCCTGTTGACATTGATGTGGTCTCTACTGGTTTTAAGTGTAACTAAGTGAGGCTGCCCAGCAACCTCCATTATACCTCAAACAGTGACTACAAAACATGAAGCTTTGTCCACACTGCGACTTAAACCTGCATGAGAATGGGATCTGAAATTGCCTTCTGGGCCTGATCCAACATCCAGCTTAGCTCATAGGCTAAGTCCACTCCTGACTGCAGGATAAGGTGTTAGATGCAGTCCCAAAATGATGTGGCTTCCAACCCAGTTGGCTGATCAATGATAAAGGCACCTGAGGGAGTCACTGAGAGCCTTAAGGCACTTCTTGGAAAAATAAAAGTTGTTACATATTTGGTTTAGAATATTTAAAGATATATATATGAACAGTCTTAAGACAATTTGGGCACATCTATATTTTGTGCTGAAGAGAGGCACAAACTGCCTGAGTCTCAGACATAGCCTATGCCCAGGACTGGATGTAGACTTCAGTAAAGCTCAAGCAAGGTTGACAGCCTGGGGTTATAAAGGAGTGAAGGGCATTCGTGCCTTCATCCTTCCCACTGCATCCATCTCTACATCCCAAACCTTGCTTGCCCAGCCCATGGGGAGGGAGTAAACTGGCAGGAAGAGCTCCTGTGTCAAGTGCCTGCAGTGGCCCAGAGGGCTGGGCAGGCACTTCCATCAAAGACAACCTAAAACTGGTGGTGGGGGTGGAGGTGGGTGAGGGAGGAGAAGCACAGATGACTTTCTGGCCATGTGTCCACTGGGAACACAAGCAAGGACATGGCTTTGGGCTGTGCCAAATCCAGCTGGCATTCCTGTTCAAACTGGCACTGTGGTCTAAAGCAAGTTCAGATTCATTTTCCAAGCAAGTATAGACAAGGTATGAGGGCCATATCCTGATATAATGCAGACAAAATTCCACTGCCATTGGCCTGAGCACTTACCCTTGCATTATACTTTAAGGTAGGTACCATGGGAGTTCTCCTGCTTCAAAGAGTTAATATAGGGGATTTGACCACCTGCTGAGGAAAGTTTCTCACTGAGCTTTCGGTTCACCAGCTCCATGTGCCTGGAGTTTTTCCTGGCTTGCCGGAGAGACCTCTTGACTTTCTTCACACGATCTCGCAGCTGCTTGTTGCGCTTCTCCAGTGACGCCACTTTCTGCTGCAGCTTCTTCACTCTGTCCTCCTCCTCAAACAGGGCCTTCTGCACCGAGGAGCACATGAGCTGTGGGGACAGCAGCAGGTGAGCTTTACACAAAAAGCTATCATAGCAAGGGTTGGTTTACTGACCACAAAGACACCAAGTTCCATGTTTTTCTACCTGGAACACATTTTCTAGGCAGAAAAAGAGGAGGTACCTGGAGCCCAAGGATAGGTCCACCAAAAATTTCTGATTTGGAAGATCCACATCAAGATCAATTGCTCCCCATGTGCCTCCAGCTTTTTATTTTCCCTACAAAAAACACCCTGAGATATTTTACTGTGCATGTGAAACTTTCATCTTGCTTCTTCACTGTGAGGACAGGCAGTGTATTATGCTGGATTTATCTTCTAAATACATCTAGAATTTTTTCTTTGTGTGTCAAGCACTCCTGGAGTCTGGATGGGCTTTCTCTGGCAGAACATTTGGAACAGACAGGGAATCTAAATAAACAAGTAAATCCTGACTGTGATGATGAAGGATTACATGTTTCTTTCCATCTTACTTTGTAGTATTTTCAACAACTGAAAGCTGGGGAGGGAGCCTGCCTTGATGAATAACATTTCATTTTCTTTGGAAACCCCCAGCAGTGGGAAACCATGACCAGTCAACACAAACACAGCAACTGCTTCCACTCCCTTGGAAGCTCTTGTTTTTTGCGCAAAAGCACTGCAGGGTTTTTCTACATGGCAAATCCTTGCCCCAACAGTTCTCTCACTAGGGCTTTTTTATAAAAGCATGCTAGCAAGATGGGGACCTCACAGATAAAGAGCCAGAAATTGTGTTGAAAAGGAGTTTGGTTTTGATCACAGTTCATTCCAAGTGCTCTTTGAAAACAGCCAGCACATCTTGGCTTTTCTGTTTGCCAAACCCTTGCAAAACCTCAAGCAGAACACTTCTTGAATTTAAATCCCCATAAAGGAGGACACTGAGTTAGGGAAATAAGTTTGTTGGGAAGACATGAGGTAGAAACTCTACTTCACAAGAGATTTCCTGCATTTTCTGTGGATGCAGTGATAGGCATGGCCTATGTCAGAGTCCAGTGCAGAGGAACAAACACTTCATGGAGCTGAAATGGGAGGCTGTGTGAACCCAACTGCATTTCATCTGTCTGGGCTGGCTGATGGGGGAATAGCAGACATCAGGGATAGTATTATCCTTATCCTAGGGAGACTCCCAAACGTTTTGAAGTTGGTCCTCCATCAGCAGAGGTAGACCTGCTCTATAGAGCCACTCAGAGACTTCTCAAACACCATCAAAAAGCTAACCAGCTCATTTGCTTATTCTGTTTTTCTACAGTCCTCACTCTCCAGTCTGAAACACACAGTTTAGTGCTTAAATTATCTGGAGATACCCGGAGACATCACGAGAACAGCAGAGTTCTAAAAAACTGAGGTACTATCTGACATGCATAGCTTTGTTTGCCAACAGGGTAGGTGATAGGAAGAGCCCAGCTTGATAACTGGATGCCTGCCTGCAACTGCAAGACTGGAAAATAAACACCAGCTGGAAAATAAATACTTTGTTCTTTCTACATGGGGAAAAATAACGAGGTGGAGTCCTCTCATTCTCACTGGCTGGTTACAAACAGCATTTTTCACAGGACTCTGCAGTGGGGATGGTAATGATGATGGTGGTGATGATGATGATGATGATGATGATATTTAAGTGTGAGTGCTGTCCTGCCCTTGCTCTTACTGTTGGGGCTGTGATTCACCTGGCTGGAACCAAGTTATCCTTAAATTGGTGTTGAGAACTGTGTCACTGAGCTGTGAGCTCAGCACAACCTGGATAACCAACCCAGCTGCTGAACAAGCTGGTGAGAAGTTAACCAGTCCAAGTTGCTACTTGAATGCTTGTGAAATGAAGAGAAGGAATAGGAAATGGCTCTTTGGGCAAATCTTATTGCTCACTTTCCAAACTTCCTTCACAATTTCAATTCCCTAATGACCCATAATTTAGAAGAGTTGTTTGGTCTGAAGATCTGTCTGCATGTCTGCTTGTTACATAGTTTTGTTAGGAAGGCATCCTCAGCAGTGGTACACTCAAATTCAGAGTGGTACCAGGAGATGTAATGGGAAGGGTGGCACAAGAACCATACAGATCCTGAGGATTTATCCCAGACAGCCCACATCTGTGAAACTGCATATTAAATATATTTGAGCATGTCTGAGAAACCGTATCACAAATATACCAAGTTTAAAGTTTCACCATATCTAGAAGATTTACAAAATCTGCCAAAGAAATCAGCACTGTAATAAATAGAATAGAATCACAGAGTGGAGGTTGGAAAAGACCTCCAAGATCATCCAGTCCAATCATTAAGCTAACAAAATGGTTTCGGAGCATCACATCATAGGCATGCAAACCCCTTACCAAACACCCTGAACTGATATAGATATAGATATAGATATAGATACAGATACAGATATAGATAGATAGATAGATAGATAGATAGATAGATAGATAGATAGATAGATAGATAGATAGATAGATAGACACACTTTTCTTATTGACAGACACAGACACACACCTGCCTTCTACAAGCTTGATTTGAGTGGCACAGTGGATAGAGGTGCCATGGATAAGGGTGTGATGGTAGTGCTCATGCACCACAAAATGTCCACGAGTGGTTGAAGTTAATATTACAGAACTCAAGTCACTCGAAACTCAGCAGTGGCACCTGAGTCTTGCCCTTCACCTACCCAAGGGAGAAATGTTGAATCCCAGCTATCTCCTCATGCATGCTCCTTATGGCAACACTGCTAAAAAACACTGGAGTCTCACTACCTAAAAGTCTTTCCTGTGGGAGTGAGCGTGTTGCATGGAAAGAAAGACAAGGAATCAAAGAATAGTGGGAGAGGTCTGGCAGAGGGGAGTATTGGTTTGGGATGGTGTGACTTAACCTCCAGTTCCTGGGATTTTTCAGCCAAGACTAACACTCGTGCTGAACTGTGGAAAAGTCCCTGTCAGCGCTGTTGAAGCCTCGTGTTGGGTGAAGTGGTGGGGGCATGGCAGTGCTGAGTTAAAGCACCTTTGCTTGCTGCAAGAGCAACACTTTCAGAGGTACAGAAGTGGGGTCTCAAGGACATATCCAACATCACTGGCACTAATGAAGATGAGCTGGGATTTCAACCTTGGACCTCATATGAATCAGCAAGATGCATAGGACCTGGATGGATAAAGAAATTGTGGCTGTTGTTACCTTGCTGAATGCTGGGTCAGTATTTGCCAAGGAAATGTAATGTTTGTAGCACAACTCTCCAGTTCATTCAAAGTATTAGAGATGGGGATTTCTTTGGGTTCTGAAGCACTACCTACAGGAAGCCTCTGCCAGGCTACACCCACCCCAAGGTGCCTCAGCACTGTTTTTCTTCCTCATTTCACTCCTCACTAAAAGCAGATTTTCTCTTTAAGCTCCTTAGGTGCAGCTAGTCAAGGGAAGTCATCTTTCCCAACAGTCATCAGAGAGGAATAGGCACATCCTAGAGGAGATATCTTGCCTACCTTAGACACTTCCTTTCAGTGGAGTACCTTTGGAGACTCCTGCCTAGGTAACAATCTCAGACTGAGATGGATCTCACTGTTTGAGTTTCATCAAATAGCATCTGAATGGCACTGACTTCCCAGGGCAGGCTGCAAGGGCAGGATATAGATAATTTTCTTGGAGTTTGGAGAAACTTGCCTTGGAAACAGACCCAAATCTATGTTCATGGGCACTTGGGGGTCCTTAAAAAGAGCTGTGTTCTGACCTGCATCAAACCACTTCTTGATGTATCTGAACTGCTGGTGGCTCTCATATGCAGTGGGTGATGCTGGTACCCATTTCAAACCCCCACACTTGCCCTTAAAACTCACAGCCCTTACACCCCTGCTCTAACTGGGGGTGGTTTTACAGGATGCAGGGTCATTACGGGGCATTTGAGAACTGGTGAAAAGAAGCTCAGCCATGGAGGTACCTGAAGAGAGGTCCCTGGCCCCAAAACCAGACCTAGATCTTGTCCTGAGGCATTGTTTTCCCCTGGCACTTGGAGCCCTGAAGCCTGAGAGGCTGCTGAGAGGATGGAAACAAAGACACCAAGTGACAGTCACACCAAGTCACCTCTGCCAAGACTGAAAGTGGGAATGGGAATATGTCGTCAGTCACTGCCAGTGCCTGGATCAGCACCTTATTCCCTATACTTGTGAAGGAAACAAGTCAATGGTTTAGCATAGAAACCACACTAATCAAGCAGACAAGAAAGGGGAAAAAAAAGGTGTAGGGTATTAGCCAGGCTGCCTACCACAGGCACCTCACTTGTGCCAAGTGAGCAGATAAATCAGTCCTGACAGTAAATCCCTAAATTCCCTGCCCAGGCAGTGGGAGACAGAAGGTCTCCAGGAAGAGAAAAATAAATCAAGAGGGCGCGACCTCACTCTGGGGCATCTCCAAGTTCCTGTCCTCTGCTGAGTGACCACGCAGTCAGCCAGGGAGGCACACAAGAGCCAGCTCACTGTTTTCCCCGGCACTGAGGCTGAGGGACGCCGCTCCTGCCTTGCTTTTGAACGCGTTCCTCCGAGCGATTCGCCACAGGAATGCGGTGGTGAATTGGGAGGAGAGTTGCAAGGAAGTCTCGGACTAAAGCAGGAGCAGCCGAACTCCTTCTCCTCGTCGGTGCTCAGCCCCACCTGCCCCATCCCTTGTGCCTGCTGCGTTTCCAGGAGCTGCCCAGGATCAGCGCCGCTCCCGGCAATGCGCACCGGCCGAGATACAGGGCAAACAGAGGGTCCTGGAGCCCTCACAGGGGTTTAAACTCTGCCAGCCTCTTTGCTGAGACTCACTTCACCCTCCTCGGGATCCCTCCACCAAAACTCCTCAGGGTGGCCAGTGGAATAAGGAACCGTGGGCTCGCACATGCCTCCAGAGTGTACAAAAGCAGAGACAGCAGCCAGGACACCACTCCTGGCCCTCCACTGCTGGTACAGGGGATGTACAGAGCTCACTGCAAGCACAGTGAACTCTCAGGCTCTGCAGCACAGCTGTTTGCAAGGCAGAAACACAACCCCAGCAAATGCAGCTGGGTCCTTATAAGCACCACACATGGCTGGTGGGTACTCCCAATACACCTCCGTCCTGTTCCTGGTCAGGACCACACAGCACAGGGCTGGATTGAGCTGCTCAGTTATAGGTAAATGATCCTGAATGTTAAAATGCACTACCCAGCTGAGCTTGAAGGAAAATGTTTTAAGGAAGGACAAGCAAAATCTTTTCTACATGGTTTTAACAAGCAAATGTGTACCTTACAAGACAGGCTGCTTCAGAGATTTCCACATTTTGCTCTGCCTGAATGCTGAAAATGTCCAAATAACAGTCACTTTTTTCTGGTTTGGGTTTTTTTTTGGTTTTTTTTGGTTTGGTTTGGTTTGGTTTGGTTGTTTTGTTTTGTTGGTTTTTTTTTTTGTGGCGGGGGGTGGTGGTGTGGGGTTTTTTGGTTTTTTGATTTTGGTTTTTTTTTGTTTCTTTTTTGGTTTGGTTTGGTTTGGTTTGGTTGTTTTGTTTTGTTGGGTTTTTTTTTGTGGCGGGGGGTGGTGGTGTGGGGTTTTTTGGTCTTTTGATTTTGGTTTTTTTTTGTCTCAGAGCTGATTGCAGTATCAGCAGGGCTTCAAAAGTCTCTCAGAGAGAGGCTTTTTCTCCCAACAATATGTATAGAACCTTTCCATTACCATAGCTACTAAAGTTACCAAAACTTGCTATCCACTTTAATTTTCAACTCAGCTTTTTTCCACCTAGTATTACTCTTGTCACAATAAAATCTATTAGGTCTGATATGCCTAAAACTACTTTGCTAATATACCTTACCCCAAGAGTATTGTTCTCTGACTGAAAGTTGCTGTGTAACCATGTCTCCATCTAAACTTGTTTTACTTGGCTTGTATTTCAATAGGATTAGATCACCATTCCCCCCACACATACACACAGAGAACTAATTAAATACCAAGGAAGGGATAAAACCAGCAAGACCCAAAATCAAAGTGTATTGTGTTCTTCCTTCTCACTGGTGGGAACTCAGGGAAAGGAGAAACTGCTGATCAGAGCGGCATGGTATCTTATGATTTTCTCCTATTTATTGAGCTTTTTTAATTAACTGACTTTTACCTTGTGTTACACAACCTTCTAGAAACTTCCTTCATTTTAGTGGCCCTGTCAAGTAGAGGGCATACACCTTATAGCACAGTAGTAGTGAGGGAAGTAGAGTATATCCAAATATTTTACCCCCAGATGCAGCTGAAGCTGAGAACCAGCATCAGATGCTGAAGAAAAATATTTACCTTTACCAGTATTAATTTGCATGAGAACAACATTGGTTTAAAGTAGCATTATACCTGGTTTGGCGTCTTTACATTAAGTATGATTTACTTCAGTCCAATGTACTACAACTTGTAGAGTTCCCTGGGAGTCCTGGCAGAAGTGACTGATGTTTTGGTGTGGCAGGAGCTGCAGGAATGTCTGTAAGCTGAGGTTTACTTAAACATGGATGTAAGGGGTGCAAAAGAACAGGTGGGAGACATGGACTGTGGGAGAACAGGGGACACATGGAAACAAGGTTGATTAAGGTCTTAAGGAATTCAGAACCTCCTGGGGAAAGGCCATGCCAGACCTCCCTGTACCCCTCAGCAGGTTCAGATTGCAAATGCTCAGAACCCAAATCCTCTGTCGCTGAGGAGGGAAGAACTGGGATCAGTAAATATATAATAAAATAAATGTTATGTATGATATGAAGAGAACCTTTGTTTCTCTATCACCTATAAGTCAAAATGGGGAAAGAGAGAAGCCAAGAAAATCCCATCAGGCTGTGGGTGGGTATTGGCAAACAGCCACAGCGTGACTGCAATGCACTAAATGCTGCCTCTCAAGCAAGCAAAGAAATGGACATTTACTGTAATTGGAGGCCATGTCTCCTCCCCAGAAAATATATCATACCCAGGGGCATTTGTATGCACAGAAGGCGAACCCATGCTGAGAAAGACAAATGTTTAAAGTTAATGCAACATCTATAAAAGTCAAGTTCCCCTATAAATCCCTCCACTCTGGATGTGTTGGCTTCACAGTGCACACAAGCTGCTGCAGCTCAGCTGCCTTTACAAACAGATAGGATTTCCTTGGCTGAAGGCTCAGCTGGAAGCCCTGAGCATGCCCTGCTGCTGTGCACAGATTCTGGATTTCAAAGAGAAATTGCAGGTGCCCTGGGGCAACCTGCTTCCTTACGGTGCCACTGGGGAAGGGGAATGTTCACATGTCTCCTGAGCATCCATAGGAACTTCTGGAGACATTTCTCTTTATTTTCCAAGTCTATTTGGGTCCAGAAAAGCACAGGGAGTGAAATGGCCACACTCAGACTTGCATTTTTCTGTGTTTGGTGGGTCCCTTGCAGTAACATTTGAATTACACTGCTAGAATATGTAACCTCAGTCCTGGGTAGGAAACATTGGCTTTCTGGTCTTTTCACACAGTCTTTACAGAGATAGACGTTCCTCTGGAGGATGAGTCAGAGGAACTAATTTAGAGCAGGGAATCAGGCACTAAAACTGTGTTGAATAGTACAGAAACAACTCCAATATGGTGCTTACGCACACAGTGGAAACGCCCCTTGTCATGGCAGGAGGAGGACAAGAGGCTCTGATGAAGCCTCTCCCTGCAAAGCAGTAAGGGATTTGTGAAACCTGCATGGAAATGACAGCAGCAGCATGGAAGTCAGGCTGGGTGAAACACATGGGCTTGACAAAGGGCATCTGCATCTGCTCCTGAGCTATCTGCAAGCCCAGAGCAAAGAGGAGAGCTCAGCAAGGAACTGTTTGCTGTGCCACTTGCCAGCAGCCTCAGGAGAGGTGACCAAGCTAGTGGGGCTGAGGACCAGGTCCAGCCCTCATTCAAGCATGGAAGTGCCACAGGTTGCCAAGGCGTGGAGTGGAAAAGCCTTGGTGAGGTTGAAGAAGCAAAGACAAAGGGAAGGAAAACAAGCATCTGTGATCTGAAGGCACTCTCTGACTAATGTCAGTGCAGAGAAAGGGCCCAAATGTCTGAGAGACTAATCAGCAGCTCTGAACAATGAGCTCCAAGCACTAACATCTGGCTGACAGGAGCTCACTGCTACTCACAGATATTTCTGTCCCACCAGGCAGCCCAAAGCAGCCTGTCCACAGCTCTGGCTGCTGCGTGGGTTGTAAGTCCTGAAAGGGGCCCAGACCACCCTGGGTGAGATAAATGGGCAACAGGCTATTCTGAAGATGGCAGGATTTGGCAAATAGGCAGTTTTCAAGGTGGCAAGATGTAGTATTTAGGGGACTACCCTCCTGCCTGCATGTGCTCAGATGGCCTAAACATTCAGGCATTAATGATTGTTTCTATAGGAGACAAAAGCTGTTTTCACTCTAGTAAAATTCCTCAGATGAGGTTCTATTCCTGGGCCATTTCAATTCTCAACAGAAATACAGGGTCATATTTGAAATCCAATGTCATATTTAGTGGCCAAAATCTCTCCCTGCTGCTTTGCTGCATTTCACACAGACACTGAAGCACCAGAAACTCCCACCATGAGCTGCACAACTTACTGCCTTATACAGAGAAAAGCTTTTCACACAAGGCTGGCTACAATGCCCATGGAAAATAAGTTCATAAGGGAAGCATGAGTCAGGCCTCCCCATATACACAAGCCTGGAGCACTCTTTCCAGCCTGATTTCAGCAGGAGGAGGATTGCACCCAGTTACACAGGACAAAACACACACAGGGCTGGTGGATGCCCTGTGGTGAACTCTTCCTTGCAATCATCTAAATTACAGGGAACACACCCCACAGCTTGTTAATGTTGCAGTGGTGGCTCTCAGCTGTTTAATCCTATGTTAATAATTGTGCAGGAGAGAGATAATTACATAGCAAGTGCCACACCACTGCACAGTGAGCACATGATGATACCTTTGAGCTACAGTTCAATCAAGCACTACATTGGGGTTTGGCTCTT
Source organism: Certhia americana (assembly GCA_018697195.1). Lineage (NCBI taxonomy): Eukaryota > Metazoa > Chordata > Aves > Passeriformes > Certhiidae > Certhia > Certhia americana. The sequence goes on from CM031879.1 coordinate 4,852,071, forward strand.
TTGTGAATAACTGCACTGAAGTCTGAAAAATCCCATAATATCTTGCTGTTATGTCTTTTTACCTGTAAAATCTGCTATTGTTCCTGGCCAAGTACTTAGGGACAGGAAGCAAATGCATCACCCTGTAAGTGTGTGTTAGGGTTTCTGTAAGCACAGGCTTTAAACGTGATTATGACATTTATTTTCTCTATCAGTCCAAAATTCTTCTGTGGAATTTGTTATGCTTTTCCCACATTTCTCTGACACAGAAGTTATCTGTACTTTCACCAGCTTTAGCAATAGCAAAGGCCAGGGAACAGACAGGGAACAGACAGTCTTGAAGAATCTGGATCCTCTCTCATCTTTCCTGCAGTAGCCATCATAGTACCCACACCAGTCACCATCCACACAACTCCACAAAAATTGCCTAACATCACAGATCTTAAAAAAAAAAAAAAAAAAAAAAAAAAAAAAAAAAAGAGGCAAACCCACTCTGAGGAAGTCAGGACCTCGTCTCCAGTCTAGTCCCATAATTAGGACACTTACCCTGCCTTTGGCAATGATAATGTTGGAAGAACAAAATCTCTATCATTCTGAGCTGTGTTATCTGAACAGCTTGTTCTTATTAAGCAACACGTGCACTTCACACCTCATTAAATAGGGTAGATAAAATGCTGGTCCTAATCAGAGGAATAGGTCTGGAGGCCTCCACTCCAGTGAGGGCAATAACCAGTTAGGGGAGAGTAGGTCCAGTAAATAGCTTCCTTGTGCTTCGATTCCCTGTCTCCAAAAAATTGGGATTACAGAACCTCTGTGATCTGTAGTTTCTGAGTCATTATCATCTAATCCAGAAAGGTCTATATTCAAAGCTTGAAAAGTGTGTATGAGATAGGAGAAATAGCAGAGCCAGGACTCATGGGCAGATACTTCACTTGCATGCAGAATGGCCACCGTGCTTCTCTGCGCAAATTCAGAGTATGAGCCCAGAAACCAGGTTTTTCCTTAAGTGCTGGTAAGGCATTGTCCATAACTGCAGCCTTGTCTCCTGCAATCTAGAACCATATTGTTCACTAAGGATCCTGGACAAATTGCCCATCGCTGGACCATGTGACTGACTGAACTTTCAATATTGAGGGATTTAGTCAATACAAGTTTGCAATATAAAAATTATATCTTTCTGTGTCACCAATCAAGGCATTTAAGTCCACATTATCCAAGAAGGGGAAAATCCTGGCTTTGTGAACATGGCTTAGATATGTCTCAGATACATGAGCAATGTCCATGGCCCCAAGACCAAATTTTCAAGTATGATTAAAGGGACAACTTCTAGTAACTGCCTTTATTGGGCCACAGAAAACAAAACAAATAATTCCTTAGGCATCATTCACCAACAAAATGGGTGTGAGTGGTTAGGCAACAACATGGTCATTCCTCTTATTATTCTGGACCTAAGGGTCAGTAAATGAGCAGAAAAGCCAGCAGAAGAATACAAAAGGGGTTTTACAGGAATGGAAGAAAACTTTTATTCTCACTAATTACGTAGGTCAGAAATTAATGGGAGTGTGAGCTAATCTGGAAGAGCACAATAAGAACATGGCACTAAACCTCTGGAGGGAATGATAAAGACCCTTTCCTGCAGGTACTTGAGGCCTCTCTTCATCAGTCAGATGTGGTTTAGGGTTAGTATAGGTAAAGTGCAACACAAACTCAGATGATAAGACTGGATGACCAATTTGTTTAATCTGAGCCCCATCCAGGAGATCTCTCAGTTCTGCCTTGCTCTGTTTAACCCTGGTAATGGGTACATCCCCGTACTGGCATACAACACTTACACTTCTTGTGGTAGTCATTGTTACTAAAAGTTAATCAAACTGATAATCTATCTTGCTTCCTCCAGGTATTTGTGAGGCATTTCAAGTGAAGAAAAAAATAACAAATCAAAATCTTAACAAATTGCATAATTCCAAGTGTTTTTCCTTCCACATTCTCCCACCCTAGAGACTCTGCCACTTAGTAACATTTCTTTATTTAATCCCTTCCTAAAATATCATTTTACCATTGAGAACTTTGCAACTGTTTGGGAGTGGGCCGAGTTGTTTGCTGTTTTGATGGAAAGAGAGAAACTAAATTATTTCCTGGCTGAGATTTATGTGTCAAGATTTAGCTTGCTGCCAGATTTTTTAGCCAAGTTATAAAATCTGAAGATAATTCCAGCTCTTATTGTCAGTGACTGTTATGAAGCAATTCAGGATATATGCAGGAATAAAAGGAAACTCCTCACCATAGAGGTTTTCATGGAAATGAAGAGACATGTTCCTGCACAGAAGGAAAGGGCAGGAACATATGTGAGCCTAAACAGAGCTGTCAGAAAGCAAAATCCCACCTTACTAAAAACTCACAAACTTGTTGATGAACCCATGTTACTTTAATGCTTTGAATGCAAATTGAGAGTGAAGCAGCGGTGGCACTTGCCTGTGGACAAAACAAGTTGAGTTTTTCTTGACACATAAGGCTTTTGGAAACTTAAGAGCAAATTCATTGCTGTGATACTGTAAAGATGTTCCTGTTTGCCTGAGATTATTCAGTTCAATGCTGGTCAGCTGGAAGGTATTATGGTCATGTTTTCTATCAAAAGGACATAAGAAATGCCTCACTAAGCCATGGATAATGTTGTACTTCTCCACATCTTCTGTCACATTTGCCATGCCAGACCCTGATGGGCTGACTCATGTCTGAAGGTGGTAAGTAAGGTGGCCAGAGCAGGTGTCAGGCAGACAGGCTTAAAGGAAAGAATTGAGACGAAGAAGAGACAAGGAACTGAAAGTTCCAGAAACCCACAGTGAGACTTGTGTGCCTAAAACTCAAGGTCTCAGGTGAGACACCCCAAAAAGGCTGGGGCTGTTGTCTGTGTCCACATGATCAAATCAATTTGAGCGAGAGGAATATATCTGTAGACTGATGCTCTAGATATTTTTGGAGTAAGCAAACAAACAGGGAAAGGGTTCAGAAGGTGTGTGAAGGACCAGCTGTGGATCCCTCATGTTCCCATTAGGAGCTGGTGCACACCACACAGGCACCTGGAGCAGTCTGTCTGTGTTTCCCCCAGAAGGAATCTAGTTACTGTGCAGCAAAACCTCTCTGTGAACTGAACCAACAGTTGTCAAGCAAAATTACATGGCTCCTACTCACCAGACACATTCCCTGTCATGATGGAGATTGCACTGATTTAACACATCTGGCAAACTAAGACTGCTCTTGTTCCCTCAGGTGCTTTGCCTGAGCTCTGTGGCTTGGGAAGCTTCAAAAAAGAAGACCTCACAACCATTGCAAAGCCTGCAATGCAACTGGTTTCACATTTCCCTCTCATCCTTCCTGATGGGCCAGCTCCAAGCTCTGGAGGTATTTCACTGGGCAGAGGCCCCTCATAACTCAGTTGAGGATAGGAGGTGTGGATGGATGCGCAGTGCAGCTCTGGGATTATGAAATCCAATTATAATCCAGAAGCAGCAGCTGGTGACTCCCCAGAGTAATCTCCTACCACAGCTCTCTATGTTCCTCTCCCTGAAGTTCCTCTAGAAGGCTCAAGCAAAGGGGAGGCTGGCTGAGCTCTAAATCAACTCACCTATTTCCTGCCACTTGATGTACTGCAAATCTCTACTGGTGCTGACACCCATGCTCTCCCAAATTCATACATCTTTTTAAGAACAGTTAAACCAAAAAGTGCTGGGAGAACACTGAGCCTGTGAAACCACCTTGGCTGTGTTTCAATTTCTTCTGGAAAGATCCTAATGCAAAACAGACATTCATGATATGTTTGCACTTGCAACTAAGTGCTGGCTACACTTGAGCTTGTCTGTAATGAGCTCTTTCCACAATACCACACATGAAATACAGGCAAAGAGACAGGCATATTGGTTTCAGAGTTACATGGGAGGGAAGGCAGATGTCTAGCAGCAAAAAGAACTCAGTAGATACAAGGATATTGCCTCCCAGCCCTGCTAATCCCTGTCCATGCCTTAAAACCAGGTCAAAATTGTTTTAGACACTCCAGTTCTGAAGTGAGTTCTTGAGATACAACCAGAACAACTGTGAGGTTGGAGCTGGACTGAGTTCCACAGATGTCCAGATCCACTAAAAAATGTCAAGCAATGTGGCTGACCTTTTGTTTTTGGGGTTGGATAGTGACAGACCAGAGAAGATGCTTTGCTATGGACTCAAGGCTCTGAGTCCAAGACTTGCTTATATGACCTGGCAGCAATTTGAATATGGCAACAGAAAGGAGAACAAAAGTAATGTGTAAGCAGCTAGAGAAGCTGCCATCTGTTCAACAGCTCATGACAGCTTAGTTGTGCCTTTTGGAGTCAGTGGTGTCATTGCTGGGAAGGTGTAAACTCATGTTTTACATTAATGTATTAAACCTTTAAATTTAATGAAGACTGTTGAAAATGCATGCTACATCCTTTGATTGCTGAGGGAATAATTCCCAGGTATTTCAAAGCTTAATGATTCAAAAAACTTTTCAGTCAATTAGAACTGATGCATATGTAACAAAAAAAGAAAAAAAAGAAAAGAAAAAAAAAGAAAGAAAAACCCCCACAAAAATTATAGGGATAATTCAACTTAAACATCAGTTGATTCAATTACTGGGCTGAGTCCCCAAAGTTCAGATGAAAGAAGATCTCACAAGCAATGTTCCACCTCTACCACTTCTCAAAGTAGACCAATATCCTAAACAAACCTACTTTCATCCAAAAAATTCTGAATGTGGCTTCTTATTTTAAACTCATTTATTATTTTACTTTCTTGTATAACTCATAGTTTGTGAGAGCTATACAAAACCACATAAAAGGGAAGAGGAAAAGGGAGGGGTGCTATAATAAATTCTACATTACCTGAGAAGATAGGTAAGTGTCTTCTCATGCCAACTCCCCTTGGTGTTAAATTGCAGGAAGGAGTTATATGCAGTTATAACCTCATTGATTCTGAGCTGAGTTTTGAATCTTGGGTGGTGACACAGTGGTTACAATTGTGGGTTGCCTGGACTTTAAAAATGTGGTTAAATTACAATAAAGTTACAGTAATGGCCATGACAAAGAACGTCTGTAGCAACCACAAATGAGCACTCCTCAATCTTCACCCTGTGTGTCTGTTATGAGTTTTACCACTACAGGCATTACAGCTCACAAGTAATTCACATACAGCATCTGCGACTGTTGCAGAAGCTCAGAGGAAGAGGACACAGCTCTGCTCAGCTCTGACAAATTACAATCAATTCACTGTTACAGCTTGTCTGTGTCTTCCAGGGCAGTACAGTGTTGTGCAGCACTTTCATTCCTTATAGCCAGCTGGGTCAAGAGCTTCCTGAAGGATACCCCAAAAATCTGTCTCCCTATTTCATCAGGACCAAAAATACCCAACCCTGTAGTAGCTGTGAGAAGATGCTATTCCATCATCCCTTTCAACAGCTGCTGGACACCTCTGAGCACAGTCTGCACCAGCAGGACCAGTGTGATGCATCATTGTGTCCCCAGCTGGCAGGTCAGCAGAGTGCTGCAGATCTCCATCTCCTTCCTGCTCCTTTTCAGACTCCACCATGTCAGCTGAGTTGAACCAGTTTTCTGGATGCCTTCCCACTTCCTAAATACTTCAGCAAACAGCACTGAGTGTGAAAGGGCTCAGTGCATGTCTTTGAAAGAACCCAGGCCTGACAAGCTCTTCTTGGCTGTTGCTTCTGTGTCAGAGATTTATTTGCCTTTGTTTTCCCCTTGTTTTTAAAGCTGCTCTGTAGTGTGTTTTACTGCATTTGATGGGGAACTTTAAAAGGCTCCATACAGCAATGTTTTTTCTCACCCTGACTCCTCAGCTATAGTAGAAATTGGAAGAATGGTGCCTTGGACAGCTGCTGACTCTGCTCTCAAGGCTGTTTCTTATTCACTCCTGTGGTTCAGATTTCTTTCTAAACGTGTGTGTACATGATTTCCTATGTCCAACAGGGAGGAAAACCCCTAAGAATGGGCTTTGGGGCAGGGACACTGAATTTGCCGTTTTATGTAGTGTAGTTACAAACACCACATTTTCTATCAGCCAAACTAGAAAATAACATGCTCTCCAATATGAAGAAATGAGGGCAACAAGAATCAGTTCTCATTAGTCTGATTGTATCAGACTTCCTGTATAAAATTGTTGGAAATCATTCCTTTTGCTCACCAAGAAGTCAGGTGCATATATTTTCTAGAAAAGAGATCCAACCTCTTTTTCAGTGATAGAAAATCCATCATGACCCCTGGGAAACTAAAGATTAATGATCTACTTCACTTCAAAAAACCACTGTATTTAGGTTGGGTTATGTGGACACAGATTACTGCCAGTTTCAAGCTGCAGGCCAAAAAAGAAAAATATTTAAGGCAGAATGGTTCTGGTTTGATTTCTGAGTCAGGAAATCCTTGTTGTAATTGCAGTCTCACAGGTAAGACACACTTCCCCCCGTGCTCTCACCCAGACCATATCCAGGTGTTTGAGGAGGTTCTACTTTCCTCTTGAGAGAAACACAGTGGCCTCTAGCAATGGCTAATTACCACTCTGCTGATTGACAAAGTGCCAAGGAGTGAGCACTGCTACCTCCATAACCAATAATTACATTTTTGTCAGGCTGCCAAGGTCCTCACACACACCTGCATGCTGCCCACACAGTTGTTACTAAGAGATTTATAATAATTAATTGTAACATTCCTATCACACATCTCCCCACCCACTTCCAGCAGCAACATGTAAATCCAGTGATGAGCATGTCTAATTTCCTCTCTTTGTTAACCTTAGAGTAAAGCCAGTTAAGAAAATCTTCTGTTTGCATCTTTTGAAGCCCTGAGTATTTTTTTTTCCTGACATCTTAATTTAATTCTAGGTGAGGAATCACACTCTTTTCTCTTCTTCTTCTATTTTACTCTGGTTATTTGTTCATGCCTTCCTGACTAGTCTAGACAGCCCTACCACTTATGATTTTCCCAAGATGGAAGCTTTCCAAACTGTACAGCTCTCCTCCCACAGAATATGGGCCAAGCTTCACAAAACCAAACCTCTTCCCACGGATCACCATTTCCCCAGCTCGCAATTGACTTCCAGAACTGAAGAGGTAGGAACCAAAGACTGTGCAAGATTTTCAGCACCTCCAGGATCCTTCCCAATTTCCAAAGGCATCTACTGTCCATGTAGCATCCCATCAAGCTGCATTCCTCATTTCTACCCCCTCCCTACTTTGTGCTCACCTCTGGAAACTCCCAACCTGCTAACACTGATGGAGTCCGTGTTGCAGTACTTTCTTGCTGGTCTTCATGCTGTCCTTTTTGGGAAAGCAAAAAGCTCCACTGAAATTTTCTTTCTCCCTGATTTTCTTCTAATCTGTTTTGCATTTTATTCTTTCTTTTTCTTTATTTTTTTTCCACACCATGTTGTTTTTACATCCTTCTCAGTTTTCACTTTCTCTCACAGGTTGCTGGCACTACTGACATTCATCTGCACTTAATCTTCTTGGGGTTAAGTCTTACACACAAATATGTGCTTTCCCTGTTGGCACTTCCAACAGTCTAGGCAAAACTTTGAAATTTCCCTATGGCAATAGCAGTGGGAGGTCCCAGACAGCCAGGGAAGGGGCTTTACTCTATTTTTCCTCAAGGACTTGCATTGCAGAGTGTTAGCAGTAGCTGATCCTTATCCAGGATAGGGGAAGAACAACCTTCTCTGAGGCTCAGACATTAAACTTGTTCTGTAATTTTGAGTTCTGTCCTTGTGAGAGGGTTAAGGATAAAGGTCTACACATCCATGAATGCTATGAAGGGAGTATATACAGACAACATCTTCCAGCAGAAGTACTGTGAGTATCAGATAATAAAGTAGGAAACAGGTTGAAGGCAATCAAAAAGTTGTGATTCTCAAGAGAAGGCTGGACAGCTTTATGGGAGATAAGTTGACTGGATGTCACTGAATATATATAACAAATAAATATATGGAAATTACTTCACCACAGAGATTTCTTCATCTGAAAACACTGAAGAATGGGGGAGCATCAGCTAGAACTCTCTTCCTGTACTCTTCCATGGATACCTGACTTAGGTATCTCTTGGCATACTCTGGGTCTTGGGGTGGGAACATGGGAGAACGGAAGGCTGACAGCCTTTTACTTTACTTCCTCATAAAATTGCCATTTTGCATCAATTCAGAACTTCTGACAGTAAAGTACCTAACAAAAGGACTCCTGTACCCCACTCTGCTGTTGGCTGAAGCACTTTCGAAAATTGTATGCAATGAAATTCAATGAATTTTAAGATCAATACTGAAGTAGACAACCTCCTTAACTCCATTCAACTAATACTTAAATACCAACCAAGAAGCCAATCCAAAGCTGGAATATTTATCATACAATGCATAGAAAAAATATGTTCAGAGTCACATCTAAGTGTGTACTTGAAAAAGACCTAAAATCAATGTTGAAGTAGTTCAAACAGCCCCATGACAGCTGCAATAATGTTGACTGCATTAGAAAGATTATTCCAGTTGTTCTGCAAGCTTTGGAGTTAAAGGATTTCTGTGTCAGAGACAACGTTCCCTTTTGGTAGAATATTGTTAACCATATGTGTCCTCTCTTGGTTTTGTCTTTTCCTAACATTACTTTTAAAAATGGAGGTTTTATTTCTTTTATACATTTTGCACCATTTCCTAAATCAATCCATGATTGACCACAGGCCTCAAAAAAAAGGGGGGGACAGAGGTCTCAGAATTTCAAGACACAAGGAATTGCTTTAAAGCAATTGGATTTAAATCCACAAAACAAAACTCTACATCCTTCATGCATTCAGCAAATTTTATCCAAAAGGCTTTATAAGCTAGAAGATAAAGACTCCAAAATGCATCATAAGCTCCAGCGAAATTCAAGCCACCTGCTCCATACAGTAACAGATACAGAAGGAGGACTCCAGGCATGCTGCAGTGCTTGATTCAAGCTCTGGACTTTTCCTCATCCACTGAATCTAGGCTGGAACTGCTATATCCAGAAAAAGACAGTGAGACAGAGCCATAGTCATGCTCAAGGTGGTGTGGCATAGATGGCCCAGGACGACATCAGTCCCTTTTAGACGCAACTAAGTTCATAGGTGGCCAAGGCCAGACCACAAGGTGAGCTCAAATGACCTCTGTTCCTGCAATTAATATATTTCCTTTGCCCCAAAGGCCAGCAGAATCTGAAAACAGTTATTTGCAGGGCTACACCCAGCACTGTGCACAACATTAGGGGATCTTTCCACTCCCATATTGTGCTGGGAAAGGATTTCCAAATCCCTGTGCTGCTCTAGAGAAGTCAGGAATACTGACTGCAGATAATACTGCAAGGGAAGGAAAAGAAAAAGAGAAGAAGAAAAAGA